>JAVLUZ010000223.1:525643-557063 GCA_036768485.1 Mermis nigrescens | reverse complement strand
ACATTTAGTCATTCTCATGTTGTTCTCATATGTTTCTATTTGTGTGCATGCTTTACATTATTGGGCATGTAAACTGTAATATTTAGAGTAAGAAAGCCAATAAATAGCATTATTATCATTATTATTATTATTATTATTATTAGTATGACTATTTATTATTATTATTATTATTATTATTATTATTATTATTATTATTATTATTATTACTGACTTGAACAAAAAGCTATTTTCCTTAACCAATTCTGGACTTTCACAATAAAAAATGAGTACCTAAGTATAAAAATTTATTTGAGAAAAAGCAAAGAAAGAATAACTACAAAAAAAGCAAAAGGAATGATTCAGTTATTCTATTCCTTAAGGTTTCACCTGACTTTTAGATTGGAGCTTGATGTTGACCTAATGGATTCTTTATTTGGCATTCCGCTCAATGTTTGCATTTTTCTCTCTCATTACCTTAATTGAAAAGTATAGAGTGTGATGGATTAAGAAAAATATCATTAATTTAACCTTAAAATTCTTAAATCTTATATGTACAACCAGATGTCACCACCAAGCATGCACAGAGAAATTTCTGGAGGGAGGAACCAAAATTTTTTTGCAAAAGTGTCTTTTTTGGGCCTAAAAACAATGGATATGTGTTAAAAACATGATTTAAAAGGCGTTTCTGACAATGGTCTTCCTTTCAACAGCATAACAACCCAAAAAAATTTTGAAAAAAATCAAAAAATTACGTTTAATTGACCAAAATATAGTAGAAAAGTTACTATTGGGCGCAAAGCCTTTAAAGTTTAGCGCTCTTGAGCCATCAGAATGCTAAATAACGCTTAAATCTGGACAATTCCTACAATTCTTCTGAAAAAGTGCAAAGCCTGGGGGTAAGATGAGAATATTTTGCAGGGGTGAAAAATTTTCTGGTGGAAATGAAACTCCCTAAAACCCAAGATTGTGTATGAATGTCACCATGCATGCTTTGGAGCAGTCCTATACACACGTGGGGCTGAAGGGTTTTGTTATAGTATGCACTCCCATCAAACTGCAGACAGCACAGTGTTTTTTGTAAAGGTTCGCACCGGAACATTTATTATATATTTTGAAGTATATGTCTTTAAATAGACAGAAAATTCTACATGCAACTGTGGAAACACTAAAATTGTGCATTGCTTTGCACCCAATTACTAAATTTATACATCTTAGATTGTCAGATACTCTAAACTACATATTGAAAGTTAGACAAAGCAATTTTGACAAGATAACACTTATAATAAAATATACTGTAAGCAAAATGTACAAAGACTTTTGGGTGTCAGCTCTGTCCATATCAAAGGGACCTTGTACAAAAAATCACTGGCGCACAGGCATACAATTGTACATCAACATTAGTGGAATATTTATAGAATAAGCATTTGCTTCTTTTACAGGCAGCAAAGAAAAAGCAAAAGAATATGCAAAGGGTGAAATGGAGAATGTTCATGAATTAAATGAAAAGGATTTGAATAAAGAAACGCCAAAGCAAGGCACACCTGGGCAACGCCTCAAATTACCCTCAACTGGCTATGGGCCAGACCCATTCTGCAATGGCCAGCGGGACTCTGGGAGGGAGCTATTTTCTTGTACATGGACTATACAGATCTAATTTTTTTTGTTAAATAACGGCAATATCCTTCTTATGACAAGCTACAGTATCAGTTAGTATACTCTAAAAATGATTAAATTAAGACAGATGGCTATAATTATCAAAAGATAACAACTAATCTTTCTAGCAACTAATCCTTCCCTATGAAACAATATTAGCAAAATGAAGTTGTATATTATTACATATTAGCATGTTACATCTTGTTCTTTGGTTCCATTGAATTGCAGCAACATTCCGTTTCTATAGCTAATTAGTTCATTGTTACCTGAAAAAGGTTGATAGTAAAACAATGAATCAGGTACCAATAAATGTGATTATAAATTAGATCTATGCAACAATTTCCCTTGAAAGCCAAAGCTAAAGTGAATGGCAGAAATTTCAGATGACAGAGGAAATGTGAATTGATTACTACATGGCTGCGTCAGGGCTTACATAAATTTTGGATTCCTACAGAAATCTTGTTGGAAACAACCAAATAATTGAATGAAATGCCATGAATGCAAAAAAGAAAAGCTTCAAATTGTTTTTACTAGATACATTTAGCATCTCATTAGCATACTTAGAAGGTCCAAAAGGCTGGCTAGCACATAAAAAGAAGACACAATACACAAACACAATAAATAATTTATTCAATAAAAACAATCACATTAAAAAAATGAGGCGCTGTAAACATATTTGGCAATTTTCAACTGGGTAAAAACATTGCCACTAATTAATTCTTCTCAAAGAAACAAGTTATATTTTCAACCCCTTTCCATAACCAATATGTTATGCAGCATAAACATGCAATGGTGCCCTTTGCCTTGTGAAGAATGTCAGTCTTCTTTTAGCTTGCTAAAAACAGGGAAGAGAAATCACCAATATCCAAAGCAGCTTGAAAGTTGGTTCAAAAATGGCTGCATACCAAAAAATCTGCATGTTTTCCCAAATAAATGTGATTCCATTTCAAATAATTCTGATATCTCATAATTTCCAGAGTGCATGAGTGACATATTAATTCTTTACATGTACGAATTACAAAACCGTGTTTCAGTACAAGCACATTTTCTGTACTTGAAAATTTTTTGCAACATCAATTATACAAATGAAAGCATTGTGTGATTAAAATGAAGAACATTTATTTGAGAATGTATGATAACACAATAATACAAAGGAAAGTACCTATTCTTTTCAACTTATATTCAAAACATTTACATACTTATAAATGTTTTCTAGGAAAATAATACAGGCAAAATTGTTCTCTTTAATTTAAGTGAATAACATTGTTTAATGAAATGTATATACTTCATTAATACATAAGAAATATTACATTTGTTGATAGTGTAATGGATCTCTATGTTCGTTGAAAAACAGCCAGATACCAAAAAACTATGTATAAAACCACATCTTTTGCCAAACAATGTGGGGCCATTTCAAAAAATCTTGATACCCCATAACTAACTAGTGTGCATCCGTGATGTAATAATTCTTTACGTGTAGGAATTACAAATTGTATATTGATACAGACATGATTTCTTCTTCTGACTGTGACAGGCTCTCAGCCAACAAGTTCACTTTTGTCTCTGCGCTGATTGCTCTCAGGCAGCAAGATCTATCACAGCAATTAAAATCCAAATTATTTGCCTTAAAAATTTTAAAAATCAATTTTATCAGAATACTGGATTTGTCCTATAAATTGTGTTTGTAAAAATTCTCGCCATGCCCAATCTTAAGAGCTATGTTTAAGAATTTGGAAACATTAATTTTTCTCAAAAATTGTAAAAAATTATTGGTAATACATAATAAGAATGCTATTATTTTGGCACACAGTGCCAAGAAATTGACAATGTCATACCATAAAATCTACTAGAATTACGGTGAACACTCCTCCTAGAGATTGGTTGCTGCCTGCCTACCTATGCTTTCTGTTTCAGATTTTTTCAAATTAGCACATTACAGGGGTACTAGGTCAAATAACAATATAAAGTTGTATATTAGAAAAGCTCATTTGGATTGTAGAAAAACGATTTTGCAAACAGGGTGGCTAGAATTTGTAATATATTGTCTCAATGTATTGTTGATTGCATAAATTTTATACAGTTCAGGGTTATGCTTTCATATGTAGGTAAATTTATTAAAATTTCTTAAGGGGTGACTTATGTGCCCCACCTGTATGCCATGGCTTTACTTACAAATACACTCTAATTTTTTGCATTTATTCCACAAATATCACTAATTTTTGTTTATCTAGCTCTTCAAGTTCATCTGCTTTCATAATGCTTACAATATGGATCAACCCCATATGTGAAATGTAAGAGCACCAACAAGAAAATCGTTTTTGTACTATTGATAGTCTACTGGTGTCTAAATGGCAATTTCATGATAGTTTTGCCAAATTCAAAATGAAACAAATAATGAACCTTCTAATTAAAATTGAGAGTAAAAGCAACTTTGCAAACTTGGAAAAGTTACAGGAATAAATAATTAGTACGATCGCTGTATCTTTAAATATGATTACAATATTCCTACATTATATTTCATATCATATACTTGCAACATTTGCAACACTCCAAAAGAAAATTAATTGAAATTCTACTCATAATTCAATTTTTGCCATACATTTTTAATTTCATCTTTTATCTTCTGTGATATTTTATTATCCTCATTTAATTAATTACACTTCTCACAGTAATTTTAAAATTTAGATAATGGACTCATTGCTTTAATTTGACTTGTTCAGAATACAGTTTTTCAGAATATATGGAATATAAGATTCTCCTTGTTGAGCCTTGAATAACAATTTTTGTTAAATGATGATAGGAATGAAAAATAGATGTCAAAAATTACTGTTTTGTGGTCTATGCCAGCATATATCCATTGTATAATTTAATCAATTACATATCTTACAATAGATATTGGAAATCTTATTGCTTTTAGACCAGCATACATTTTCTATTTGACCAATTTTTCTGAATTCAGAACACTTGACAGGAATGGCTATGTTATTCTAAATTAAGGACTAAGATATATAGGTATCATTTATCGAGTAACATTTGCCTCATATAAATTCCTACATACATAGGGCATTAAAATTTCAACATACAATATAATTTAATCTAATTTTAGACTTAATACATGTTAAGATCATTAATGATGCCATTATGATCAATAATATAATTTTCTGGCTTAATAGAATCAATTATTTTGACAAAGTCACTGTATGACAGCAGCTAAAAAAATCTCAATAAATATTTAGCTTTTCTTTCATAAGATTTATGACATATCCAGTCAAAATTTCTTTTTATTTTTTAAGGTAGTTTCTAATAAAATCATTAGAAAATATCCTGGGAAAATTATTGACATATATTGCTAAATGCTGACTCCATTCTCCATATGCTTGCATCCTTTGAAAGCATATGAAATGACAGCAAGCAATTTCCTTAATGATGTAATAGATAGACTTAATGATAAACACTATATATTGGTAAACTAAATAAAGTACCTATGACCCTATGACCAGCATTAGAAACCAGATATACTGTATTTCATGCGCTACATTTTGTTACTATATAAGTACAGAATATGAAGAATAAATGGTTATTTCTTTAGGTGCATCTTACAATTATGCATGTTTGTTATGTATTTGGGGGGCAATCTGTGTTGATATTCGATAGAAATTTCATTTTATAAATTTCTGATATTATGCCCACCCATAGTCAAGTGCAACTGGTTAAAATTGTTGAAATGAACGTTTTTTTATATGCCAAATGATAACCCCGGCCAGTGTATTATTTGCACCATTTCCCAAGAATTTGTCGCATTAGTGCCCTGGATTTAAATTAGTGGAACAAATAATCTTTATTTTTCCTAGAAATTTTGATGAATGTGAATGGGCGCCTAAAAATATAATTGGAATTCGGAATGTTTATCAGGCACAGTTTGAAACCACATCTAAAACGTGTGGAACTTTTATGGGGCACATAAGTCATTTACAATGTTGGTCATTGAGTCATTGTAAAATAGCAGACAAGGAATATTAAATTATGGAAATTATGTTTATGGAACATTGATTAGGATCCGTTTCAATTGTTGAAAGCAAAATTTCTAATCAAGAAATTTTTGGCACATAAAAGTATTGTATGTACCTACATAATTACAATAAACATATATGGCAAACGTAGTTTGCATGATGGAATTTGCTCCAATTTTTGAGATTTTTGAGCCCAAAAAACACTTTCAAGTGAACAAACTATAACGTTGGTTGAAGCTTTGATTTATCAGATACAAATAATTAGGTTTTTCATGCGTAAAAGTACAAAAAGTTTGTTTGCGCTTTGTACTTAACTTTTATGTGTGAGAAAATGCGAATAATTAAATTGACAATTTGCTACCCTAATTATACAAATTTTGGCTTTTGAATGCCATGATTGAACACTTTTGGTGTTAACATTGATATAATTCATATATGCACTCGACAAAAATACATATATAAATTGACATTACAAGATAGCCTGAGGACCCGATTTACAGAGATGCAGCACACAAAACAATGCATTGTTAATGTTAAATGGTATTCTACATTCTAATATGCCGCACTTGTGTCTAACAGCGCTTGTCAGTAATCAGAATTTGTAAATTGTTCTTACAATTTTGATTCAAAATATATTGATCATTTTTCTAAGGATCAGTATATAACTAATAAAATTATTATTTGTGCTTTTGTACAATTTTATCAAAGTTCTACATACAAACAATCACTATCAACTCAGATTTATTTTTATTTGCCAAGTTATTGACACTTATAGTCAATATTTTGCGTTTATCCTCAGTATACCAAAAGCCAAACCTGTCAGTTGTCTTCTTACCTATTACGTCGTTGTTATTTTCTACCTGGACTCTTGGTGAGTTTACACTAACTGATCTACAATTTCTACAACCTCTGAACTCTGTTGTCAAGGGGAAGAGAGGGTCAGTTGTAGGAAGGTGAGTGTAGACAAATTTCATTTTATCAACGTAGGAGACCTCAAAAGTAGGTTAGGCACAACAAGCTGTGTAAACAAAATGCGAGTGTAAACAGCAAATGGGGAAATCGGAATAAGAGCAATGCAGTGAATGAGGAATCAGATTGAGCAGCTGCAGGATACCAGTGCTTGACAGCAGGACCAACTGGCACAGCTTACCTTACGTTCCACCTATGGTGGTCCACAACCAGCATCTACAGTGGCCAATGTTGGTGTTGGAGAAATATTTTATAGGCGATCAGATGATAATTATGATCTGTGGGTTGATAGATTCAACAGGATGGCACAGGCAAATGGCTGGGATGATAAAAAGAAGTGGTTGCTAGTCCCCACATATTTTTGTGGCTTTGCAGAGCAAGCCTATAATACAATTCTATTGGATGTAAAGAGTAGGATGGATTTTGACCAATTAGTGAAGCGACTATGAGAAAGGTTTGTACAATTAAACAACCATGAGGTCAAACAACAGCAATTTCATGACGGTTGTCAGCAACCTCAAGAGTCAGTTTATAAGTATACCATCGAGATACAGAATTTAGCACTTCTGGCTTACCCTGATGCCAATCCAGCCTTGTTAGATGACATGATGCACCATATTTTTTGTGAAAGGACTGCAAGATCAGCTCTATTAAAAGTATAAGACCATAAACCAACATCATTTTCACAGGCTGAAATGTATGCCCGCCATGAAGAGCAACAACAACATAATATTGAGTAATGCGCACAAAGCACAGTGGATGTTATGCCACAAAAGAATAATCAATTACTATATACTGTCATCCGTGGTCTTGGGCGTGGTCTTCAAAGCAGGAGAACAAATTGCATCTCGCCTGAGTGCAACATGCTGTTTTAGATGTGGTTGCCCAGGACATTTAGCCTACATGATTGTTAGTCATGGCAAAACTCCCAAAATAGACCACAACAAAGGGCTAATTCCAACAATCCATTTGGACATATAGCTTGACATCAATCAAGGCAATCTCCTTACATCATAAGGGGATCACAACATTCCAATTTATATAATTCATGCATTTCTACACCAAGACATCCAGCACTGCGATGCTAACCAGCAGCTAGGCCAACAGTCAGAGGTGGGACTTATACAGTGGCAAATTGCCACATGAATCAAAGTAATTTACAACAAACAATGGACACAAATGACCATCCATCAACAAGCACACAGCGTAGTCAAGGTGTAAATGATGATAAACCTGTCCAGTATAGAATGGTGAATGATTCAGCTGGTGACTCAGATGACAACATTCTGAGTGACATCATTTGTACCATCATGAATAATTTGACTACAATGACTGAGCCAGAAACTCAAGACCTAGTTGAACCATCGACACCATCAAATCAAATGGTACGTAATTTTACCTACATCACTGTTTACATCAAAATTTGTGATGTTTGTGATCACTTTTCTGACACTTTTTGCTTATCTTAGACAAGCCACTATTGAGGGTCACCAATATTGTGAACATCATATAACTGGTTCACACAATGAGATACCTAAAAACATCTGCAAAATGCCATGAGTACAACCCATCAGATTTTTAGTAGCAAGAATTTAGGTGCCTAATTGAAAGCCAGGTTCAGTCCCTGCTTATCGATGCACAGCAATGAAACAGACTATTTGCACAAACATGGGCGTATTTGGTTCTAAAGGCATAACTCAAGACCAGGAAGAAACTGTAGTATTATCTCAACATTGATGTAAACAAATGGTCTTAACTGAATTCTATCAAGGGGCCCAGCTTTAGCATATTAAAAGTAATGTCTGGCAAAGCAACAATAGCCTGGATATCCGCTATGAGTATTGTTGCAAGGATGTTTGTGTCATTGCTGAAAATGCTATTGTTAAGCTTGGAAAAGTCATAACCTATGATGGCCGTCTCATAACATCAAATCTAGGTGATGTCTCAATGTGTCATGCTTATGCCACTGGATGTGAATTGGATGATTCTAGTGTCGTTGTTTGGAACCCTAATGATCTTAAGGCACCATGTCCATATGTGATGGACAATCATAATCTCACCATTCAACAATTTGGAGAGTATTATATCGCCAAAGACATCCAACAGGCATTAACTCAAATGAGGCAATTACCAGTGCCCCATCATATTTGTCTACCACAATATCTGACATTGATGGATCAAGGTTTAATCCTGCAATTTTTTTATATAAATTCCTTTTGACTGGTAGATTCTAGTAAACTTAAAACCAGATGTGAAGTAATAAACAAAGCAACAATTAATAAAGACCCTTTAATAGATAAAAAGCAGCCCCACCAGATTCTGATCTCAACAGCATAGGTGTGCAGCACCAAAATTCTGGGGGAAAGAAATTTTTAAAGTTCAAAAAGTGGTCTCAAAAGTGGTTGTATGACAAAAAACACCATTTTGTTGACGTTTCTCATTGAGCACTATCCAATGGCATCAAAAAATTGCCAAAAAAGCAGAAAAAATTTTCAAAATTTGAATTCTGGGAGTAATATTTTGATTTCTGGGGGGGGTATTTCAACTTTTGGATGCTTGCATACCCCCAAACCCCCACGCCCATGTGTGCTCAACAGTCGTTTACAATGCCTGGAGGCTAATCTGTGACAATGGGAAGTATTGCGATTTTGCCAACTATGGATGCAGATATGTTCCTTGGCTGACATGCAGCTGCAAATAGTGCAGCAATTTTTAAGCTTAGATGCAACAATCGCTGCTCAATTGTGGCTTAAACATATTGATATAGCAGCAAGGATGGCTGGTGAGTCTCTTTTAGTGTGGCCTTGCACACCAATGGAAATTGATTTTGTCTTTTGGAACCACAAAGTCGGATCAGGCTGCTATGCTCTGATGTCAGCAGTTGTAAATCTTAGTATGTACTTTATTCTACTGGGCTCAAATGATTTGGTAACATCTTCTAAAATTCCATGTTTTGAAGCCCCTACAGGTGTTATGATTATTTCACTCCCACCTAACAAAGTTTGCGTGGACCAGTGGACGTGAAACCATTGCTTCATAATTTTACAACAGCATTAGAAGGAGGAGCCACACCTATAATTCTTGATGCACCCTCATTGTTTCATGATCATCAGTATCACTTGCCACCCTTCCAAACATCATTGGCAGCCAATTTATTAGAAATGCATCATCTAAGACAACAATTACACAATCTAGTGAACTTTACATCACAGTTCCATGTAGACCCTAACCTATCTAGGGGAACCATTAAGGACATTGGTGATGGAATAAAGGGCATCAATGGCCTATCAATTTACCAAGTACGACAATCAGTGTGAGGCTTAGCCCAAGGATTAGGACATTTTCTTTTGTTTCTCACAGGTGGATATATGCAATCAATATCATAGGTGGGCAGCACCAAAATTCTGGGAGGAGGGATGTTAAAAAATTTTTGAAGGTTAAAAAATGGTCCTAAAAGTGGTTGTAAGGTAAGAAAAACACCATTTTTTGACGTTTCTCATCAAGCACTATCCAATGGCATCAAAAAATTGCCAAAAAAGCAAAAAAAATTTTCAAAATTTGAATTTTGGGGGGTGGTATTTTGATTTCTGGGGGGAGTATTTTAACTTCAGGGGGTGTATTCCCCTCAAACCCCACCCCCCACACCCATGTATGATCAATATCCAATGCATTTGTATGGATCATAATCATAGCACTCATTATTGTTGTGTCCTATTTTGTGCTTGCTATGGTTGCCTTTGCCAATGTTGTGAGTGGTTATCTGGATCATTTGTATATATTTGTTGCTGCTGTGTTCAAATTTGCCCATTCAGACAACGGAGCAGGAGACAAGCAACTGGACAAAATGACAAATACTATAGATTAGCTCAATGTGACCAAATCCAGCTGAACAAGCAACCACTAGAAATCGTCTATGACGACATCAAATCCTAGTTATCAGAAATGAAATTATGGGTCCAATTTCTTTTGGTCCTTATAATAATATGCAACCAGTAATGGAGTTACAATTTGAAGACAACCCTAATCAAATCTACCTAGCATTGATTGACACAGGAGCCGCTTTTTCACTGCTTGATTTAGATGTATTGAGAGAGATTTCAGCATGAAATTAGAAAATTCAGCGATCTAGACTCATCTCTGAACATTTTATACTGTAGTTTTACTCATTTTTCTTACATTTTCATTTATAACACAACCAATTTTACTTATTGTAATTCCAAACCAACTTTTTCGGAATCTGCGCACAAAATTATGTATTAATTGAAAATCAGAAAAAATCTCATAGAGAAATCACATGGAAATATTAGCAGAGTATGGTGATTTAAAGATTTTAGTCTGTAAAAAAGTTTTTCACTCAAATTTTTCAGTTTTTCGACTGCCATTCAACGAATTTTCAAGATTTTTACTTCAGACAACTTTTTTTAGGAATCAGCAAATCAAGACGCACAAAATATCTGCATTCAAGCATTTAATTTGAAAAATTAAGCAATTAGGCCCCATCTCTGAACATTTTCATACTGTAGTTTTACTCATTTTTCTAACATTTTCGAGCATATCTCAACAAATTATACTTTTTGTAACTCAAGAGACCAGCATGTCAGAATTTTTTAAGAGCTTCAGCTGTTTTTGGCTTTTTGCTATACTGAACTTTTATTTTACAAACTCCAGACTCCTTTTTTCGGCTTCTTTGATTGAAAATGTATTATAAAACTTCTTTCTCTAAGGTTGTGTAAAGTTTGCTTTTAGTTAAAAACTGCTCAAAGCATTAGTTTGTGAATTGAAACTATTAAATCTTGCTAATTATTCTAATCAACGGTTCAGATACAGTCAAAGAACAATGTAAAGTTTTCAAAACAACTTTAGCAACAAATCTAATACGCTTAACAAGAATATGGCATTCATTTTAGGTATACTGTCGATGTTAGTGCTTAAACAGTGTGTAATTTGTAGAAGTACAGAAAATATTGTAGAACTACAAAAAATATTTCCTGGATCAACGCATCTATTTGTTCATAGGGTTGATCATTGTAGTACTACTAAGTTTTGCCTATTTTTGGTCAAATTCGAAATTTCATGTTTCATTCCACTTTCCGGAGTAGGGGTACCCCCAATCCACCCATCTTACAGGTTATGTCTTCAACTACTTGCTCATTATTTTTGTCATTTGCATTTATTTTATTGTGAACATGAAATTTAATGCGACTGGGCGGGGAATTATGGTGTCACATACGTGAAAAATTGAAATAATCACCTGAAAGGCATATAGTATGTACATTACATATACTCTGGAATCGATATAAAACAGCACATTTTGAAGTTAAGCCTCGACCATTTGGGCAGGACTCCACTCCTGATTTTACCCCACTCCAAGGGGAGTACCTGGCTAGCACATCCCTTCTGGTTGAGGCTTAGTTCTTTTGACAATCATTCATTTTGCAATTTCACATTGAGTACCAACCCCATTGACTTTGCTGGAACACACGGTTTTATCCGCAGTGACTCCAAAGCCAAGGAGCAGAAAAAATATCAGGGAAAAACCAAGCAGCTACATATTATTAACTTTGTAACCTCGATTCCAGAGCATATTTACAATGAAAAGAAAAAAAGAAAATCAATGGCGCCTGGGTTGACGCTGCTCAAAAATGGCGTCCAAACTGTCATGAAGCATCATGCCTTTGCCCTGTCAACGATGCCTGACTGGAGGGGCGGCGGACTAAAAAAGAGAGAAATTTGTTCAACTAAGAAAATTTGTAGAACTGCAGAATAATGTTTGTAGGACTACAAAGAAATACAAAACATCAAGCAATATCTGTGAAAGAGTGCTAAGACACTAGAACTTGATTATTCAAGTATTCAATTTCTTGAGATAATAAGAAGTTAAAGTGAACTTATGGTGTACATGTAACTATCCCCAAGAAGGGCCCTACAAACTCCAAAGGGGTCTTAATTTACTGGCAGTAAATACAACAAGTCGCTAAAACCAACAAATCATTAGCTTTTTGATCAATTTTTGCAAAAATTTTCTTAACAAATGGCCAACATTGGTCATTTTTGCATTAAAAATTCCTAAATTTTATTTCTAAAGGTGGTCACTTGTGGTCTCAAATAGCTAAAATGTATCTTTTTAGCTTAATTTTTGCATTATACATCATTTTTGGGCTATGTTTAGTCATTTTTACCTCAACCCCCTTGAAATTGTTGTACCCCTAACCCCCTTCCCAAGTCAGGAAACATCCATGGGAACATCCCCCTAAAATGTGCTTCTACCCCCAAGAAAATTTACCTGTTACATGAATGACTTACACGATCACTTACTCCTTGTCCTCTTTGTCCTCCTTGTCCTCTTCATCCTCCACTTCCGCCTCTTTTTCTTCCTCTTCTGCCTCCTCCTCAACCGCCGCCTCACCCACTCCAAAAACGCAAACACTAAAATGGAACAAAACTATATAATCTAAACAAACATGGTTTTGACTTTTTAATTTAAACATTTTTATCATTGAATACTTCATTTAAAAAATAATGGTTTTAATATTCTACATTAAAGTATATCATTTAAACAACAGAGGTTTTGATTTTTTTAAAATTTAGTCTAAACAGTTAAAGGTGCATAACTTACTTGTGAAAATTCGGATAAATTTGGCGGTACCACTTGGCAATTTGTAGCACAGTGACAGCGTGACCAAAACTAAAATTCTTTTTTCCCAATCAACCACAATTTCCAATTCATAGCTCAGAGGATTCCAAAGAATCCTCATGTAGCATGCTTTGCACACCTGATGCCGGTCCTTGTAAGCCATGTGATGGCGCGCAAAAAGCTCCTACCAATCCAAATGCAAAGTGCAGCGGATGGGACGCAACCACTTGGCTGTAATGGCCGCGGTGGTGCAATAGCCAGTTGCCAACTTCATGAGTTGCAGTGCAGTGGGAATGGCCGGCTCTGCAATGCCAGCGTCACTAGAATAGTAATACAATATGAATTTTTGAGCCATTCAATTTGTTTGTATTTAACTCCAAATTATTTTGTAGTTTTGTTGCTTTATTTAGACGTTTTAGAGCATGAATTTAATTGAAGAAGACAAAAAAGAAGACATAGCGAGAAAATTTGTGAATTTGTCACTCAAAAATGGCCAATTAGGGCAATTTTTGAGAACATTTCTGAAAAAATCAAATAAAAATCACAACATACTTGCTAATGGATTGGCCCACTTTGTGGGGTTACACGTGTGTTTGAGTGAAATATGTAGGTACCTATGTAACTGACTACAATATTTAGTGGAAAACAAATATTTTCTGTCAGTCTTTAACCGTAGCATCTGCAGATAAAGACTGACAAATAAATTTTCCTATTTACTAAATCTTCTGGTCGGTTCTATCAGTCTACTCGTAAAATCTAGGTATCTACATATTGCAGTCAATCATATCCATCAATAAGTAAATTATGATTTATGGTTGATTTTTTTTTTTGAATTTATCACTTGAAAATGGCCAATTTGGACAATTTTTGAGAACATTTGTGAAAAAACTTGCTGATGGATTGGTTCAGTTTGGTGGATGAAATATGTAGGTACCCACGTAACTGACTACAATATTTAGAAGAAAAAAATTTTTTGTTAGTCTTCAACCGCCGCATCTGCAGTTAAAGACTGACAAAAAAATTTTCCTTTCTACTAAATCTTCTAGTCGGTTCCATCAGTCTACTCATAAAATCTAGGTACTTACATATTGCAGTCAACCATATTCATCAATAAGTAAATTATGATTCTTGGTTGATTTTTTTAAATTTTATTTAAAATTGCCTAAATTGGCCTTTTTTGTTTGATAAATTAAAACATTCTCTTTGAATGTCCTGTGGATCAGGCTGGGCTTGGGGGTCAGTCATTGGATCCAAATATTTGGTGGGAAAAGTAAAATGACAAAAAGAAGCTTAAAATGAGCCAAAATGAATTTAATTGAAGAAAACATTCATTCATTCATTCATTCATTTGTTCAAAATGTAACTTTTTGGCTACTGAGCTAAAAACGCTTCATTTGGACTTTTTAGAGCATAAATTTAATTCAAACGGACAAAAAAGAAGACATAGCAAGAAAATTTTCGAATGTACAACTCAAAAATGGCCAATTTAGGCAATTTTAGAAAACAATTCGTTGAAAAATCAAATAAAATTTACAATTTACTTACTGATGGATTCGCCCAGTAGGGGGTTTCCATCAGTCTGCTCGTAAAATCTTGTTACCTACATATTGCAGTCAACCATATCCATTGATAAGTAAATTATGATTTTTGGCAGATTTAAAAAAAATGACCCAAAATGTGACTTTTTTGCCAACAATGAGCTAAAAATGCTTTTTTTAGATGTTTTAGAGCATGAATTTATTTGGAAAGACAAGACAGAAGACATTTAAAGACCAGCATCAATGACTGACAAAAAATTTGTAATTAGTAAATTCAAAAATTTTCTGTTAAATGTCTTCCGATATTACTGGAGCAGATGTACACCCTATATTTTTTGTACATTTCTGGCTAATGTCAGGTCGCTGATTACAAATATGATATCTGTTTTTTTATTTCAAAATGAAAATTTTTTTCATTCTTTCTTTTTCACCTTTAGCTTAGGCTTCGTCAATGTGGTCAGAAAAGCGACTAGAATTTTTGCTCAATTTTTGCATTTTTAATAAAGTGGAGGCAAGCAGAGCAAGCATGCCCCACTATCAAAAATGCAAAAATTGAGCTAAAAATTTAGTTGTTTTTCTGACACACAGAAATAACTGGACTGGACACACTGGGGGATGTTGGCTACATGTATCAAAGCAAAATTAGCAAAATTAGCATATTAAAACATATTCTAGAACAAAAACTGATATCATATTCGTGATTAGCAACCTAAAATTAGTCAGAAATGTGCAAAAAATATAGGGTGTACATCTGCTCCAGTAATACCTGTCTTCTTTTCTGTCTATTTCACTTAATTCCCTTCCTGCATTTTGCAAAGCGACAAACCATTAGCAGCTCGCCCGCCGCTTCTAGTTGTAACTGACCGCATTGTCAAAAATTGGCGGTAGCAGCATCAAGGTCTGCCACGGCCGGAGCCACCACAATCGCCATAGGGCACACAATGTTATGATTTTCATGCAGGATGTTAATTGCGCGACAAATATTGCACACCATAGCTAATTCCTAAAAAAACAAAGGTTATGGAACAAATATTGTAAAACAAGAGGGCATGATGAAAAGTTATCTTAGAATAGAGCCCATTGTAGGGTATTAAAATCGGCCATTTGTAAATTTTATGCCAAAGAGCTAAAAATTTTGGAAAAGAATGATTTTATGCAATTTTGTGTCAATAGTTGTTTTTATAAATTCTCAGACAGTTTCTAGTTTTTGTCAAAAGTTACAGAAAATTGACTTAACGGGTCATTTACAAGAGGGCTTGTATCAAGAGCACACTTTTTGGCGGCCTGTACGCCTACCTTTATCAACTTTTTATTATGTTCTTGTCCTATCTAATCACTATGTACATTTTGATGTGTAACTACTAATTTCTTTACAATTTAGAGGATGTGATAAAATTGATTTTTGTTTTTATTGTGCTTTGTGTCATTTTTTAATCTTTCATGTTCTCTTTTGATGCAAATAAAACTTCTTATTCTTATTGCATAAATAATTTGAAAAATTTTACAGGCATTGAAAAATGAGAGTTTTACAAGTGAATGAAGAAGCTCTAAGTGGGATAGGAGTGATAACTCTGAATCAAAAAATTTTACATATGTGGTGTCTTGAAATTTTGTGCTGGGGGGTACACAAAACATCCGTGTATTATGTTATACATTGCTTGAAAGCCCATTCAATTCTGAATAAGACTAAAAATTAAGATTCCATGCATCTAGTAAGCTGATTGAACTTGAAAAGTACTCGTCTATAAAAGAAATTATGCAAGTTACAGTAATTGCTTCTTTTAAAAATTATACCATTATATTATTTGATGTCAAATAATGACTTGCACATGAAAACAAGAAAAAGTGCCAGAAAGTGCTAAAAAACCTTAAAAGTGACATAAAGTGCCACACACACCTGGGCGTGGGGGGTTTGGGGGGTATGCACCCCCAGAAACCAAAATACCCCCCCCCAGAATTCAATTTTTGATTTTTTTTGCTTTTTTCGCAATTTTTTGATGCCAATGGATAGTGCTTGATGAGAAACGTCAAAAAATGATGTTTTTATCACCATACCACCATTTTTAAGGCCATTTTTTGACCTTCAAAAAAATCTTGCACCCCCCCCCAGAAATTTCTTGCTGCCCACGTATGGTGCCACAGACCATGAAAAAATGCCAAAATAACATTATAATTACATGTGGAGGAAAATGTTTATTTCAATTTTTGATGAATTTTTTTCAAAACTTTCAAAGTTGCAGAAAATAACCCCTGCACCATTTGACTAGGCTCATGACAAAAATGACAAAAAAGTGTGACAAAAAATGATAAAAAAGCGAACCATTAAGACTTAATATACTTAAACCTGAAAAATGTTGTTTTATGTCATTTTACGTCATAGTTGAAATGTCAAGTGCCACCTATTTTTAAAGTTGTGAAAAGCTTGGTTTTGGTTTTGTTTAGAAGTATTGTTAGATTTGATTCTAATGACGTCAGATTAAAAACTATATATTAAAAATTTTAAGAAAAAAATCATAAAAAACAATAAAAAACTGGATACTTTAACATTTCTCACGCACAAGAAAATGCAAGTATTACATCATGATTACCTCCAGAATAATTTTATACAATGTATATCCATTGGAATGCTCAGATGTTTTGATTGAGATTGAATTGCAAAAATTGTCATCAGCAAAAATATCTAATACGCCAGGCATAGGTAGAAGCAATCAATCAGCATAGCACGGAACTAACTAACAGCAAACAGGCAGTTAAGCTTATTGAAAAATGCAGCAGTGTACTTAAAGAGTATACAATGTTCTGGGGAGCAAGCAAATTAAACATTGTGGAGGTCATAAAGAAGAGGAAACCCAGTTGAGATAGGTGGGGTGGGAGGGAACACAACTTAACTATTCCTACGTTGACTCCCAGGCCCAGCTTATCCACCTCCCATCCTTTGCGGCGCCCATAAAATAAGTCAAATTTAAGGCAGATTTTTTGCTGAAAAAATTCAAGAGTTGCCAAGGTAAATAAATGCAAGGTTTTGCTCTATGGTGGTCCAATGTCATTTTTAGAATGTCCTCGATTTTCAGAGATTTAAATCCAAAGATGCTGTATTGCCACTTATGGCATACAAAACATACGTCCGACCCTTACTGGAATATTGTACTATCATCTGGTCGCCATACAAAAACATGATATAAAAAGTGTTGAACAAGTTTAGCAATATTTTACAAGAAGAGTTCTAAACTTTTCTGACTTAAGCTACAAGGAACAATTGGAATTACTTAAATTAGAATCACTTCAGTTGCATCTATTTTACCATGATCTGTCTGTAGCCTATAAAGCTTATCATGGCCTCATTGATATTGATTTTTCCAAGCTTTTCACTATAACCAATGGTGTCACTTGTTCAGTAAATACAGTCAAACTGATAATACTAATTTCTTGTCTTGATCTGAAAAAGTATTTTTTACAAATAGAATACCATAAATCTGGCATAGTTTACTAGAAGACGTTGATAACTACTTTTTAAAAATTTGATGAGATCAAGATAACTTTGAATATACCTGCTGGAATACATTTGTTGCTTGCGTCAGCAGTTCTTTGTAGTGTACATTGGCCAGCAATATTATTTGGCCCCTACTGTCAGCCTGCAAGAAATCACTATACATTTCAAAAACATTTTTGAAACAATTTGAAAGACCAACAAAAAGAAATAACAAAATAAAACAGAAACTCGTGCTGACCCTATCCTCACAAAATGCATAACCAACCACAGATGGACATGGATTAAACTGTAATAGATACACAACTTGTATTACAATTTAGCAATGCACAACATACAAGAATTGCAGTACACATTGTATTGTGCATGATATGATCATGTTACATATGTACCTAATGCAAAACAATCAGTAATTCAAAAACAAGGCCTTGATTTTGAAGAAAACAGGGCGTTCCCATTTGTATATTTTGCAGCAACAGCAATCTAACCTACTTAGGCTTGACCCACCATAATAAATTTATATCCAGACAATAGGGCCATCTAAAAAATAGAATAAAACCAAGTTTCAGCTTTGGGTGTTGAAATATGAAATGGCAGCCAGAAATCTTCAAATTTGGAATAGTCAAAAAAAAATCGATAATCTGCATGTCTTTTTCTATAACAGCTTTCATAAAGACACCTTTATAACAAAGTTTGTACCATGTCTCATCTAGTAGATACCTTTCAAGCCTTCAAACATGCAGAAGCTTTTTTTAAATATTGATTTGTTTGGAAGTTATAGCAGAAATTGGGTTTTGCATGAAAAATGATCATTCATTGACAGTCTTTTTAATTCTTCTCATCATATGTAAAAAAATCCAAAAAGCCTGCATGTGTGTAGACAATTCAATTCTCTAAATGAAAAAGTCAGCATTGTATATACGGTTATATGGAACAATTTTGCTAAAACTGTCATGCCATGAAAGTTTATTTTTAAATGTGTATGTTGTGAACAAAAAAACCAATTCTTTACAAGAATGAAATGCGGCAAAATAGTATCAAAGAAAAGTTTGACATAAAACAGAACAGGTTTATTTTAAAGGTAAGCCTCAACCAGTCGAGCAGGACGTTACTCCTGAATTTACCCAACTCCAGTGGGAGTACCTGGCTACAGCGCATCCCTTCTGGTCGAGGCTTAGTTCTTTTGACAATCATTCATTTTGCAATTTCACATTAAGTACCAACCTCATTGACTTTACTGGAACACTTGCTTTCATCCATAGTGACTGCAAAGCCAAGGAGCAGTAAAAACTATTTAAACCAAGAATATCAAACAATTCAATTAATGGACAAAGAGAAATTCATTGGGGTTCTTTGATACTACCTGAACAAAACACACATTTGTTTGAGCAAAACAAACTCACAATAAAATCTGAAACTTTGCCAGGCTCCTCCAAACACTGCAAATCAAACGCGTGCCCGTAATGCAAAAAACGGCCGGTGAATCAATTCAAATGTTGCCTAGACATTGTAGACAAAGTCAGCTGCATACATGGGCAGCAAGAAAATTCTGGGGGGTGCAAGATTTTGTTGAAGGTCGAAAAATGGCCTTAAAAATGGTGGTATGGCGATAAAAACACCATTTTTTGACGTTTCTCATCAAGCACTATCCATTGGCATCAAAAATTGCGAAAAAAACGAAAAAAATTTTGAAAAATTGAATTCTGGGGGGGGGTATTTTGATTTCTGGGGGGGGGGTATTTTGGTTTCTGGGGGGGGTGCACACCCCCCAAACCCCCACGCCCAGGTGTGGTCAGCTGGTCCAAATTGGTAGGCGCCATGAATTGCGTTTGAGAATTGGTCATTAATTCAGCTGATTGCAAGTGCATTTGCAGGTTTTGAAAAATGGTCATTTCCTGATAAAAATGAAAAATTTATTTCTTTTTTATTTTTTGCAGTTCTAAAAATTTAACATCATTTGAAGCACTGACATCGACAGTATACCTGAAATTATTGCCATATTCTTGTTCAGCGTATTAGATTTGTGGCAAAAGTTGTTTTGATCACTTTACATTGTTTTTTGACTGTATCTGAAGAGTTGATTAGAATAATTGGCAAGAATTTATAGTTTCAATTCACTAACTCATGCTTTGAACAGTTTTTAACAAAAACCAAACCCAAACTTTACACACCTTTAGAGAAAAAAGTTTTGTAATACATTTTCCATCAAAGAAGCAAAAAAAATTAGTCAGAGTTTGTAAATTAAAATGCAGTACAGAATAGTCGAAAAACAGCTGAAGCTGTTAAAAAATTTTGACATTCAATTCCAGTCATCAGAAGCATACGTGAGTAGCTAGTAAATTCTGGGGGTGCAAGATTTCCTGAAGGTCAAAAAATGGCCTTAAAAATGGTGGTATGGTGATAAAAACACCATTTTTCAACGTGTTTCATCAAGCACTATCCATTGACATCAAAAAATTGCAAAAAAAAACGGAAAAAAATTCACAAAAATTGAATTTTAGGGGGTATTTTGATTTCTGGGGAGGGGGGTATTTTAGTTTCTGGGGTGGGTGCATACCACACCTGGGCGTGGGGGGGGGTTTGGGGGGCATGCACCCCCCAGAAGTCAAAATACCCCCCAGAAATCAAAATACCTCCAAATTCAATTTTTGAAAAATTTTTTTGTTTTTTTTTGCAATTTTTTGATGCCAACGATAGTGCTTGATGAGAAACGTCGAAAAATGGTGTTTTTATTGCCCTACCACCATTTTTAAGGCCATTTTTGACTTTCAAAAAAATCTTGCACTCCCCCACAAATTTTTTGCTGCCCACGTATGGTGCATACCCCTCCAAACCACCCTCAAGCCCAGGTGTGGTCAGAAGTCCCAGGCCAATTCCTCTTGCAAGAAGAGACGCAGTAGCAGCCAAGATCAAGCAAATGATCAAGGATGACATTTGGGAACCGGTGGACTGCCCAAGCCAGTGGGCCCACCATCTTGTTACAGTGCCAAAGTCTGATGGGTCAGTTAGGATCACAACTGATCTATTGCTCTTGAATAAGTTTATCATTCCTGAACAACATCCTTTGCCAAGAATAGCTGACTTATACCTCCAGCTGCAAGGAGTGAAGATCTTCTCAAAGATTGACTTGACCAAAGGATACTAGCACATTGAGCTAGCAGAACAGAGTTGTCCACTCACAACAACCATTACATTACAAGGCTGTTATCAGTACAAGTGCCTTCCAATCACACATGGGCGTGGGGGTTTGAGGGGGGCATGCAGCCCCCCAGAAGTTGAAATACCCCCTCCCCAGAAATCAAAATACCCCCCCCCCAAGAGAAATTTTTTTTGCTTTTTCAGCAATTTTTTGATGCCATTGGATAGTGCTTGATGAGAAACGTTGAAAAATGGTGTTTTTTTCGCCATACAACCACTTTTAAGACCATTTTTGACCTTTAAAAATTTTTTCACCCCCTCCAGAAATTTTTCCACCCCCCCACATCCCCAGAATTTTGGTGCTGCCCACCTATGCTTTCAATGGGACTTACCGATGCCGCCTCAGTTTTTCAATGTCTGGTCAGTCAGACACTCACTGGATGTGAGGGCTGCATCTCCTACATTGATGACATGCTTATCTTTAGAGTCAACAAAGGAGAGCACAATCTTTGAGTCAAAGAAGTACTTGGTTGACTCAATGACCGCGATTTCAGAATCATCCATGCAAAATGTGTTTTTGCAGTCCCAGAAGTGAAGTTCCTGTGTCATGTGATAGGCATTAATGGAATAATGCCTGACAAGGATAACATAGCTGCAATACAGAACACTCCAGTACCTAAAAGCGTCAAGGATGTTAGAAGTTTTTTGGGAGCTGTGAACTATCTGAGAGAGTTCATCCCAAAACCTGCCCAAGTTAGCTGAGCTGATACAGCAGCTTACACGCTCAGTTAAGAAGTCCAAGTCAAAAGCTTCACATGGACAAAGGAAGCTGACACATCATTCAAGAAATTCAAGGAATTGTTGGCAAGCAACCTTTGGCTCGGCATCTTTGACCCGAATCGGCCAGCAATTGTCAGCACTTATGCATCTAACATAGGCATAGGTGCAAGCTTGTCACAGTTAAGCAATGGCCAACTATTGCCAGTGGCCTTTGCATCAAGGACGCTTATGCCAAGAGAAAGGGCATACGCTGTCAATGAGCGGGAAGCCTTGGCGTGCGTCTGGGCTTGTGATCACTGGGCAAACTTTTTGCTTGGTTTGCGGTTCACACTGATAAACAATCACAATAGCTTAGTCTCCATCCTGGCCCAATCAAGAGATGTAATGCACACAAGTTTGACAGATGGAGATTGCAGATGGCTGAATTTGATTACATCATCCAGCATCAGCCTGGGATGAACAACGTCATACCCAACATGCTGTCATATTTGCCACAGTCAGCAAACAGCAGCGCCAGCATCAAAGGGGTAGCTAGTGGTGGCTTTTCACTGTCAAGAATTGCCCACTACACAAGATGTGACAAGCTGTTCACAAAAATTATGAATGCTGTAGAAACCAGGAGATGGCCAAAGCACCATGACAGAGAGATGGCGCCCTTCTACACAGTCAGAGACAGCCTGGAGGTTTGAAGCAATTGCCTTGTCAAATCTGGCAAGGTTGTAGTTCCCTCAGTGCTATGACTTGAGCTACTCAAAGCATCACACATTGGTCATCCTAGCATTGTCAGAGCAAAAGCCAAACTGCGGGAGTCATACTGGTGGCCTGGAATGTCAAGGCAAATTGAGACATTTGTGCATCAATGCAGTGGTTGTCTGGCATCTGAGAGAGTCCGCGCCCAAGGGACAAGTGCCAGCTGATCCATTGCCGCCTGTGATACATCCATGACAGAAAATTGCAATTGATGTCACTGGTCTGTTCTATACAGCGCCCTCTAGCTGTAGGTTAATCATGGCCATGGTTGACTAATACTCTGGATTCCGAGAGATTCTGTTAGTGGCGATTCATGAGGCCAACATTGTCATTTGTTGATTGACCAATCTATTTGCTCAATACGGCAACCCAGATACGTTGATTTTGAACAATGGGCCAGAATTCGCCAGCCAACAAATCAAGGAGTTCCTGGCCACATGATATATTCAGCACCATCAGACACCCGTCTATCACCCGCAGTCAAACAGTAAAGTGGAGAGTTTAACCAAGTCATCAAGTTCCACGCCCAAACTCTAGGGACAGGGAACTATGAATTCCAGCAAGGAATGGTCAAACTCTTAGCGAGATATCATGCGGAACATGCATCAGCAGATGAACCAAGACCAGTGGAGAAATTTTTTGGACAATGCCTTCAAATGGGATTTGAGCCCAGGCCAACAAGGGACAACCGTCATGTCACAATCAAAGAAGGGGGTGAAAATGGGTCATGCCCAACTTCATCATCAGTCAAGAGCGCCTGCATCAGGGCAAATCGGAATTTCTCACCAGTTCAATGTTCTCCTGTTAGGATACATTTAAACTCACCATCAGTTCATTGACCACGTTACTACGTTGAGGACACAGTGCGAGTTTGATGTCTGGCAGCCATGATTTGCAAGGGTCAGTTGCCCTATTTGCCGCCAATGACCATCACTCACGTGTTAGGTGCCTATATCTATTGTCTGTCCAATGGTCGAGTGTGGAATGCTGCTTCCATGTGCCCTTACAACCCTGCACAAACAGAGTATCATTACACAACGCCCCAGCTGGGACAGCAGGCCCACCAACACTCACGCAGGAAAATGTTTGGTGTGCCTCCACAACGTTATACACCAGATTGTGGCTCAAGCTTGAATTGCTGACCATTTGTGGTTGTACTGTATGTTGTTTGCCACTTGTTGGTGTCCATGCTGGCTTTTGAATAAAGAAGGGGGTGATGATTTGTTTGCCTGAATGAGATAAAGACTGATAGGAAGGCCAGTGATATTATTGAGGGCATTATTATTGCTTGCCTTGTTTAACACATCATCACTACATGCATAATGTATTTGTACATATATGAAGTTACATATACTACATATACGACTTCATATTTATTTCTGTGGACAATCATTGGAAATTGGCTCACTCAAAATTTGCACGTTAAGCTTTTTAAGCAAACCAATTGGGCCGGCGCGTGTCCTATTTGCATACATTGACATATTAACCAACAAATAAAATACGTTGCCAACCGCCATGACTGTCTTATCTAAAAAACTATATAAATAATGCTATAAGATAGACAGTCAGTTTGCAACAAATTTACACTCCGTTCAATTTTCTTTCTATTAGACCACTGCCTGTTATTCAGCCAATATTACTTGGCGGTGTTACTTATTAAAGCGTTGGCGTGGTTAGATGTGTGACGGACCAACGTACACATTAGTTATATGTACAATCAGATGTCACCAAGCATGCACAGAGAAATTTCTGTGTAGTAAAACCGAAAGTTTTTCTAAAAGTGCCTTTTTGGGCCTAAAAACAATGGATATGCATTAAAAACACAATTTTTGAGCGTTTCTGGCAATGCTCTTTCTTTCTATAACACAAAAAAATTTGCAAAAAAAATTCAAAAAATTACATTAAATTGACCAAATGTAGTAGGAAAGTTACTATTGCATGCAAAGCCCTTAAAATCTGGTGCTTTTGTGCCATGAGAACGCTAAAGAGGCCTAAATCTGGACACTTTGTACAATTTTTCTGAAAAAGTGCACATTCAGCGGGTTGGATGAAATAATTTTTGTAGGGGTTCCCACTCCACGATTGTATATGAATGTCAACATTCATGCTTTGGAGCAGTTCCATACACATGTGGGGGTGAAGGGGTTTGTTATAGTATGCACCCCTCATGAAACTGCAGACAGCACAGTGTTTTTTTGTGAAAGGTTTGCGCCAGAACATTTAACTGTAATCCTTTATGTATCTATAGTGCGAAAAATTGGATTTCAAAGGTTAAACAATAAAAAATTTCATGGCGCTTTGTACTGATTATTGGATTGCTCATCTGTATGAAGCTCAAGCATTGAGTTTTGAAGCCTAAATCAGCCCAAAGCTAAGCCGCTCCATGCCTGATTGGAAATTTTTACATTCAAAAATTCCAAGCTCGAATTTAAAATCACTTGAAGATATAAAGAATGTTTTGTGCTAGTTTGACAATATTCATGTCCACATTTCCTTACAGACCTCAGAATTTTGTTCCAAATGGCAAGAACGTCTAGATTTTATGGCGCTGTGTGCCTTTTTAGTATTTTGAAGTATATGTCTTTAAAAAACAGAAAATTCTACTTGCAATAGTCAAAACACTGAAATTGTCCGGTGCTTTGCGCCAAATTACTAAATTTATACATCTTATATTGTCAGATACTCAAAGCTACATATTGATAGTTAGAAAATGCAGTTTTGACAACACAAAACTTTATAGTAAAATTTACTATGTACAAAACAAACAAAGACTTTCAGGGTTCAGGTTTGTCCATGTACAAATGGATCTTGTACAAAAAATTAGTGGCGCTTACAGGCACACAATTCTACAACAACAATATTACTGGACCATTTATTGAATATGCATTTGCTTCTCTTACAGGCAGCAAAGAAAAAAGGAAGAGAATATGCAAAGGGTGAAATAGAAAATGTTTATGAATTAAATGAAAAGGCTCTTAATTAAGACACACCTAAGCAAGGCACACCTGGGCAATGCCCAAATTACCCTCAACTGGCTACAGGACGGACCCATCCTGCAATAAGCTGGCGGGTCTCTGTGTTGGGGGCTATTCTTTTGTACATGGACTATACAGATCTAATTTCTTTTTTGTTAAATAGTAGCAATATCCTTCTTAAGAAAAGCTCCAATATCAGTCAGTATACAAAGGTTGTCCTTTGATCAGTATACTCATGTGCTGGATTCTCACAAAGCAGAAGGAGGTAAAAACATTGGATTCAGGATGCAATTAGAATTACTCTTGGATGGCATTTTGACAGTCCCCTACATATTTGAAACTGGAGTACTGGTTCTAAATTTCAATTTTTCAGTGTTTTTACTTTTTCATTGTAGCAACAGGGCGCCTGATATCCCTCTGAACCGGGCACATAATTAGGAATTCTGAAGCTACAATCTACTATATATCACTGAAAATATAACCCACTATTGTGCCAACCATATGTGGGCAGCAAGAAAATTTCTGGAGGGGTGCAAGATTTTTTTGAAGGTCAAAAAATAGCCTTAAAAACGGTGGTATGGTGATAAAAACACAATTTTTTGACGTTTCTCATCAAGCACTATCCATTGGCATCAAAAAATTGCGAAAAAAGTGAAAAAAATTTTCAAAAATTGAATTCTGGGGGGGGGGGTATTTTGATTTCTGGGGGGGGGGTATTTTGGTTTCTGGGGGGAAGGGTGCAGGCATACCCCCAAACCCCACGCCCAGGTGTGGTGCCAACCTCCTCATGGTGTGGGTCGCACATTGACAAATGGGCACAACAAAATTTAAAAATTTAGGAACATTTTTCAAAAGTTTGGGACATTTTTTGTAAAGTTTGGAACATTTTTTGTAAAGTTTGGGACATTTTTTGTAATGTTTGGAACAGGTTTTACACGTTAGGGGTTGAGGGGTATGTACCCTTCTGAGAAGTTGAAATACCCCCCCAGAAATCAAATTTTGAAAAGTTTTTTGCTTTTTTAGCAATTTTTTGATGCCATTGGATAGTGCTTGATGAGAGAACGTCAAAAAATGGTGTTTTTTTGCCAAACGATTACTTTTAAGACCATTTTTTGACCTTTCAAAATTTTTTTCACCCCCCAGAATTTTGGTGTTGCCCACCTATGGTTACAACATAGGAAGTTTGTAACGTTTGGAACATTCTCTGTAAAGTTTAGAACCTTTTTTGTAAATTTTGGAACAGTTTTTGTAAAGTTTAGGACACTTTTTGTAAATTTTGGAACATTTCTTGTAAAGTTTGGAACATTTTTTGTAAAGTTTGGAACATTTCTTTTAAAGTTTGGAACATTTCTTGTGAAGTTTGGAACATTTCTTGTAAAGTTTGGGACATTTTGTAAAGTTTGGAACAGGTTTTACAGGTTATAACATAGGAAGTTTGTAAAGTTTGGAACATTCTTTGTGAAGTTTGGAACATTGTTTGTAAAGTTTGGAACATTTTTTGTAATGTTTAAAACATGTTTTGTAAAAATGGTTACAAATATCAGTACAAGTACCAGTTAGTTTATAAAAAATGGATAGTATTAAAAAGCAGTGGACTAATGATAAAAATGCAGCTTCATTATCAGGAGACAATAAGTTGCAGCAAGTATCAAAGAAATCACCATAACTAATAAAATCCCTTTTGAAAAATCAGTTTATTCATCAGTTGCATAAAGCTATTCAAGAACAATTTCAGCGCCAATCAATCATTGTAGCTGAGCCAAATATATTGTGGGATAACCTGTGCTTTCTATGCAAAAAAGCTACAGGTGGCTGAGCCTGATGATGAGCTTCTCAAAAGAATAGATAATGCTGTAAATAAGGGCAAAGGCATTTCAAAGCACATTTTAAAAACTTGGCAAAGAAATTTGGTACCATTTTATCAAAAGCAGAATTGAAATTTTATGAACAACCAAATTAATTATGTATAATCCTTTTGCTTATACTGTTTCTGTCCCACAAAATCAGGAAAAACAACATTTGTTATGCAACTTATTGAAAATAGAGAAAGAGTAATGAATAAAAAAATTGATGAAATCTATTGCTTTTATTGTGAAGAACAGCCTCTGTATTACACAATGAAAAATGTAATTTTCAATAAAGGCTTGCTAGATTTTAGCATCCTCAAAGAAAGAAGTCATGTAGCCCAGCTGATAGTCCTTGTTGATCTAATGCATGAAAGTAGAGGAAATTGTGAAATTATACAATTATCCACTGGTGGTTGTCATCACTGGAACATAAGCATTATACAAATTGTGCAAAATCTATTTTAAGACGGCCTTCATTTCCCATCAATTCTGATTCTATCATTTTAATCAAAAATCCAGCAGATCAACTGCAATCACATATTTTATTACGTCATATTTACCCTTGTAATACAAAATATTTTCTTGAAGCATATGTTAATGCAACCTCTAGGCCACATGCGCACACCTGGGCATGTGGTGGTCTGGAGGGGTATGCAGCCCCCTGATAAACCAAAATACTCCCCCTCGAATTTAATTTTTGAAAATTTTTTTGCAATTTTTTGATGCCAATGAACAGTGCTTGATGAGAAATGCCAAAAAATGTTTCTCGTCATAGCACTGTAAGTATACTTGGCAATTTTTAACTAGGTAAAACCTCGCCACTAAGTAATTCTTTCGAAGAGAAATGAGCTTCATTTCAACTGCTTTGCATAAACCCCTTTGTATGTGGCAAAAACATGCAAGCCGCCTTTGCCTCATGAAAAACATCAGTCTTCTTTTGGAGCTCACTTAAAACAAAAAAGAGAAATCACAAATATCCAAAGCACCTTGAAAGTTAATTCAAAAATAGCCAGATACCAAAAATCATGTTTTCCTAAATAAATATGATGCCATTTCAAATAATCCTGATATCCCATAATTTCCAGAGTGCATGAGTGACGTATTAATTCTTTACATGTATGAATTAAAAGTGTGTTTTAGTACTCAGACATTTCCTTTCTTTACTAAAAAAATTTTGCTACAACAATAATACAAATGAAAGCATTGTGTGATTAAAATCAAAAACATTTATTCAAAAATTTACTGATAATGACAATAATATAAAGGAAAGTATTCTGTTTAACTTAAGTTCACATTGTTCTCACACAATTCGAGAAATAGAGTATATTTATGAGTATAGCTTTTGATCCGCTGGTATTTGTTATAAGGATAATTACAATAATTGATCACAATTCATTCAGCTTGCTCAAAAATTAGTCCACGTTTCATGTTATAACATGGCTACAGTGTGACAGTCGATCAAAGCTGATGAACCTGCTCATCATTGAATAAGTCATTTCAGAGAAGTGAGATTTCTTGAGATGAACTCGAGAACCACTGAAAGGATTTCCATGAAATGAATAGTTTTAGATAGACACTTTCAAAACAAAACTATTTTGCCAAAAAAAGTATAGCTGAGCGTATGCCTACAGTATGCTAGGCTCAAAAAGTAACTCAAACTTTGATTGGTCGCAAGAGTATACAGGTTAAGTTTCATATTTTGAAAAATAGCAGAATAGCTGGATATTTTTGTGCTCTAAATTTCACCCTATTTTGTTTTTGTGTTTTTGGATAGTTTGTCCTATAAATTCAATTCAATTTTTCTAATATGGCTGTCCCCATAAGATATGAATTTTACTTGTGCTACTTTTTCATATTTTTTGATGTTAAGCACATTCTAGAAAGCCCAAAAAGCTTATTCAAATGATATACTATTTGTCTGATTTACTCAGGAATTCCACTTTTCCAAAATGGCCACCAGAGGCTGTCCTACTGTATCTTTTGTTGTTTTCAGCTATTATTCTGTAGGAATTTCGAACATATTTCAGAATTTTTTTTCAGTAAATAGCTAGAATATTTAATGTTTTTCTAATGAGCTATGTCTCTTGTTTTGAATCTTTATAGTTCTTTCAGGGGAGTTCAAAACCCTCAAAATTATTCATTGTATAGTGCGAATGATGTGCAAAACATTTACATACTTATGAATGTTTGCTAAGAAAATAAAACAGACAAAATTGTTCTGTTCAATTCTAGTGGATAACATTACTGATAAAATGTATGTACTTCATTAAAAAAGATCACGCATGTTGATAGTGTAATTGACCTCCCATGTTGGTTGAAGAATAACTGGATACTAAAAAGCTAAGTACAACCCAGATGTTTTCCCAAAAAATGTGGGGCCATTCCTAAAAATCTTGGTACACCATAACTAGGTAGTGTGCATCAATGTAGTAATAATTCTTTATGTGTAGAAAATACAAAGTGTGTATTAATACATACATGATTTTTCTTCCAACTGTGACAACCAATGAGCCAACAAGTCCACTTTGTCTCTGCTCCAATTGCTCAGGCAGCAAGATCTATCACAGCAATTACGGCATTTAAAATTAAAAACATTTACCCAAAAAAATTAGAAAAATCAATTTTATTGAAATACTTAAGTCATGCCACAAATTGTGTTTGTAAACGTTTCTAGTGATGCCTACTCTAAAGGCTATATTTTATATACATGACAAGACTCATTCCAATACATGCATCTTAATTAACTACACACATAAGCAGACCAGTAGCCAGGAGATATGGGCACATGCACTGATAAAAAAGTTTAGAAATTTTCTGGCTTACACCTTCCATGTTTCAGTAAAAATCTAATTGCAAGCCAACTCCACATTTTTTGGTCAATGATGAATGTCTAGTATTTAATAAGTCTATGCCTAAAAATCAGTTTAAAGATGTAACTGTGTAATTAGTGTGCCCACAATTCAGGGTTTACAGTTGCATACCAGCTGTACTTTAATTTGAAATTAAATTAGACATTCATTAGCAACATTAAAAACAATAGTATGCTTAGTAAAATTTTGTTGCCCGCTTGGCTAAGGCATGGAATATGGGTTTATCAAAACTTATGTCGATATGCACAGAGCTGCTGAAGTTGACTTATGGGAGTTTTGACAAAAATACACATAAAGTGCACATTTCATTTCAGAAAATGGTATTTAAGGAAAATGATTAGTGGATTCATTTTTATCATATTAGAAAGAGCATGCAATTTTTTGAGTGTAAAAACATAAAGAAGGCTAAATGCGGATATGTAAGTAGATACCTATAAAAAACATCAACCTAAGCAACTATCAGGCCCATATCCAGGGCTTAAGGGCAAAATGAAATATGAATTTTTTTCTTTTACTTATCTTTGCTTTTTAGCTGAAATTGCCAAAAATCTTCAGTGCTTTGTGCATAATTTCACGATTATAAGTAGTATATTTGTCCCAGCACATACTTTAAACATTCCAATTTTAGTCCTTCTTCAACCTAAAGTGTATTTTGCATCTATGTCTTTCGTTTTGTACAGGCTTTGTGCAGAAAACAAGATTTGTTTAAGGGGTATCCGTTGTATTATCACCATATTAAAGGCATCTATATAGTAAAATTCACAAAGTGTGCAGCAACAATACATGAAAA
>JAVLUZ010000223.1:496305-525543 GCA_036768485.1 Mermis nigrescens | reverse complement strand
TCCAGGCTCAGGCACGTAGCTGGCCCTCTTATTTTGGGGATAGTGTAATTGACCTCCCATGTTGGTTGAAGAATAACTGGATACTAAAAAGTCTAAGTACAACCCTAGATGTTTTCCCAAAAGAAATGTGGGGCCATTCCTAAAAAATCTTTGGCACACCATAAATCTAGGTAGTGTGCATCAATGTAGTAATAATTCTTTATGTGTAGAAAATACAAAGTGTGTATTAAATACATACATGATTTTTTCTTCCAACTGTGACAACCAATGAGCCAACAAGTCCACTTTTGTCTCTGCTCCAATTGCTCTCAGGCAGCAAGATCTATCACAGCAATTACTGAGCATTTAAAAATTAAAAACATTTACCCAAAAAAATTAGAAAAATCAATTTTATTGAAATACTTAAGTCATGCCACAAATTGTGTTTGTAAACGTTTCTAGTGATGCCTAATCTAAAGAGCTATATTTTATATACATGACAAGACTCATTCCAATACATGCATGCTTAATTAACTACACACATAAGCAGACCAGTAGCCAGGAGATATGGGCACATGCACTGATAAAAAAGTTTAGAAATTTTCTGGCTTTACACCTTCCATGCTTTTAGTAAAAATCTAATTGCAAGCCAACTCCACATTTTTTGGTCAATGATGAATGTCTAGTATTTAATAAGTCTATGCCTCAAAAATCAGTTTAAAGATGTAACTGTGTAATTAGTGTGCCCACAATTCAGGGTTTACAGTTGCATACCAGCTGTACTTTAATTTGAAATTAAATTAGACATTCATTAGCAACATTAAAAACAATAAATATGCTTAGTAAAATTTTTTGTTGCCCGCTTGGCTAAGGCATGGAATATGGGTTTATCAAAACTTATGTCAGATATGCACAGAGCTGCTGAAGTTGACTTATGGGAGTTTTGACAAAAATACACATAAAGTCGCACATTTCATTTCAGAAAATGGTATTTAAGGAAAATGATTAGTGGATCTCATTTTTATCATATTAGAAAGAGCATGCAATTTTTTTGAGTGTAAAAACATAAAGAAGGCTAAATGCGGATATGTAAGTAGATACCTATAAAAAACATCAACTCTAAGCAACTATCAGGCCCATATCCAGGGCTTAAGGGGCAAAATGAAATATGAATTTTTTTCTTTTACTTATCTTTGCTTTTTTAGCTGAAATTGCCAAAAATCTTCAGTGTCTTTGTGCATAATTTCCACGACTATAAGTAGTATATTTGTCCCAGCGCATACTTTAAACAATTCCAATTTCTCTTAGTCCTTCTTCAACCTAAAGTGTATTTTGCATCTATGTCTTTCGTTTTGTACAGGCTTTGTGCAGAAAAACAAGATTTGTTATAAGGGGTATCCAAGTTGTATTATCACCATATTAAAGGCATCTATATAGTAAAATTCACAAAGTGTGCAGCTTTAGTGGCTGTAAAACATCTTTTCAGATTCATCCTTTGTCCCCCCTGTTTTTAAAGAATTTTGGTCACCCAACTCTTTGTAGCAAATAAGACATAATTTATGAATTTCTACCCCTGTCTACAATCTATACACATGTGGGCTCATCATTCATTCACAAGAAAAAGTGTATAAATTAATTTTTTGCATTTGAAATTCTAACTTTAATTTACTCATCTTTTATCCTGCATCTGGCCATGATCAATCTCAAATAAATCAAATTTAGTGAACTAAATTCTGTAGACATTTGCCTGCCATGACAGTATGATGACTTTATTCATGAGACATGAACCTCCATAAGTCAGACGAACAATAGAAATGCGCATCAAACCCATACATTATCAAAAGTTATTCATGTGTGACTCTAGCTTCCCTTCCACCACTCCCAACCAGCCAAAACAGTTTTTTTAAGAGATGTTACATGCAGTCCATTTGAAAATAGTCTCCGATTTAATAAAATGCAATGGAATTGCTTAAGTTTCTTACCTATAACGTTCATTTTGCAATGCTCACCAATGCTCACAAAAAAATTTCCCAGAATTGAAAAAAATTTCAATAATAAAAAAATATAAGAAACACTTTTGGAGTTCTTAACTTTGCCTAATTTATTATACATGAGAAACTTCTAATGAGTCATGCAATTTTATAGCAGAGATTTTATCATTTTTGAATAGTAACTTCTCAGTATTTGCAACATGGATGTCAAAAATTACTGTTTTGTGGTCTATACCAGCATTTATCCATTGTATGATTCATTCAATTACATATCATACAATAGATATTGGAAATTTCATTGCATTTAGACCAGCATACATTTGCCATATGACTAATTTTCCTGCATTTGAAACTCTTGACAGGAAACGCTATGTTATTCTAAAGAAAGTGACTAAGATATATAGGTATCATTTGCATGAAGTAACATTTGCCTCATATAAATTCCCATGTACATAGGGCATTGAAATTTCAACATACAATATAATCTAATTTAATTTTAGACTTAATACCTGTTAAGATCATTAATGATGCCATTATTATAAAAAATATAATTTTCTGGTTTAAGAGAATCAATTATTTTGACAAAGTCACTGTATGACAACTGCCCAAAAAAATCTCAAATAAATATTTAGCTTTTCTTTAATACGATTTATGACATATCCAGTCAAAATTTCTTCTTTGTTCAGATATTTCTAATGAATTCATTAGAAAATATCCTGGGAAATCATTGGCCTATGTTGCTGACTCCATTCTCCATATGTTCATCATTCAAAAGCTTACCCCAAAATATATTTCCTAAATTGAATTTCGCCTGCTGTTTGCATAAGATATTGTAAGAAAAAGAGGAATCAAAGACGTGAATAAAGATACAAAGATATGATTAAATTGGGTTTTCGTATCAATATCGTTTATCACATAACTATGCGTGTTATAATCCTGTTTTGGGTGGCGGGTTCGTAATATGATAAAGTAGGTAGGTACAAATCAGTAGGCGGATACTTCAATGGGGTATTTACACTCCATGCTCCATAGTTCAATGGTTGGTTTCCGGCATTCTAAGCTTTATCCAGAGTACGTACGGTAGGTAGTGAATTAAGATCCCTTGTGTAAGACTGACCATGGTCTTACATATTGGGGGAGCAATCTGGGAAAGTGATCACTTCTCAAGACCTCTTGCCACCTACCGTACACCGGAACTACCCGGCGACCAACACGTGTAGCGCCAGTTTACGCCAATTAGCTCAACCTTTTGTGTTGATTCCTTTCCCTGCTGCTCGATTGATGTTTATATCATTTTTAAAATCTGCCTGTATGTTTGATGGGGAAAATTTGTACTTTATCTGATTAGCTTGATCATCACATCAAACCCATGTGCCTGATGTAGGCAATGCCTGTTTTTGTGGGTGGTCCAATAGAAATATGTGCTATCAAATATTTTTGATTCTTTTTAACATAATTATGTGCGTAATTTTCACTACATTGTTTCATATGGCTGTGATGAGCAATAAGATGGCGATATCTAATTCGAACCTTGCAATAATGTTTTTACTCCTCGATGCATAATATTTCTCAGTAATTCACAAGAAAACACAAAAACTATGAAGTTTTGGGCTGAAAAAGGTACAAAATGTGTAAGTAACTAGCTTATTTCAAAAATCTCTGATTAATCTAATCGTGACTATTTTACTGAACTCAAATTTGCATATGTTGCTAATAACTGAACGGATTTCAAATAATTTTTACAAAACAAAAATCAGAATTTTTGTTGAAAATGCGATACGTATTAAGTGTGTTAACTTACACCAAAGTCTATATCTAATTGTGAGCTGGTTACTCAATTTTGTTGCTGTGCATGTTTGTATCCTTTGCTGTAACTAATTTTCGAACCCCTCTAAATTGTTTTTGCGAACTTAATGTGAATACCAGTAATAATTTCAAAAATCAAATGCCAGTTACTTTATTGTGCACGCTAATTGCATTAACTGAGCTAGAACAATTAATTTGAATAATTTTACCTAATACAAAAATTAATACTTTTGCAAAATTTATTGCAAACATATTAATTGTGTTAGCTCAATTACAATTCCCACTTTACCCCAGTCATAACCTGCTCATTTGAGTTCGTACATATGTGCATGTTGTGCTATATGCTGTACCAATTGTCGAAGCACTTTGGGGTAGTTTTAGTGAATTCATTGAAAATATTCACAATAACCTTAAAAAGTAAATATGCTAAGTTTCTTATGTTATTCTAAACATTATGCAATTTCAAAATCCTCGGGTGTTTGACCGCTCATGCCGTATCAGGCCGTTCACTTCATCACACATGCAAAATTATTTGTTTATACCTATCTATGTGACCTTCTCCGAGCCAGGCGTGCATTCTTCTGCAAGGTTAGAGAGATTTTGAGAGAGTGAGATCCAATTTGTTATTCGTAAATTTGGTTGAACAATTTCATATTATCAAGGACAAAATTTCAACTTTACACCAAGAAATTGTACCATTTTCAGTCATTTGACCTTCTCACTTTTAAATGCGACCTAAACTTACTAATTTTGCCTACCTTGAAAATGACCCAAAGTTACTTCAAGTCCATTGTGAGAAATTCTCATATTTATATTTTCTTTTGGTCATTTAACTATACCTGTTTCATATTATAATCCGGACTTACAAACTTTGTTTACCTTGAAAATCACCTAAGGTTACTTTCAATGCGATCAATAATCCGAACTTACAAACTTTGTTTACCTTGAAAATCACCTAAGGTTACTTTTAATGCGATCCAAAGATTCATTGATAAATTTTATCCTTTTCACGGATGGACACATTCAACCAAAAACTCAATTCTTGGACACTTTCTGGTCACTAAACGCATTTTCACTTCATAATGTCAAATGGTCAAAACAAAAAGGATGATCAAAATACATAATTTTGCCCTTTCGTAATTGCATAATTTCTATTTGAAACCTTGCAACTTAATTTTGCGATTAGAAGAGTGATCCCTGAAATGCACATCTTGAATCATGCACACTATATGCACGTGCATTACCTGTGATATGCCCGGCAGCAGTGGCCTGCCCCACAGTGCTGATTTTGTCCAACCAGCCCCGCGATAGGCCTGGTTTCATCAATCGCATGGTCAACTTGGCCGGCTATTGCAACAACCATGGTTTCCCATTGGAAGGCAAACGCAGTTCCAGTGGACTCAGCTCAGTTATGTTCAAAATGGCCTTTTATCAAGGCAGCGCTGAGTGTCAGCTGCGCCGACATGAATTGTAGTTCAAATGCTTTTATGATTTGATTTGAGTTATTCCATATATTTATTCAGGGCAGATGTTCAGGCCCCACAGGACTTAAATAATATATTAGCATATTTATGGTGTATGGCACAAGTACAACACTTGCTAATAAAATATTATCATTCTATTGTTAGATGATTGCCTGTTTATAGCTAAATTACTGATGAATACTTTCATATATGCCTGACATTTACGACTCTCACAGCTTTGGATCAAAAATAGGAGTGTCAAAATTATGCTATTTATTAATTACAAATTCATAACTTTCTCTCTCTCTGCCTGAATCTCTCTTTGTTGTTTGCATACTTCATGAATATTCTGCAAACTTTAATGTTGAGGGTGCGATTTTAAAATTTGAAGCTTAAACAAGTTTGACTGCAGTTGCACATATCCTTTTGGCACTATTTTAGAACATAATTTAAAATTCAATGAGTCGCTATAAGATATCTACAATCATGCAATTTTTAATATTTTTCTCATGCTTTTTCTTTTTATTACTACAAATGCACTTGGTAAACGTGAAATGTCCACAAATTTGCAATCAATTAGATGATTATAAATATTTTTGTTGCACAAAATATATATTTTAGAATTTTAGATTAAAATTCAAAATCTGATGAGCAGTTGTAAGATCTCTATGAGCTTATGGCCAACTAATACGATAGAATGAATGAGAGAACAATTGGAGCGTTTAGAAGTAACAGTAAGACGCCAACAGCGTCAAATGGAAGATGCTCAGCAGGCGGCGCCACCGGCGCCCCCTGTAGTTTCTGCAACCACGGGCGGAACTGGTAGCATAAGTGAGTATTTTCATGGGCGGTTGGACAAAAATTTTGATCAATGGACTGATTGTTTTATTCGCGTTGCTGTAGTGAATATTTGGGGTAACCTAAAACGAAGGGTAATACTCCCAACCTATTTAAGAGATATTGCTGAAGTAGCATATGAATCCATCCCTGACAAGGAGTGGCTCGCTGTGTGAATATTTGGGGTAACCAAAAACGAAGGGTAATACTCCCAACCTATTTAAGAGATATTGCTGAAGTAGCATATGAATCCATCCCTGACAAGGAGTGGCTCGCTGTAGACTTTAATGCCTTGATTGAGCAACTCCATCGTCATTTTGTACCAGTTGAAAACACTGAATTAAAAGCCTTGCAATTGCATAATTGTAGACAGGGGCCTCGGGAACCCATTATCAGGTATGCCCTTGAGCTACAGTAATCAGCTATGCAAGCTTATCCGGGGTAACAGCCAATATTTTAGATGCACTGGGTCGCCGTTTCTTTGTTGATGGTCTAAATAGCAATCTCTGGCGCTTTGTTTCAGATCAAAAACCAAATACTTTTGCAGAAGCCAGAATGTTAGCTCGACAGGCCGAAACACAACTCCAGCTAGAGGCTGAACAACAACCGTCTGGTAGCTTGTTTGCGACGAGCCCCCATAGTTTGGTTGGAGGTCGCTGTCAATCAGAACCCCGGCGCTCCCGTCTAACTCCACAGCAACAAGGTTTGACTCAAATACACTGTTTTTTGATGTGGCTGTTTAGGCCACATCAGCCAAAACTGCCTGCAACCGCCCCAATATGGTCCGCCGTTTTGCAATACCCATCCTACCCCACCTATGTGCACAACTTTTCATCTCCCAGCCTATTGTCCAGCGCCACAACCGCCACCGGGTTGAAATTGCCCAGGGATTGAACCACAATCATGCCAACCAACCCCTTGGCGTGTTTTTGCGGTCCCTAAATGACTCGGTCAAAGCAAGTGATGCAGATTGGGTTGATGAGTCTGCAGATAATAAGGAAATAGATGTTATATGTGCTATTGCCAAAGGTATGAGTCCTTTAAATTGTGATAATGTATCGCTACAAGCTAATATTAATCAACCAGCATTTTCGATTGCCAAGCCTGCCAATCAGTTTTGAAATTATTTTAATTATTTTAAAGGAATACAAGTTACCACTAGCTATGTTGCTACATTTTTCGCATTTTTGGCCGTTTTATAGAGTATTTGGACACTATTTCTCGGCTATTTTACTTTTAATCACTTTTTATTTGCCATACAAGCTTATCAAATTAGTGAACATCAAATGGCAGGGGCTCATTTTTCTTTACCATTGGGATTAACTTGTCAGCCACCCACCCCAGCACTTATACATATGTTTGCAGCTTGTATTTGGACACCTAAATTAGATGCAGAACGCATTAAAGCCTATAAGTGTGCAGGAGTAATACATACAATATGTACTAACACCGGATTTTTGGGATCGTGAGGGATAACCCAAGATTCTCAAGTCGCCAACCCCATAAATAGTTATTGTTGTCAAAGAATGGTTTTAATTGAGTATTTCCGTGGCCAAAAATTATATAAAGTAAAATCTCATTTATGGCATACTGATATTACTTTGCAAGTGTGTTATTAATATTGTTGTAAAGACGTATGTCAAAGTATTAGCAATGGCATGACAGAAGAAGGTCAAATTGCTACTTATGACGGTATTCATTTAACATCTAATCTTACTGATCTTTGTGCATGTAAGCCCGAATTGGGCTAGTGTGAAATTGATGATGCAATAATTATATGGGAAGCCAAATGACCTGAAAGCCCCATGTCCTTATGTACAAGGTGGTTCTTACGTAATTAAGCAGTCGGGACCTTATTATATTATTGAAAATATTCAAGAAGCTTTCACTGCAATCCGAAAGTTACCTGTGCCAGAAATATTTGTTTACCTAATTTTCTTATTGCTTTGGACCAAGGGACTTTAATGCAAGCTTATGATAATGAAACTTTTCATTTGGCACTGCCAGATTTAAATATTTTTCACAATTTTTTGGAAAGCCCTGCCGCACCTGCAAATCTTATTAAATCCGGAGAATCAGTAGAAATAAAATCTCGATTACAGTATTTAGAAGCTTCTTTTAATTGCTGGGAAACCAACCGTTTTTCTCAAATCTGGATGCATATTTGTCGGATAGCTGATGCACAACTCTAAACTGTGCGACAGTTACTGTGTTTAGATGCTACTTTAGCTGCAAGGTTGTGGACTCAGCTTAATGATGTAGCAGCTCAAGTTGCAGGGAAACCCTCCTCATACGGCCATGTGTTAAAGTTCAACCCAATCTTATTTTTTGGAATTATTGTGTGGGTAAGGAGTGCTATGCACTCCTACCCCTTGTAATTAACAAAACTCTTTATTTTATTTTGCCAGGCACACAAGACTTATTTTCAGCTGCTCCACAAGTACTGTGCTTTCAAGCACCTTCTGGCGTCCATTATGACGCCAGTCAGCACCAATTGGTCAGTTCTCGCGGTGTAGTTGACGTCAAACCCCTTTTGCAATGACAATTGGATGCTTCTTTACTCCTAGATTCACCAAACACTATCGTTTTTGAGGCCGCCATGGTTCTTTGTGATTTAGGGTGCCAACCGCCTTTTCAGACGTCACTCAAGCTCACCGCCCTCAAAACCTGGTGGTTGCAACAGCAAATGCAGCAACTCATCAATTTCACCTCGACCCTGAAAAAAAAATTGACAAAAAAAAATGCTGTCCTTAACATGCACAACACTTGGGTCGACAACCGACAAAAAATCCAGCGCAATTTTGTCAAGTTGTGCGCAATATTGGAGATGGCGTAAAAGACGTTAACGGTCTGGCAGTTTCACACCTCCAGACCGCAGTAAGTGGTTCATTTCAGCAAACAGGACATGCTATGACTTCACTTACAGGAGGAATCGGACAGATCTTAACTAATGCAATATTTTGGTGTTTTGTTATAATAATATTGCTTGGTTTAGGCTATTTAGGGCTGATATACGGTTGGTGCTGTATTTGGTGTCATTGGGGATGCGGCGTTTGCTCATCCATTTGCCGTTGGTTTGCTACGCTGTGCCTACGTTTGTGCATGCAAATGATGTCATTATGCTGTCCTCAACATGCACAACACTTGGGCCGACAACCACTGATGGTTTGTTACCGCCCCCAACAGCAAGACACATCTGCTAAAACACATTATTGGCGCCAAAACCGTACACCAATTTTAGCCATTGCACGGACCGGGATTGCTACGTTCCGGCCTCATATACACGTCCATATGCCTAACGGACGTCGGCTGCTAGCCCTTGTTGACACAGGGTCTACAGTGTCAATTTTAGATAACGCTACTTATTTCGAGTGTAAAGAAGACCAACCCTTGCAGCCACGTCAAACGGTTGCAGCCACTTCTATCACTGGTCATGCTATTCAGTCACCTGGTGAAACTATTTCAAACATACAAATTGGAACTCAAAATTTACCTATAAAATTTGTCGTAATGCAAAACAGTCCTTATTCTATAGTAATAGGTTGTGATGTAATAAATAAATTATGTGGCATTTCTCAACGCTTCACATTTGATTATAAACAAAAATGCGCTCGTTTTGGTCAGCACACACCCATTCCATTAATTTTGTCAAAAAATCCTGAAGAACAAGTTGCTTTTGTCTCAATCGGAGACACAATTTTAATACCTCCAGTTTTTATTTATCCTTTGCCAATCAATGTTAATTTGAAAACTTCTAATCCAACTTGGATAGATATTAATTCTTTTACGCCTCACAATCACACATGGGCGTGGGGGTCTGGACTCCCCCAGAAACCAAAAGAGCCCCCCAGAAATCAAAAGACCCCCCCAGAAATCAATTTTCGAAAATTTTTTTCGTTTTTTTCGCAATTTTTTGATGCCAATGGATAGTGCTTGATGAGAAACGTCAAAAAATGGTGTTTTTATCGCCATATCACCATTTTTAAGGCCATTTTTTGACCTTCAAATAATCTTGGATCCCCCCAGAATTTTCTTGCTGCCCACATATGCTCACAATGCAATTTATATACCCAATTTTTCTTTTAAATTTAAACAAAAATAATTTTTCTTCCCTTCCTATTATTAATTACTCTAAGCAACCTATTTGCTTGTATAAAAATATGTGTATTGCTAGAGTTTGCTCTGTTAATCACGTTTTAACAGGGGAGGAAGAGGGATAGTGTTGGGAAAATGAGTGTCAGGAAAAATCATAAATTTTCGCAAATTGATTCAGCAAAAATTGATTCATATCCCAGACACCAATGTTCGAAAACAGTATTCTGAGTTTTTGGACAAAAATTCATCTATTTTCGGAGTTGATAGACCTCTGGGGCGGATGTCCATTGTGCAGCATGGTATTGATACGGCCAATCATAGGCCAATTTCTCAGCCACCTTATCGGATACCGTATGCTAAGGCATCTTGTATTGATTCATGGTTCAGTAAAGAACTTTGAAGAAGTTCTATAGAAGTTCTACAGAAGTTTGATAAAGAACTTCAAAGTAGTTCTATAGAAGTTCTATAGAAGTTCGATAAAGAACTTCAAAGAAGTTCTATAGAAGTTCTTTAGAAGTTTGATAAAGAACTTCAAAGAAGTTCTATGGAAGACTGTCAAACTTCAAAGAAGTTCAATAGAAGTCCGATAAAGAACTTCAAAGAAGTTCTATAGAAGTTTGTTGATAAATAACTTTGATTGAAGTTCAATAGAAGACTGTCAAACTTAGAAAACATGCTAATTGAAGTTCGATAAATTTTTAATAGAATTTTGATAGAATGCACATCAAAGTTCGTCTAACTTTGAGACAAAGTGCTGCAAATCTTTAATAGAACTTCGATGTTGTGCAAATCAAAGTTCGGCCTAAGTTCGACAAACCTTTTATGGAACTTTGATTGTGAGCAAATTTAAATTCGACAGATCCTTTTATAGAACTTCAACAATTATACAAGTCGAAGTCCTAAGAAACCAAAAAATGAGGTCATAATACTTTGAGTGAGCAAATAGCAAGGGTCATTTAAATTTTAATAGGTACCTAATTACCTATAGCTCCTAATACGTGCTTCCTTATTGAATAATAACCTTGAATTGTATTGCTTTTTGGTATCCCATTTCCTAGTCATGTGAAACAGACTATAATTAATGCTTGCGCCTACATAATTTATGCTCATCTTTATTGGCGATAGCATGACCTTGCACTCATCTGTTTAGCGACCCAAAAACGTTTTTCTATACGCACCTTCAGAACCTTCTCGCTAGAAAAAGATCTATGACTTGACTTGATTGACATTTGGAAATCCAGAAAGATGTTTAATTGCAAGAAATGGAATAAGGCAAAGCTTTTTTGCAAGCATAAATTGATAAAATCAAAGCTCACGCTTATGTTTAAATCGAGCTTTTTTAATCTGAAATTTAATTTTGTCATTTTCAACCAAACTTTACAGGTATAAACAAAGCAGCACAATTGCCATTTAAATTCTTGAATTAGATGAGTGATATTTTTCCAATTTATAACGCTGGTCTGAATGAAGGAGCTCTTTTCTAATATTTAGTCTTAGCTTGATTTTATGATCCCTCAAAAAATGTTTTAAGATCGAAAACTTCAATTTTAAAATTTTACAACAATTTTAATTTTAAAAAATTGTTTTTGCACAGCATATTATATTTAAAAAATGTAATAACTTTGAAATTTGTATCAAAATTTTGATTTTAAATGCTTTTGAAAATATTAACTATTTTTTAAATGAAGATGAAAACAACTGTGTAGGTATAGTCGGTTTGATGCAAGTTTGGTTGTTTTAAAACTATTTCCGGCACTGGCAGATTGCGATTATAGCATTTATCTGATCTGATGTATCATTATCGTGAACCTTGGCTTAGTGTCAATTAAAATTCTTAGAATTTATGCACAAATTTACAAGTGAATTAGACTAGTATAGTTTAGGAAGCTGACATGCGCTATGCAGTAAGAAATATGTATAGGTATAGATAATTAATGAGCACAGCTTTTTTGCACATTAAGTATACCTATGTAATTTGGCTCTTTACTGTGTGTATGCAACGTAAAAGCAGCATGAAGGGAGCGCACATTATGCTATATATCATTCCCAGTGCTTAAAGTTGTTCATGCCTAATAATGGGGTTGAGGTTGACTGCTTTGACAGAAATCTATCCTACTGTAGTTCCACGTATTTGAGGACAAGGTCAACATCACAAACCTACATACATGTACGAGCATACGTGGGCAGCAAAAAAATTCTGGGGGGCTGCAAGATTTTTTGAAAGTCAAAAAATGGCCTTTAAAATGGTGGTAGGGCAATAAAAACACCATTTTTTGACGTTTCTCATCAAGCACTATCCATTGGCATCAAAAAATTGCGAAAAAAAACGAAAAAATAATTTTCAAAAAATTGAATTCTGGATGGAGGTATTTTGATTTCTGAGGGGGGGGTATTTTGGTTTCTGGGGGGTGCATATCCCCTAACCCCCCACGCCCAGGTGTGTGTACGAGTATATGTACGCACTACATGCAGGGGTGCGTATGTAAGCACTCCGTGCAGGCAGGCCGCTAATAAGGCATAAATTGTTTCATCCTAAGTGGAGAAAAATCTGTTTTTCTTCCTCATAACGTAGTATGGTGGCAGGGCCTAAAGGTATAGTCTACAAAACAGAGTTCCGGAATGAAATTGGGAAACTTTATTCAGGTAGCCAATTTTAATTAATTGACTGAATTAGAAAAAGGATGGGTATACAATATGCAAGATAATCAAAAACAAGATGGAAAAATCAAATTTTTATTTCATTGTTTTGTGAACTAGACAAAATTAAATTGAAATAAAAGAAAGTCAGCACTCAAGAAAGTGTAAGCTGAAAATTTTTCTATATACGTAGGTGCCTGATTTTCGGTTTTTTGACAAATGTCCACAATTTAAAAACAACTTCAGAATAAATATGTTTTTACAGAATAATTATGTCGAATTTTTTACAATCAAATTCAATTAACAGACCATTTTCACTGTTTTAACATGTGTTTTGAACCTTTAATGGTTTGCTTTATGATTTTTGGAGTCTTATCAGTTAGTAAAAATTGTTCAATTAAACACATTACATCAACATGGATGCATTAAATGAATGAGAACATTGGCTAATTGGCTTGACTATGAATACAAATGCCCGTTTGTTAGGTTGGGTTCCTAGAAAATATCGTTGCTTGCCTTTCATATGAAAATTTTTACCTCCGCATTAGTCGGACGGACTGTGTGTTCTGTCTGTTTGACTACCAGTATAGCATCTTGCCTTAAATAAGCATTGCCTACACATGCCACGATGATGTGTCCAATGACCCCTGCCCTATTGTGATGTCCTTTCTACTCGCCATTGTTTGATTCAACTCATAAACCTTGATTAAACATAAGTGTGAGGTTTGATTTTATTGATTTATGCTTGCTAAAAGCTTTGCCTTATTCCATTTCTTGCAAGTAAATATCTTTCTGGACTTCCAAATGTCAATCAAGTCAAGTCATAGATCTTTCTCTAGTGAGAACGTTTTGAAGGTGCATATAGAAAAACGATTTAGGGTCGCTAAACAGATGAGTGCAAGGTCATGCTATCACCAATAAAGATGAGCATAAATTATGTAGGCGCATGCATTAATTATAGTCTGTTTCACATGACTCGGAAATGGGATACCAAAAATCAATACAATTCAAGGTTATTATTCGACAATAAAGCATGTATTAGGAGCTATATGTAGGTACTTAGGTACCTATTAAAATTTAAATGACCCTTGCTATTTGCTCACTCAAAGTTTTATGGCATCATTTTTTGGTATCTTAGAACTTTGACTTGTATGTTTGTTGAAGTTCTGTGAAAGATCTGTCGAACTTCAATTTGCTCACTATCGAAGTTCTATAAAAGGTTTGCTGAACTTGAACATTTGCAGCACTTCGTCTCAAAGTTAGACAAACTTTGATGTGCATTTTATCAAAGTTCTATTAAAAATTTATCGAACTTCAATTAGCTTGTTATCAAAGTTCAACAGTCTTCTATAGAACTTCAATCAAAGTTATTTGTCGAACTTTGTATAGAATTTTTTCGAAGTTCTTTATCAAACTTCTATGGAACTTCTTCAAAGTTCGTTATCGAACTTCTTCAAAGTATGACAGTTTTCCATAGAACTTCTATAGAACTTCTTCAAAGTTCTTTATCGAACTTCTATAGAACCTTGTTGAAGTTCTTTATCAGACTTCTATAGAACTTCTATAGAACTTCTTCAAAGTTCTTTATTGAACTTCTGTAGAACTTCTATAGAACTTCTTTGAAGTTCTTTAATGAACCATGAATTAATACAAGACGCCTAAACGTCAAGTTGTTGATGAACAGTAAGTAAAATGTTAGAGACTGGCGTCATTAGGCCATCTCAAAGCCCGTGGGCTGCTCCCATTGTCCTAGTTGATAAAAAGGACGGATCTAAACGTTTTTGTGTTGATTACAGAAAGTTAAACAAATGCACTGTTGAGGACTCATATCCTTTGCCATTAATTGATGATATTTTCAGTCAGCTTGAAGGAGCTACAATTTTTACAACCTTAGATTTAGAACAAGGTTATCATGAGATCGAATTATTTGAAGAAGACAAAAAGAAAACTGCTTTTGATTCATTTTTGGGTCTTTTTGAATTTAACGTTCTCCCATTTGGCTTGACCAATGGTCCAGCCACTTTTCAGAGAACTATGGAAAAAGTTCTACAAGATTTGAAATGGCATAATTGTTTTGTTTATCTAGATGACATTTTAATTTGTAGTCCTGACCCTGAAACTCACATTTAAAAGCTTCAACAAGTTTTTGATCGGCTTGACCGAGCTGGTTTAACTCTGAAATTGCGAAAGTGTGAATTTGCTTTGAACAAAGTAATTTACCTGGGTCATATTATCGATTGTTATGGTTTGCATGTTAACCCGGCTAAAATTGATGGTTTAGTTAAAATGGCAGTCCCTCAAACTGTAACAGAGGTACACAGTTTCATCGGCTTAGCTAATTACTATAGACGCTTCATTAAAAATTTTGCAGATAAAATACATGCACTCAATAAATTACTGCAGAAAAATGTGCATTTTGATTGGTCACAAGAATGCATGCAAAGTTTTCAAGCAATTAAAAATGATTTAGTTTCTGCTACTACTCTAGCTTTCCCTGATTTTTCCCAGCCGTTTTTGGTCCAGACTCATGCTAGTGGAACTGGGATTGGTGGAGTCTTAGCCCAAATGGTGGAGGGTCAGGAATGCCCAGTAGCATTTGTGTCATGCACATTAACTATGGCTGAGCGTAATTATTCAACTGTTGAAAAAGAGGCACTGGCCATCATTTATGCCATTAAACAGTTCCGCTTGTACTTATATGGACACCATTTCACGCTCATTACAGATCATGCCCCTATATGTCTCTTAAAGATTCATGATATGGCACCTTCTAGACTCGTTTGCTGGGTCTTGTCACTGCAAGAGTACAACTACACAATCATCTATCGTAAGGGCCGTGAAAACACAAACGCCGACGCTCGATCCCACATGCCTGGTGCTCCCATCATCACAGGAGCAACCATAAATGCAAAGCAGGTGTATGCGGTTGAGATGCAGCGTGACCTAATAAGTATGCAGGGACGTGATGCGTTTTTAGGTGCCATTCTTTGTTTATTACAGATTTGATGAGTGCCAACTTGCATGAACATGGAGCAGTGGGACGCTGCTGAGAATTATCTACTCGGAAACGATGGCATCCTTAAATATCAAAAAGATTTGAATGCCGAACCATTGGTGGCCGTTCCCCAAAGGATGATCCCCATGCTGCTCGAGGTGTTACATGATGACGCCACCAGCGGACATTTAGCCTTTCAGCGCACATATGAGAAGGCTAAGGAACGTTTTTTTTTTGGCCTGGGTTGCATTCTGATATATATAATTACTGTAGGGAGTGTTTGCCCTGTCAGCAACGCCAACTTATTACATACGTTTTACCTGTCCAGCCCCTTCACTCAATTCCAGCAGCTGCTGCAATGCAGCACTGGGTTATGGATACCATGGGACCGCTGCCCGCGTCCCATGGAAATATTAATGTTCTAGTTTTTATAGATTGCATCACTAAATGGGCCAAGACCATGGCTACCGCAGATATCCAAGCAACAACCATTGCGGAGCATTTCCTGGAGCGCATTGTTTTGCGTTTTGGGGCGCCCAAGGTTGTCCAATTAGATCGAGGCACGGGCTTTGTCACTGCTGTTTTTCAGGAGGTTTGCTGGCTATATCGAGTCTGGCACATCACTTTGATGGCCTATTGCCCCCAGACAAACGGATTGGTGGAGCGTTTCAACCATACGCTGCAAACCATGCTAAGCACAACCGTTCAAGACAAGCAGAGCAAATGGGATTGGTTCCTGCCCGCTGTCACCTTTGCTTACAACACCAGTTGACACACCAGCATGGGATACACGCCCTACTACCTTGTTTATGGGTGCCAGGCAAAGCTACCGATGGAGCAAACCTCAGATGCTGATATGCCAGAGGAAGCAGAGGCCTCATCAATTCAAGAAATCCATTGTCATCTACGTCTGGCACGCTGATTTGCCATTGAGGCTGCCCAGAAAGCACAAAGACAGCAGAAGGAACAATATGATTGTCGAAATTGTGCAGAAAAACCAACGCCTCCCTATCGCCCGGGCCAATTAGTGCGTTTACAGAATGTCCAAGTCACGTCCAAATTCCATTTTTGTTGGCTTGGCCCATACAAAATTTGCTGTATACGTCCGCCAAATGCCACCATTGCAAATTGAATGGACACCGACAAATTTGAGTAACCCATCTGAATCAAATTTGTCCATTACGCGGCAAAAACGCAATGCATCAGATGATGCAGACACCCTGAGCAAGGGCAGTGTTGAGTATTATAGTTTTGGCTTATTATATGCGTATATTCAATACTTAAATGCAGATATTACAATTTAATGATTTAATCTTGTAATATTTATGATTTATCAGTGCATCAAAGATGCATTATGTTTTCAATATTATGTATTATCGATATTTACATTGGCAGAGGCAATGTACGTCACGCCAATTGCGTCATTGTGAATTTCTTTGCTATTTAGGGAGCTGGATTGGACCAGAGCCCGAAATAGCAAGAAATCTTATGATGCCACCCTGGAAGCTGGAGTGGACCATAGCCCAGGTTAAAAAGGGACGCATTTTTAATAATTTTATATGTAATACGCCTTTCAACTACTTCATTAGGCCCCATTCTCAATATTTTGCATATTTGTTGCCACCCAGCAATTTTTGGCTTCTAACATTTTAACTTTGCGACAAAAATAATAATACTCAAAATGCAGCTACACTACTCTTCAGCCAAACAATCAAACTTAAGAAGGGAGGAATGTAAGAAAGATAGGATACAAAGATGTGAATAAAGATACAAAGATATGATTAAATTGGGTTTTCGTATTAATATCGTTTATCACATAACTATGCGTGTTATAATCCTTTTTAGGTGGCGGGTTTGTAATATGATAAAGTAGGTAGGTACAAATCAAGTAGGTGGATACTTCAATGGGGTATTTATACTCCATGCACCATAGTAAAATGGTTAGTTTCCGGCATTCTAGCTTTATGCAGAGTATGTAAGGTAGGTAAGAATTAAGATCCCTTGTGTAAGACTGACCATGGTCTTACAATATCATTCTCCTTTAAGCTCAGGTAAATTTGTCTGAATTCTGTGAAAAAAACTTAATCTGTTAAAATTAATCACTTTATCTAGATTGATCTGTTTCATCCATGTCTGTGAAAAAGTAAAATGCCTTAAGGAGGATGAATTACACTAATCTATTTGATTACTTTTTTACAAACATCCATTCAAAATTCAGAAGTTAAATTATTATACTTCAAGGCTCCCTTTTAAGAATATCAAATTCCATGTTTGAGGTTCTAAACACAGCTAGGGTTTTAAGAACCCCTATCTATTTTGAGTTTATTCGGACTAGTTTTTTGTCCTGACATAAAGCACCATCAAATTATTTGGTCTGTTTCATAGCAAACAATTTGCTCAGCCAATGCTCATTTCTAAGATAAATTACTCTGGCCATATCCAGAAATGTATGCACCCTGAAATTTGGAGAGTTGACACAAAGGTTGATTTGTAGATAACAGTGTATTTCATAATCTAAATTGCTAGCATATTCTTTTGCTTTGAATTGTATAGGATTAAGCACTTACAAAGATTACCATCAGGCAAAAGGTAATTTGGATTGAGTCATAATGTGACAGAGTATGCAGGTGATTTGGTATATGGAGCACCATTTTCAAAATTGTCTCTGTTTGTGCATTGTCTCAACATTGCATCCAAATACCAACAGCTCTACATCAAGACATATCAAAGTCCAAACCTGGTTCACATGTACATTGATTTAGTAGATTAAGCTATCTTAATGGCATTGTTCTTCATGGACCTAAATGTTTTGAAGAAACAAAGCAAAATTTTGTTTAGCAAAGTTAATTTCTGTGCATTAATATGGCATTTCAGATAACTTTTGAAAGCTATGCTAGCTACCTGTGCTATTTCCTACTGGGAGGGTGGTTCACTTATTCTCACAAAGTTGCTGTGATGGTCAATATTAAGGATGCATTTTCAGCTTTTTTCAAGCCTGCTCTTAGCAAAATCGAGCAGGAAAGAACTTTGCTCTTTTAATTCCCAACGTATTAAAAATGTTGGTTTTTTGGTTACAGTTAAAGCAAAATTAGCAAAAATAATTTGTATTTAGTGCAAAATGCCTAACACTTAAAGATTTTTGTCAAACACACTCAGATTTTCCAGCTTTATGTGAATCATACTTTGTTTAGAAATATTCAATCTGACCCTTAATGCAAGATAACTGTAATTACCTGACTATATTCCTACATTATACTTCATATCATGTACTTGCAACATTTGCAACACTCCAAAAAAATTGATTGAAATTCTATTCATAATTTAATTTTTGCCATACATATTTAATTTCATCTTTTACCTTCTGTGATATTTTATTATCCACATTTAATTTATTACACTTCTCACAGTAATTTTAAAATTTAGATGATGGACTCATTGCTTTTATTTGAATTGTTCAGAATACAGTTTTTCAGAATATATGGAACATAAGATTTTCCTTGATGAGCCTTAGATAACAATTTTTGTTAATGGATGATAGGAATGAAAAATAGATGTCAAAAATTACTGTTTTGTGGTCTATACCAGGATATATCTATTTTATGATTTGTTCAATCACATATCTTACAATAGATATTGGAAATCTTATTGCTTTTACACCAGCATACATTTGCTATTTGGCCAATTTTTCCTGAATTCAAAACACTTGACAGGAAAGGCTATGTTATTCTAAAGAAAGGACTAACATGTAAGGCATCATTTATCAAGTAACATTTGCCTCATATAAATTCCTGCATACATAGGGCATTAAATTTCAACATGCAATATAATATAATCTGATTTTAGACTTAACACATCTTAATATCATTGATGATGCTATCATTAAAAACATATAATTTTCTGGTTTAATAGAATCAATTATTTTAACAAAGTCACTGTGTGAACACAGCCCAAAAAAATCTCAAATAAATATTTAGATTTTCTTTTATATGATTTATGACATATTTAGTCAAAATTTCTTCATTTGATTAGATATTTCTGATAAAATCATTAGAAAATATCCTGGGAAAAGCATTGGCATATGTTGCTAACACCATTCTCCAAATGCTTGCATCATTTAGAAGCATACCCTAAAATATATTCCCTAAATTCAATTTTTCCTGCTGTCTGCATAAGATATCATTCTCCTTTAAGCTCAGGTAAATTTGTCTGAATTAATAAGAATGTATTAATTGATAATCAGAGAAAATATCATGAAGATTTCACATGGAAATATGAGCAGAGTATGGTGATTTTATGAATTTAGTGTAATAAAAGTTTTCAGATCACGTTTTTCAGTTTTTTGACTGCCATTCAACGAATTTTAAACCTTTTAACTTGAGACAACTTTTTTTGCAATCAGCAGATCAAGACGCACAAAATGTTAGCATTTCAGCATAAAAATAGGAAAAGCTAGCAATCTATACTCATCTCTGAACATCTTCATACTGTAGTCTTACTCATTTTTCTCACATTTTCGAGCTTTTCTGAATGAATTATACGTTTTGTAATTTGAAACCAACTTTTTCAGAATCAGCACACAAAATTATGTATTAATTGATAACCAGAGAAAATCTAATAAAGAAATCACATGGAAATATGAGCAGAGTATGGTGATTTAAAGATTTTAGTGTGTTAAAAAGTTTTTTAATCAAATTTTTCAGTTTTTCGACTGCATTCACGAATTTATAAACTTTTCACTTGTGACAACTTTTTTTGGAATCAGCAGAATAATGTGCACTGAATACGAGCATTTCAGCATGAGTTTTGGAAAATATAGCAATCTAGACCCATCTCTGAACATTTTCACACTGTAGTTATACTCATTTTTCTTACATTTTTGAGCATATCTCAATGAATTATACTTTTTGTAATTCGAGACCAACATGTCAAAATTTTTAAGAGCTTAAGCTATTTTTTGACTATTCTAATTTGAATTTTAATTTTACAAATCTGGACTAATTTTTTTGGCTTTTTCAATGGAAAATGTATTATAAAACTTCTTTCTCTACGGGTGTGTAAAGTTTAGTTTGGGTTTTTGTTAAAAACTGCTCAAAGCATGAGTTTGTGAATTGAAACTATAAACTCTTGCCAACTATTCTAATCAACAGTTCAGATACGGTCAAAAAACAATGTAAAGTGATCAAAACAACTTTTGCCACAAATCTAATATGCTGAACAAGAATATTGCATTCATTTTGGATATACTGTTGATGTTGGTGCTTAAACAGCGTTAAATTTGCAGAACTACAAAAATAATGTAGAACTACAAAAATATTGTAGCTAAATTTGTAGAACTACAATTAAAATTTTTTTTTGTCTTTTCAATTAAATTCATGCCCTAAAACGTCTAAATAAAGCCTAAATCTTGTACTCCTGCTCATAAAGTTTAATTCGAAAAATCATAGAAGGACATTTTAATCCTGCAAGATTAGCAGGCGGACAGTAGGGGCCAAATAATAGCACTGGCCGGAGTACACTGCAAGGAAGTGCTGATGCAAGCTACAAATGTGTTCCAGCAGGTATACTCAATATTATCTTCATCTCATCAAATTTTAAAAAAATAGTTATCTTATTACCAATTTCTAGAAGCTAGTGGAGCAAAATTTGGAACAAGAGCAGATAAATCACCTCTTCAACCAGGGAATCCATGTTGCCTACGCTGTAATCAAATATTTACATGCTAATTGATTATTATTATTACTTTCATTTTCAATTTTTTTGTATAGTGCATTTGTAATTTTTTTACCCTTAGTTTCTGTTATCAATCAGGGCAATCAGCAGACACCAGTGAAAGCAAAAAGAAATAAATTTTTCTTTTTGTCAGGAAATAGCCGTTTTTCTAAAACCTGCAAAAGCTGTTGCAATTGGCTGAATTGATGGCCAATTCTCAAGTGTGGTTCATGGCGCCCACCAATTTGGACCCGCTGACTTGTCCGCAATGTCTAGGCTACATTCAAGTTGATGCACCAGCCGTTTTTTATGTTGCATGCACGCGTTCTATCTGCAGGGATCGAAGGAGCCTGGCAAAATTTTAGCTTTTATTGTAAGTTTGTTTTGCTCGAAGAATTGGGCATTTTGTGCAGGTAGTATCAAAGAACCACAATGAATTTCTCTTTGTCCATTAACTGAATTGTTTAAGATTCTTGGTTTGAATAGTTTTTACTGCTCCTTGGCTTTGCAGTCACTGTGGATAAAACTGAGTGTTCCAGCAAAGTCAATGGGGTTGGTACTTAATGTGAAATTGCAAAATGAATGATTGTCAAAAGAACTAAGCCTTGACCACAAGAGATGCGCTGGCCAAGGTCTCCCACTTGAGCTGGGTAAAATTAGGAGTGGCGTCCTGCCCAACTAGCTGAGGCTTAAGCTCATAATGTACCTATTCTGTTTTATGTCAAACATTTCTCTGATACAATTTTTCCACATTTCATTCTTGTAAAAAATTGATTTTTTTTGTTCACGACATTCACATTTTAAAATAAACTTTCATGCCATGACAGTTTTAGCACAATTGTTCCATATAATCGTATATACAATGCCTACTTTTTCTTGTATAGAAATGAATTGTCTAGAAACATGCAGGATTTTTGAAGTTTTTTCAATATATAAATTAAAAGACTGTCAATAAATGGTTAATTTTCATGCAAAAACCAATTTCTGCTATAACTCCCAAACAAATCAATATTTGAAAGAAGCTTCTGCATGTTTGAAGGCTTCAAAGGTATCTACTAGATAATACATGGTACAAACTTTGTTGGTACAAACTTTGTTATAAAGGTGTCTTTGAAAAAGCTTTTATAGAAAAAGACATGCAAATTTTCAATTTTTTGGTCTATTCCAAATTTGGTGATTTCTGACTGCTATTTCATGCTTTTTCAACACCCAAAGCTGAAACTTGGTTTTATTCTATTTTTTTGATATCCCTATTGTCTGAATATAAATTTATTATGGTGGGTCAAGCCTATGTAGGTTAGATTGCACTTGTAGCAAAGTATACAAATGGGAACGCCGTGTGTTCTTCAAAATTGAGGCCTTGTTTTTGAATTACTGATTATTTTGCATTAGGTACATGTGTAACATGATCATATTGTGCACGATACAATATGTACTGCAATTCTCGTATCTTTTGCATCGCTAGTTTGTAATACAATTTGTGTATCCATTACAATGTAATCCATGTCCATCTGTGGTTGGTTATGCGTTTTTTGAGGATAGGGTCAGCATGAGCTTAGGTTTGGTGGGAAAAATCCGTTTTATTCTGTTATTTCTTTTTTGTTGGTCTTTCAAATTGTTTCAAAAATGATTTCAAAATATATAGTGCTTTCTTGCAGGCAGACAGTAGGGGCCAAAATAATAGCGCTGGCCAAAGTACACTACAAGGAACTGTTAACGCAAGCTACAAATGTATTCCAGCAGGTATATTCAAGGTTATCTTGATCTCATCAAAATTTCAAAAGTAGTTATCCTTTATAACGTCTTCTGGTAAACTATTCCAGATTTATAGGATTCTATTTGTAAAAAAATACTTTTTCAGATCAAGACAAGAAATTGGTATTCTCAGTTTGACTGTGTTTACTGAACAAGTAACACCATGGGTAATAGTGAAAAGCTCGGAAAATCAATATCAATGAGGCTATGATATGCTTTATAGGCTATTGACAGATCATGGTGAACTCGATACAACTGTAGTGAATATAATTTGAGTAATTCCAATTGTTCTTTGTAGCTTAAGTCATGAAATGTTTAGAACTGTTCTTGTAAAATATCGCTAAAATTTTTCAACACTTTTTATATCCTGCTTTTTGTATGGCGACCAAATGATAGTACAATATTCCAGCAAGGGTCGGACGTATGTGTTTTATGCCATAAGTAGCAACACAGCATCTTTGGATTTAAACGCTCTGAAAATCAAGGACATCCTGAAAATGACATTGGGCCACCATAGAGCAAAACCTTGCATTTATTGACCTTGGCAACTCTTGGAATTTTTCAACAAAAATGCTGCCTCAAATTTGACTTATTTTATGGGTGCTGCAATGGATGGGAGGTGGATTGGCTGGGTCTGGAAGGCAACGTAGGAATAGGAAAGTCATGTTCCCTCCCACCCCACCTATCTGAACTGGGTTTCCTTTCTTTATGACCTCCACAATGTTTAATTTGTTTTTTCTTCAGAACATAGTATAATTTTTAAGTTTGCTGCTGCATTTTTACAATAAGCTTAACTGCCTGTTTGCTGTTACTTAGTTCAGTGCTATGCTAATTGATTGCTTCAACCTATGCCCGGCATATTAGACATTTTTGCAGGCCAAGCAACTTTTGCAAGTCAATCTTAATTGACAAAACCTCTGAGCATTCTAACTGATATACATTGTATAAAATTATTCTGAAGGTAATCATGATGTAATATTTGCATTTTCTCATGCGTGAGAAATATTAAAGTATCCAGTGGTTCTTATTGTTTTTTCAATGATTTTTTCTTCAAATTATAAATAATTGGTTTTTAATCTGACGTCATTAGAATCAAATCTAGTAATATTTCTAAGGAAAACAAAAACCAAGCTTTACACAACTTTAAAAATAGGTGGCGCACAACTTGTTAACTATGCTGATTCCAACAAAATTAGTTTAAAAATTACATATGTATCTCTGAAATTTGCAAAGAAATTCATACAAACAACGTAAAACAACATTTTACGGGTTTAAGTATATTAACTCTTAATGGTTTGGTTTTTAATCATTATTTGTCACAGTTTTTTGTCATTTTGCCATGAGCTTAGTCAAATGGTGCAGGGGTTGTTTTCTGCAATTTTTGAGGATTTAAAAAAATTTCATTGAAAATTGAAATAGATGTTTTCCACATCATGTAATTGTAATGTTATTTTAGCAATTTTTTATGGTCCCTAGCACTTTTGAGTTTTAAGCACTTTCTGGCACTTTTTCTTGTTTTGAGGTGCAAGTCATTATTTGACATCAAATATAATGGTATAATTTTTAAAAGAAGCAATTACTGTAACTTGCATAATTTCTTTTACAGATGAGTACTTTACGAGTTCAATCAGATTACAGAGATAAAAACTAGATGCATGAAATCTTAATTGTTAGTCTTATTCAGAATTGAATGGACTATCAAACAATGTATAATATAATACAACGGATATTTTTGTGTGTACCCTCCAGCACAAAGTTTTGAGACACCACATATGTAAAATTTTTTGATTCAGATTTATCACTCTCATCCCACCTAGAGCTTCTTCATTCAGTTGTTCAACTCTCATTTTTAATGCCTGTAAAGTTTTTCAAATTATTTATGCAATAAGAATAAGAAGTTCTATTTACGTCTAAAAAAACATGAAAAATTAAAAAATGACACAAAGTACAATAAAAACAAAAATCAATTTTATCACTTCCTGTAAATTGTATAGGAATTATTAGTTACACGTCAAAATTAACATAGTGATTAGATAGGACAAGAACATAATATAAAGTTGATAAAGGTAGGCGCACAGGCCACCAAAAAGTGTGTTCTTAATACGCAACCCCTTGTAAATGACCCGTTAAGTCAATTTTCTGTAACTTTTGACATAAACTAGAAACAGTCTGAGATTTTATAACATCAACTGTTAACACAAAATTGCTTAGAATCATTCTTTTCAAAATTTTTGGCACTTTAGCATGCCCTCTTGTTTTATGATATTTGTTCCATAACCTTCCTTTTTTTAAGAATTAGCTATGGCGTGCAATATTTGTCGTGCAATTAACATACTTTGTGAAAAATCATAACATTGTGTGCCCTATGGCGATTGCGGTGGCTCCAGCTGCAGCAGCGACAGCTCTTGCCACGGCAGACCTTGATGCTGCTACCGCCAACTTTCAACAACGCGGTCAGCTAAAACTGGAAGTGGCAGGGCGAGCTGCTAATGGTTTGTCACTTCGCAAAATGAAGGTAGAAATGATTGAAAAAGACAGAAAGAAGACAGGTATTACTAGAGCAGTTGTACACCCTATATTTTTTGCACATTTCTGACTGATTTTAGGTTGCTAATCATGAATATGATATCAGTTTTTGTTCTAGAATATGTTTTAAAATGCTAATTTTGCTTTGATACACGTATCCTGCCAAATCTTCCAGTGTGTCCAATCCAAATATTTCTGTATGTCATGAACAGCAACTAAGATTTTTGCTGCCAAATTTGCATTTTTTGAGAGTTGGGCAGGCTTGCTCTGCTTGCCTCCCCTATATTAAAAATGCAAAAATTGAGCAAAAATTCTAGTTGCTCTTCTGACCACATTGACTAAGCCTAAGCTAAAGGTGAAAAAGAAAGAATGAAAAAAAATTTCTATCTGAAATAAAAGAAAACAGATATCATATTCGTGATCAGCAACCTGACATTATCAAGAAATGTGCAAAAAATATAGGGTGTACATCTGCTCCAGTAATACCAGAAGACATTTTAACATAAAAATTTGCAGATTTACAAATTACAAATTTTCTGTCAGTCATTGATAAGCTGGTCTTTAAATGTCTTCGGTCTTGTCTTTCCAAATAAATTCGTGCGTCTATAATCGTCATGAAAAAGCATTTTTAGCTCATTGTTGGCGTGAAAAGTCACATTTTGGGTCATTTTTTCAAATCTACCAAAAATCATAATTTACTTATTGATTAGGATATATATATGGCTGACTGCAATATGCTTAGGTACCAAGATTTTACGAGCAGACTGGATGGAGCTCCCAAACTGGGCGAATCCATCAGCAAGTAAATTGTGATTTTTGATTTGATTTTTTCACAAATGTCCTTGACAATTGCTTAAATTGGCCATTTTTGAGTGATAAATTCAAAAGAGATTTTCTTGCTATGTCTTCTTTTTTGTCCGTTTGAATTAAATTCATGCTCCAAAACGTCTCAAATACTAAAGCTTTTTGAGCTCATATATTGTGATTTTTTTATTTGATTTTTTCGCAAGTGTTTTAGGAAATAGCCTCAAATTGATTATTTTCTTTGAGTGATAGATTCAAAAAATTTTCTTGCTATGTCTTCTGTTTTTTTTTTTTTTTTTTTTGTCCATTTGAATCAAATTCATGCTCTAAAATGTCCAAATAAAGCGTTTTTAGCTCAGTAGCCAAAAAGTCATATTTTAAATGAATGAATGAATGTCTTCTTCAATTAAATTCATTTTTGGGTCATTTAAGCTTCTTTTTGTCATTTTACTTTTCCTGCCAAATATTTGGATCCAACAACTGACCCCCCAAAGCCCAGCCTAATCCACAGGATATTTAAAGAGAAATGTTTCCAATTTATCACTCAAAAAGGGCCAATTTAGGCAATCTTAAATAAATTTAGAAAAATCGACCAAAAATTATAATTTATTTACTGATGGATATGACTGCAATATGTAGGTACCCAGATTTTACAGGTAGATCGGAGTGGAACCGACCAGAAGATTTAGTAGAAAGAAAATTTTTTGCCGAAGCCGCTAGCTGCAGATGCTGCGTTTGAAGACTGACAAAAAATTTTTGTTCTACTAAATACTGTAGTCAGTTATGTGGGTACTTACATATTTCACCCCCAAACTGGACCAATCCATCAGCAAGTAAATTATGATTTTTATTTGATTCTTTCACAAATACTCTCAAAATTGTATAAATTGGCCATTTTTGAGTGATAAATTCAAAAAAATTTTGCAATATCTTCTTTTTCTTTTTCAATTATATTCATGCTCTAAAACGTTCATTTAAAGAGAAACGTTTTTAATTTATCACTCAAAAAAGGCCAATTTAGGCAATTTTAAAGAAAATTGTTTTGAAAAAATCAACCAAAAATCATAATTTACTTACCAATGGATATGGTTGACTGCAACATGTAGGTGCCTAGATTTTACAAGTAGACTAATGGAAGTGACTAGAAGATTTAGTGAATAAGAAATTTTTTTTGTCACACGTGTAACCCCAAATTAGGCTCAATCCGATCAGCAAGTATGTTGTGATTTTATTAGATTTTTTTCACAAATGTTCTCAAAAATTGCTAAATTGGCCATTTTTGAATGGCCAATCGAAAATTTTCTCGCTATGTCTTCTTTTTGTCTTCTTTAATTAAATTCATGGTATAAGACGTCTAAATAAAGCAACAAAACTACAAAATAATTTGGAGTTAAATACAAACAAATTGAATGGCTCAAAGATTTATATTGTATACCTATTCTATCAACGCCAACATTGCAGTGCCGGCCAATCCAACCGCACTGCAACTCATGAAGCTGGCAGCTGGCTATTGCACCATTGCGGCCATTACAGCCAAGTGGTTGCGTCTCAGCTGCTGCGCTTTGTGTTTAGATTGGCAGGAGCTTTTTGCGTGCCTTCACCCGGCTTCCAAGGACCGGCATCAGGTGTGCAAGGCATCCTACATGAGGGTTCTTCCGAACCCTCTGAGCTTCATGTCGGAAACCATGGTCAATCGGGAAAAGATAGAATTTTAGTTTTGGCCACGCCGTCACTGCACTATAAATTGCCAAGTTGTACTGCCGGATTTATCCGCATATTCACAAGTAAGTTATGCACCTTTAACTGTTTAGACTAAATTTTAAAAAAGTCAAAACCTTTGTTGTTTAAATGATATAGTTTAATTTAGAATATTAAAACCATTGACTTTTAAATAAAGTATTTAAATTAAAATGATAAAAATGTTTAAATTAATAAGTCAAAACCATGTTCTTTTAAATTATAAAGTTTTGTTCCAATTTAATGTTCCGCGTTTTTGGTGGGGGTGAGGCGGCGATTGAGGAGGAGGGGGAAGAGGAAGAAGAAGAGGCGGAAGTGGAGGACAAAGAGGACAAGGACAACAAAGAGGACGAGATGAGGAGGACAAGGAGTAAGTGATTGTGTAAGTCAAACATGTAACAGGTAAATTTTCTTGGGGGTAGAGGCACTTTTTCGGGGGGGTGTTCCCGTGGATGTTTCATGATTTGGGGCGGGGGTTAGGGGTACAACATTTTTCAGGAGGGTTGGGGTAAAAATGACTAAACATAGCCCAAAAATGGTGTATAATGCAAAAATTGAGCTAAAAACGATACATTATAGCTATTTGAGACCACAAGTGACCACCTATAGAAATGGAAATTTAGGAATTTTTAATGCAAAAGTGACCAATGTTGGCCATTTGTCAAGAAAATTTTTGAGAAAATTGATCAAAAAGCTGACAATTCAGTGGTTTTAGTGGCCCGTTGTATTCACTACCAGTGGATTGGGAATCCTTTAGGTGTTTGTAGGCACACATGGGGCTTGGGGTTTGGGGTATACACCCCCTGAAGATGTATCCTACCCCAGAAATCAAAATACTCCCCCCAGAAAATTTTTTTGCTTTTAAGCAATTTTCTGATGCCATTGGATAGAGCTTGATGAGAAA
>JAVLUZ010000223.1:452887-496205 GCA_036768485.1 Mermis nigrescens | reverse complement strand
TTTATAATGTAGAGGATTAAAATATCTCAAGGTCCAATTTTTTTCTCTTTTAACGCAATATTTATTGATCTGTGACCGTTTAAGTGTAAAAGCTTCTAGACGAAAAACGATATTTCTTCAGCTACTCCGCTAAGTAGGCGGAACGTGCTAATTATGCTTAAAATGTGCCCTGACCTTAGCGTTACAGATCCTAGTTTATTTTGTTTCTATACACCCAATATTGCGTTATCAGCACATGTGTAAAGCTTACACTGAGAAGCACTTTTTTGCCCAGAGCATTGGGTATCAAACAATTTGCGTAGATTCAATTTCATTTTTATAAATGTTGTCCCCGAGTTGTAGATTACGAATGTGACATTAAAATTTCTTTACACTCAATGGTTGTTAAGCAAAAGTGTAAAGTATACGGGTTTTTACTCTTTGCGTGTTTTCAGCTTATCTAAGTCAATTTTGGTGGTTACAAACAATATTTCAAAACAAGAGATTGTTTTTCTCTTTTAACGCAATATTTCTCGATCTGTGTTCGTTTTAGTGTAAAGGGTTCGGGACAAAAACGAAATTTCGTCAGCTACTCCGCTAAGTAGGCGCGCGGAACATGCTAATTATGCTTAAAATGTGCCCTGACCTTAGCATTACTGATTCTAGTTTATTTTGTCTCTGTACACCCAATATTGCATTATTAACACAAGTGTAAAGTTTACACTGATAAGCATTTTCCGCCCAGAGCATTGAATTTCGAACAATTTGCAGCGGGCCGATTTCATTTTTAAAAATGTTGCCCCGAGTTGTAGATTACGTATGTGACATTTAAATTTCTTTACACTCAATGGTTCTTGCACAAAAGTGTAAAGTAATCGGGTTTTTACTGTTAGGGTGTCCTAAAGTTTATCAAACTCAATTTTGGTTTCTGCACAGTCCAATTAGGTTTTATAGTGTAGAGGATAACAATATCTCGAAAGGTAAAATTTTTTCGTTTTTTTAACGCAATATTTCTCGATCTGTGATCGTTTTAGTATAAAGGGTTCGAGACGAAAAACGAAATTTCTTCTGCTTCTCCGCTAAGTAGGCGGAACATGCTAATTATGCCTAAAATGTGCTCTGACCTTAGCTTTACAGATCCTACTTTATTTTGTATCTATACACTCAATATTGCGTTATTAGCACAAGTGTAAAGTTGGCACTGAGACGCACCTTTCCGCCCACAGCATTGGGTATCAAACCCTTTGCAGAGGGCCTATTTTTTTAAATGTTGCTCCTGAGTTGAAGATTACGAATTTGAACTTAAAATTTCTTTACACTCATAGGTTCTTGCACAAAAGTGTAAAGTATACGGGTTTTTTACTGTTAACGTGTCCTAAAGCTTATCTAGCTCAATTTAGGTTTCTGTGCAGTCCAATTGGTTTTATAATGTAGAGGGCTACAATATCTCAAAAGGTGAAATTTTTTCTCTTTTAATGCAATATTTCTTGATCTGTGATCATTCTAGTGTACAGGGTTCGAAACTAAAAAAGAAATCATTTCAGCTACTTGCATCACTCCAGAGTTTTGGCGCTGCCCACCGATGGATATATGGCCTAAAATATTAAATAAAAGAAGGGAACTAGCAAAGAAAAATGCTCCGATGGAACAAAAAAGGTGAATATACTTGAATTTGTTCATTGTTAAGGATGTAAAAGGAGGGGACCAGGGAAAATTTCCCTTTATGCGCAGAAACCATAGAAATGTGCTTAACAATTAGACTTCCCCTAAACAACGCAAAAATCGAAGTATATTCTGCGGCCTACGCGCGTTTCTGCAGATTTTCCGTAGTAATTTCAATAACGATGGCGAGCATTTTGATTACTTTATTTTGGAAAAAATTAAAGAAATTTTTTGTGGTTTTTCATGCAAACTATTGAGTTGGCCATGTAGGTGTAAAGTTTACACTATTATCTTTTACGCTAGAGCATTGTGGAAGTTCAAGATTTCATAAAATAAATAATGCATTGATTATTTAATAGTCATGGAAGTATCTTCAATGCTCTTCTGCGAAACACTTGAGAACGTTTTGTGACTATACCCTCATTTTTCACAGGCCGCAGAATATACTTCGATTTTTGCGTTGTTTAAGGGAAGTCTAACTGTTTAGCACATTCCTATGGCACCTGCGCATATAGGGAAATTTTCCCTAGTCCCCTCCTTTTACATCCTTAAGAATGAAGAAATTCAAGTATATTTACCTTTTTTGTTCCATCGGAGCATTTTTCTTTGCTAGTATACCAGTCTTCTTGCTTTAAAATGTTTTTACGCGTATATATGCAAATTTATTCAAATTTTCGTCCAATCATCAATAAGTCGACCTAAGTAGCCATATGATGACCGAAGCGGGATTAGTACCGACATAAGCATACTTGAATTCTTCTTGATATATTATTAAGTCTAGCACTAAGAAAATTACAAGATAAATTTAAAAACTGCCTATTCTTATGCAGTGGAATGTGAACCTTAGAGCCATTTAGCTCCCGCAATATAGGACGAATTTTCATGAAACTTTTTCCCGCGTCTTATTTCAACCATTTCTGCAAGTTTTGTTACGAAATTCGAACTCCCCAAACTGATTTTTATTAATTTGTGACGTTACCAATATTATGCACTTTAGCCCTGTTGTGAAATAAATTTTGTTTTTTGCGGCAATAACTTGATTTGATTGAAAAAATAATTGTAAAAACGTCAAACTATAATAGTTGAGGTCTCTCAATCAATTCTCGATCTGGCATGCATAAGTACTTAACTATTTTTGATTTTTCTTCGAATTTACTTTGCTTCATATTACCAGTTTAAAAAAACAGTTATAATGCTATGTTATTTCTCCGTTATTCTGCTTAATTCGCAATAATAACTTTTCATTGATTTTTTCATATGTGAAATAATTTATGTCATATCCGAGTTTTCAACCATCTTTATGGAAGCGGTATTGATTTTTTTTAAATGAAGGTTTGGATCTTCCATTTGACAATAATGATGCTATTGAGTAGCTCTTTGACAGCGCTTCGGGGCCCAGAATGCCAAAAGATAAACCACGTCCACGTCGCATTTTATGTTGATCTGCAGTACCGACAAGATCGAAACTTAAGATCCAAAATTTTTAATGACCTATGGGATTTTTTAAGAGAAGCTTGCCTGAATCAATTCGAACTTGGTGGCACTCAAAAAACTTCGCTTCTTACCGTGTACAGCGTTGTGTATGGTATATGGTGGTGCGTTGATAATTATAGCGCAAATCTAGGAATACAACACATTTACACAAGATTTAAGAAAGGAGACGACTATAAGGCATCTTCAAACCCAGAACACATTTTATGGATTCAATCGGCATGGCGGAATGAATCGACTACACATCGAGTACCTGGATACGCGCACGTTGCAGAAAAAGTGAACATAAGTGAGCATCATTGTCTTTCAAAGACCATTTTAGGTTTTGAATCGTGAAGTGCGTCAATCAGAGTCTGGGCAGCAGTGGGGATCTGATATTTTAGCGAGGGCGAGAGCTATAGGTACACCAATTTTTTTAAAACTGATAACTGTGTCCAAAAACTCGCTATTTGCGTGAGGGTTGCGTTTTAGGCCGTTTTATATATTGTCTATTTTTAGTTGAAATGTTTTTCGGTGCACAGATTTTTCAAGAAAGATTACGCAATTCGAGCAATTTAGCCCCAAAAATTATGTCATTAACTTTAACTATAACTCGGTATTGGGAAATTGTTGAAATTTAGACAGAAAAGACGTTTAGAGACTCAAATTCCTTCACTATTTCCTGTATTTGTGCACGAAGCAAATCAATTGAAGCATTTTACGCGAAGTGCAGAAAAGTTCTAGCATTAAAGGAAAAGTAGAAGAAAAGTTAAAAAAATACGGCTTTCAGTTGGCAAGGAAAGTGCAGAAATGTAATATATTGGAAAAATGAGTAAAGTTACGATGCTAATGACCTAAATCAATGCAAAGTGCATAATCATCCTTTATTTCGTCAAACGTTTAGAGTTATTGGGGCAACGGCCACACCCCCTATAAATTCGCCTCCTGTTCGACAGTAGCTCATTCGGCTCGTCCATTGTACGGATCGAGCTAAAATTTGAACGGGTGAACGGGTTGCTTGGACGGGGTACCCTTTTGGCACGTAGCAGATACACAAAAATTATTTTTTCCAAATTTTCAATAAATTATCTTAAATTTGCACCTTAAATTTACAAAATATCTTAAACGAAATGAAATGCACACTTATATGATCAGAACATCAGAAATGACAAGAATGAATAGATTCTAGCCAAATGCTCTAAGAGAATTGCGTTTTCAAAATTCGTGCTAAATCACCAAAAATATTAATTTTGCGCACCTAAAGTGAGTAACATTCCGAGAATTGGTGTACGTTAAATAAATGTCTCCTTTTTCTAGCACACTTAGGTCGTTATTACTCCCGGCGTGGTCGTATATAGTTATGTAAAATTTAAAACAAAGTTTTTAGTGCTAAGTATTTAAAACATTCATTATCAGCACATCAGAAATAATCCAAAGAATTTATCTTGGTTGAAAAAATAGAAAAACTTGCATTTTATGTTATTAGTGCTAAATCATGGAAAACACGAATTCCGTATTAGAAAGAATCTGAAATATTTTGGGGAATAACGTTTTTCAGCTCAGTCTCCTTTTCCACATGTTGAGCAAAACTTAATTATCGGCTGAAGCCGTTTGTACGATTTTCCAGAATTTCCTGACCATATATTCAACTTGTTCCTTTTCGTGTTATATTATATCATTTTGATTGCCAGAAAGGTTTAGAGCTAAGAGGATATGCGCATAAAACGTTTTTTTACCTTGACTGCTTAGGGTCATCAAATTTTTAATGAATTTTTGAATGAAGATTTCTTGTCAAGTAAATGCGAAATAATGAATACAAGTAAATGTGACGAATTAAGAGGAATGACAAAAGGACATACGGTCACGATAATCATGACGAATTAAGTATGCCCCTTCAAAAATGTATTTAAATCAATGTTAGCTAATCTCGTTTTGAAAACTTCAATATTAGGAGATGAAACGACAGTGTCCGGTAAACTATTCCAATATCTATCTTAATGTATCTAAATTCTAAGTATCTTTTGAATTCTGGTGGTCCGTCTGAAACATACCATCACCTGTGTAAGGGATTATTAAGCGAGCGGTTTTTGGATCTAAATGACCTCAAAAATTGGTATATTCGCTGAGATAGCGTAAAAAACTATTCTTGATTCATTCCTTTTTTAGTCCTAATTTTGCACCTTTTCCCCCAGAAAATTTTCAATTTTTTTACTCTGGAATTCCAAACTCCCAAGTGCACCCACTCTCCCACACGCAGGTCTGGTCCAGTCCAGACTATCGAAACTGAAATTTCGTGAAGTATGAAGTAGTAAAAGGAATATAAAGTACAGTTGAAGATTTTCCGAAAAGAATAACGAGTGATGAACACATATGGGCATGGAGAGGGTTGGGAGGGGTGTAAACCTCCTCCAGGTGGCCCATTACCCTTTTCCTCAGAAATCTTAATACCGCCCCCCGTCCACAGAATTCGATTATTTAATTTTTTGTCTTCTCAGCGATTTTTTTTGATGCCAATGAATAGTGCTCGATAAGAAACATTGTAAAATGTTGCTTTTTTCGCCTTACCACCACACCTGGGCGTGGGGGGTTTGGGGGGTATGCACCCCCCCCCTCGAGAAACCAAACCCCCAGAATTCAATTTTTGAAATTTTTTTGTTTTTTTTTCTCGCAATTTTCTGATGCCAATGGATAGTGCTTGATGAGAAACGTCGAAAAATGGTGTTTTTTAGCCATACCACCATTTTTAAGGCCATTTTTTGACCTTCAAAAAATCTTGCACCCCCCAGAATTTTCTTGCTGCCCACGTATGCTTACCACCATTCTTAAGACCATCTTTTGACCTTTGAAAAAGCTTGCACAACGATTTTCCCAGAATTCTGGCGCTGCCCATGTATGGTGATGAACATACTCTTCCCTTGAGTGATAAAATGGGAAGGCGAAATGACGGCGGAAAATAGATAAAAATTAAAAATTTTTATCGAAAGTGCAATATGTGATGGTCGTCATTATCACTACACATCCCACGGACAGGTGAACTTTTTTGTGCTAAGATAAGCTCCATTTCCATTATTTGTCATCATTCTTGCGGGGTCGGTCTGCTTTTCATTGCGGGGTTGCGGGTTTGCTTAGCCAACAGCACACGCGGGCTTGGGGGGAAGGGGGAGTATGTACCTCTCAGAAGGCTGAATAGAAACCAATAGAACCCCCCAGAATACCATTTTTGTAAATTTTTGTTTTTTCGCAATTTTTTGATGCCAATGGATAGTGCCCGATGAGAAACGTTGAAAATTGGTGTTTTTCTTCCATACCCCCATTTTTAAGACCTTTTTTGACCTTTGAAAATTCTTGCACTCCCCTCCTTCTAAAATTTTAATGTTGCTCACGTATAGCCACCAGATCAAGTTACTTGACGCTGAATTTACCCTATGCCCATCTATGCTACATAAAATTAAGGAAGCACTTAAAATATACTTAGCGTATGATGCATTGTGAAAGTCAAAAAATTACCGAATTTGATTCGTGGTTAGGTTTGGTCCATAATCTGCTAAGCAACTAGCGTCGAGTGATGTAATGTAATTTTTTGCATGATGTTCTGGGATATTTGCAACGTAAATTGATAAAAAATCTTTTTTTGTTCTAATTACCTACTCGAGTGCGTGCAAAAGAGCTGTATTTTCTTATGCAGTTGCCGAATGTGCAACTTTTGATTAGAGTCTGATCATTTTGCACTTAAATATAAGTAAATTCAGTCAATTCTGCACTAAACTGTCAATGAATAAGGTTGCAGAGCCGACAAGCGAAGCCAAGTTTTCTGACATGTGAGTTCATCATTCGAAAAATAATTTGCATCAAATTGGGTGTATCTTTTACACAGAAAAATAACTATGATTATCTCTTTAAAGCCTTAATGCAGAGAGCTTTTTATATCAAAATTAAAGGCAATTCAGATGTCGCTTAATCGAAGACAGGATCCAATAAGCGCTTCGTTTTTTGCCCACCCTTTATATGCCATAAAAGCTGACAAAATCTTTACTGGGAATCTACAATTAGACGGAGAAATGATGTAACTTTGGAATTATGCGAAACTATGTTCCAGCTAGGATATCTCGATATAGCTTTCCATATCTCAAAACTCAGAAATATCATTGTTTGCTTTTAGTTATTACGACGGGATTTAGGAACAGTTCGGCAATAGCTAAAGGTCATAACAAGAACTTAGGCAACATGACGAATTTCATGATTTTGCTGAATGAACAAGGTGAGTATCTTTTCATATTGTTTCTACGTGCTCACAGCAAAACAAAAACACAAAGACTGTCACATATATGCATTGTAAAACTAAAAACCCATGCTTGCCGATGATTTAATTTTATTTTTCATCCCAGTTATAAATAATGCATCTAAATTCTTCCACTGCACAAATGCTGCTATAACAGAGATCGAAAGAATTGCTCATAAAAATTCGTTTCACTGAGAGAATTTCATAAAATTAAAAATATTTTACTCGCGCTGAAAAATTTTATCAACATTGAGCGCAATAATTTTCATTGAACTCTGTCAATAATTTCGCCTTCATAACAAAAATAGCGTAGCAGCTATTTCACTAGCGTCAAGAATCTGTAACAATTTAGAGAACATTACTTCGGCAATCAATCTAAACGAATTCGCTTTGGAAGAAAAGTGGATATTCCAGCGACCATATTCTGCACTGAAGAATGCTACCGGAATCATGCAGGTCATATGCAAAAAGATGCGCTCGTGTCAATTTAATGATAAAACTGATTCATGCCTCTGGCGTGAACAGAAGTGTCAGCAGCGGCATTGGTTTGAAATTTTGAAAAATGGCACACATTGTCCCACTGAATATTTTACTGACTGCATTGGTTGTTCGGACGCCGACGTCGACGACAACAACGTCGACGACAACAACGTCGACGACAACAACGTCGACGACAACAACGTCGACGACAACAACGTCGACGACAACAACGTCGACGACAACAACGTCGACGATAACAACGTCAACAACAGAAACACCAACGATAACGGTTTCATTAAATATATTTCATTAAATATATAATATTTCATTAAATATACAAGATTTCATTAAATATATAATACGTTGATTATTTAATAGTCATGAAAGGGTCTTCAATGCTCTTTTGCGAAACCCTTAAATACGCTTCGTGACTACACCCTCATTTCTCACAGGCCGCAGAATATACTTCGATTTTTGCGTTGTTTATAGGAAGTCTAACTGTTTAGCACGTTACTACTTCTTCTGCACATATAGGGAAATTTTCCCTATTCCTCCCTTTCACATCCTTAGCAATGAAGGAATTCAAGTATATTTACCTTATTTGTTCCATCATAGCATTTTTCTTTGCTTCCGCAAATTGTTTGATACCCAATGCTCTGGGCGGAAAAGTGCTTCTCAGTGTAAACTTTACCCATTGGGTGTAAATAAAATAAACTAGGATCTGTAACACTAAGGCCAGGGCAAATTTTAAGCATAATTAGCATGTTCCCCTACTTAGCGGAGTAGCTGAAGAAATTTCGTTTTTTGTCTCGAAGTCTTTACACCACACATGGGCGTGGGGGATTTAATTTAAAAGAAATTTGAATCCGAAGTCAAGAAGTATCTTGGGATACTGTAGCCCAAGATATAGCACGTTCGTGGTACAAAAGTCACTTTAATCGCTTCTAGCTTTACAAAGCTTTACATTAGAAAGGGTACTGTAACGGGAAAAAATGTAAAACTCAAAAGCTCTATCGATCGATATATGATGTGCCGCTCTAGGTTTAAAATTGGTTGAGATCCAGGGTACCCCCCATTTTTAGCGGTTAAGAATAAGGGAGAATCAAATATTGATTGATGCTGCGTTGCCCATCTGTGATTGGTCCACGTGTCCCAATAAAGTAAAGTCAGCCATATTGGGATTCTTCTCTATTCTGGCTATTCATTCTCATTAATATTTATTTTCCTGGCATGGTGAGGGTCTGGCTACGTTTTTTTTCAGTTTTCCTTGGTAGCTTCCATGAAAAGCAGGGCGCAGCCCAGCTTTTCATCAAAGCTAAGCCAAGGTAGTTCTTTTTATTGCATCTTTGCGCCGAAATTATTTCGAGTTTTAACTTAGCTAATAAGCTTTAAAAGGCTTCGTTTTTTCAGTTTTTTTTGCAGTGTCTGATTTCAATGCGCTTTTGCATTTATTGTGGATAGCTTTGTGGGAAAAAAGGCTGTGGCTGTGCGCAGCCCGGTTTTTTGCTGATTACGTCTTTTTCAAACGTTTTTTAATTATTAAGGGCCCAATATTTAATGATGAAGCATGATATGCCTCCTACATTTTGGAATTATTCCAGCTTAATGCGACGGGATGCAAACATAGGTGGGCAGCACGAAAATTCTGAGGGGGGGGGGGTTAAAAAATTTTCAAAGGTCAAAAATGGTCTAAAAAGTGGTTGTATGGCAAAAAACACCATTTTTCGTCGTTTTTCATCAAGCACTATCCAATGGCATCAAAAACTCGCTAGAAATGCAAGGTATTCCAACTTCTGGGGAGGGTGTGCATACCCCCAAACAGGGGTGGATTTAAGAGGGAGCGGGTTTGGCGGCCGCCCCCCCCCATTGGCCCAAAACAGTGCGCAAAATTAAGCATTTTTGAGCGATTTTTGGGTTAAAACGGCTAATTTTTCCGCCCAAGTCAGGGTTCCGCACCCCCCCCCCCCTTAGGAGTACCGCCCCCTTAGGGAAATCCTAGATCCGCCACTGCCCCCAAACTCCCCATGCCCACGTGTGGATGCAAAGCACAAAGTCTAGGACTTTCCAGGTAAGGGTTCAGCATAATCTGACACGCCCGTACGCATGATCTTGACCAGAGGGTTGGGGGGGCAGACCGAACCTGAAATCGTTAAAAACATGGAGAATCCATCCAGATTCTCACAAAAACCTAATTTTTTCAACGTTTTCCAAAAACGGGCAAAAATTTTATTTTTGTCCAAGAATTGGTGGGGGTCAAAAATTTACTGGCTTTGCCTGGGATGGGAGACGTCTAATTTTGGGAAGCATTGGCTGTTTGAACATAAGTTTTTTCAACTAGGGAGCTATCTAGGTACTTTAAAAACTTTGTGAAAAGCGTTCGAGGGCAGGATCTTCATTTGTAAGCTCGATTATGTACTGCATTAGCGAACAAAGGCTTATCTTGACAAGGGTTAGGGGCAGACCCAACCTGACATGGCTAAAATTTTGGGTGATTAATCCAGATTCTCAAAAAACCTAACTTTAACGTTTTCCCGAAACGGCCACGGAAGTTTTATTTTTTCCAGGAATCAGTGGGGGTGTTAAATACTTAAGAGCTTTAAGTAAGTTCAGTAGGGGCGGAATCGGAAGTAGGATTCATGGAAAGCAGGGCGAAGCATGGCTTTTCATCAATTTGATCACGAATTCCCAATTTTTGGTTATTTGCCACTAATGGCAATAAATTTTGCGAACTTCTGAAAGTTTCCAAAAGCAAATTTTTCACTTATACATATTAATCATATCGCTTGAACTAAGTTCAGGGAGCGAAGGAAGTTTTTGAATGGTAACTGGCAAAGTTTAAATTAACGATTTTTGGTTAATTGCCATTAAGGACAATTAATGAAGTTTGACAAACTTGTGAAAATTTCCAAAAGAGAATTTTCGAGTTATAATACATACTGAGCATAGTGCTTGAATTTAGTTTAGGTAGGGAAGAAAGTTTTTGAAAAGTATATATATATATGTAGCTGGCGAAGTTTAAATTTACAATTTTTGCTCCATTGCCATTAAGGACAAATAATTAACTTTGACAAACATCTGAAAGTTTCCAAAAGCGAATTTTATAGTTATTAAAGGGTTATACATAGTAAGTAAGTACAGTGCAAGCACTTAGTTTAGTCAGGGGCGGAAGTTTTTCAGAGGTACTTGACAAATAGTAAGAAGTCATTAATACGAGAAAGGAGCAAAAAGAAATTATAAACAGAAAAAGGAAAAAATATAAATAAATAAATAAATAAAAAAACATGCCAATATTTAAAAAAAGAGAAGAAAGAAAGACAGATTTAGAGGTGCATCATGCTATTAGTAAGAAAGAAACAAGAAGGACGCGTGCAATAGCACAAGTGTACCTAAAAATAATTATATTATGAGAGATTACACGTTTTATGATGCGCAAAAATCTAAATGAAACAGAAAAAGTGGGCAGGATTATAAAACGAAAACTTACATGAAAAAGGTAAGAAAAAGGTAAAAAAGAAACGTAGAAGAGGAAAAAAGAAAAAATCGAAAAAGGTCATCAGAGAGGAACTAATGCTTTGAAAGTTTAACGTTACAATTTTTGTTTATTTGTCATTAATGACAAATAAAGAAGTTTTGCGATCTTGCCGTTATTTGCCATTATTGGCGAATAATTCAGTTTGACGTTCTTCTGAAAGGTTCCCAAACGTAACTTTTCGTCATTAAAAGATTATTTATAGTTAGTGGAGTGTTTTGAATAAATTATGGTGGGTAGGGAAAGTTTTTAAAGCTATGTGGCGAAGTTTAAACTTACGATTTTTGGGAATAAGCCATTGAAAGTCAATAATTATGTTTGGCGATCTTCTGAAAGTGTCCGAAACCTAATTTTTTTGTCAATAAAGGATTATTTATAGTTAGTGGAGTGTTTCGAATAAATTTTGGGGGTTGGGAAGGTTTTCAAAGCTAAGTGGCAAAGTTTAAATTTACGACTTTTGGGAATCAGCCATTAAAGGCGAGTAATCATGTTTGGCGATCTTCTGAAAGTGTCCGAAACCTAATTTTTTGTCATTAATAGATTATTTACAGTTAGTGGAGTGTTTTGAATAAATTTCGGGGGTAGGGAAGGTTCTTAAAGCTACGTGGCAAGGTTTAAATTAACGATTTTTGGTTATTTGTCATTAAGCGCAAATAATTAACTTTGCCAAACTTCTGAAAGTCTCCAAAAGTTGATTATATTTTCGATTCTAGCACCTGAGGCATTAAGGGTAGAAGTTTGGTTTTTATTAAACTTATTGTTAGCCATTGTCTCCTCTATCCAATGGTACATGACGCGTCATTGGCAAGTGTAAACCTATAGACCCATGAGGGTGTAAAGTTTGACTTAAAAGAGTAGTTTACACCAATCAATCATATGCTTGAAATAAATGATGTAACCAATTAGAAAAGGAGGCGAAGCTGCTGGACTCAGCTAGAAAGTGCGGCCGCAGGCCGCACTTTCCTATCAACGTATATCATTTTGTCAATTTTTTTTAAATTTTTATGCTTTAACCTCAAGAGAATTAAGGCGTGGGGTCACAGGGTGACCCCATCATATGGCGCAAAGCGCACAACCCAGCACATATGTAGGCTAAAATTGGTATAACAGCGTGTTTTCTCATTTTTGTTGATTCTTCTAATTTTTCTTAATTTAAATATTAAGAGAATAACGGCATGGGGTCACAAAGTGACCCCATCGTTGGGCGCGAAGCGCACAACCCAGCGCGTACGCGCTGGTTAAATATATATAATACGTTGATTATTTAATAGTCATGAAAGGGTCTTCAATGCTCTTTTGCGAAACCCTTAAATACGCTTCGTGACAACACCCTCATTTCTCACAGGCCGCAGAATATACTTCGATTTTTGCGTTGTTTATAGGAAGTCTAACTGTTTAGCACGTTACTACTTCTTCTGCACATATAGGGAAATTTTCCCTATTCCTCCCTTTCACATCCTTAGCAATGAAGGAATTCAAGTATATTTACCTTATTTGTTCCATCGTAGCATTTTTCTTTGCTTCCGCAAATTGTTTGATACCCAATGCTCTGGGCGGAAAAGTGCTTCTCAGTGTAAACTTTACCCATTGGGTGTAAATAAAATAAACTAGGATCTGTAACACTAAGGCCAGGGCAAATTTTAAGCATAATTAGCATGTTCCCCTACTTAGCGGAGTAGCTGAAGAAATTTCGTTTTTTGTCTCGAAGTCTTTACACCACACATGGGCGTGGGGGGTTTAAGGGGTATGCACCCCCCAGAAGTTGAAATACATCCCCCCATAAATCAAAATACCCCCCAGAAATATTTTTTTGCTTTTTTACCAATTTTTTGATGCCATTGGATAGTGCTCGATGAGAAACGTCGAAAAATGGTGTTTTTCGCCATACAACCACTTTTAAGACCATTTTTCGACCTTTGAAAATTTTTTCACCCCCCCCCCCCAGAAATTTTTCACCCCCCCCCCCCGCAGAATTTCGGTGCTGCCCACCTATGCTTTACACTAAAACGATCAGAGATCGAGAAACATTGCGTTAAAGAAGAAAAAATTTTACGTATTTGAGATATTATAATCCTCTGCATTATAAATCCAATCGGACTGCACATAAACCAAAATTGAGTTAGATAAGCTTTAGGATACGCTAGCAGTAAAAAAACCCGTATACTTTACACTTTTGTGCAATAACCATTGAGTGTAAAGAACTTTTAAGGTCAGATACGTAATCTACAACTGAGGGGCAACATTTAAAAAATTTGGCCCTTCACAGATTGTTTGATACCCAATGCTCTGGGCGGAAAAATGCTTCTCAGTGTAAACTTTACGCTTGTGCTTATACCGTAATATTTGGTGTATAGAAATAAAATAAACTAGGATCTGTAAGGTTAAGGTCAGGGCACAATTTAAGCATAATCAGCCTGTTCGTCTAGTTAGCGGAGTAGTTAGAGAAATTTCGTTTTTAGTCTCGAATTCTTTACACTAAAACGATTACAGATCAAGAAATATTGCGTTAAAAGAGAAAAAATGTGGTCTTGAGATATTGTAAACTTCTACATTATAAAACTAATTGGACTGCATAGAAACTAAAATTGAGTTAGATAAGCTGAAGGACCCGCAAAGAGTAAAAACAAGTATACTTTGCACTTTTGTGCAACAACTATTGAGTGTAAAGGAATTTTAAGTTAAGATTCGCAATCTACAACTCGGGGGCAACATTAGAAAAAAATTGGACCTCCGCAAATTATTTGATTTTTTGATTTAAACTTTGCACACTCATTCCTAACTCGGTATTGAGTGTAAACAAAAAAAGACGGGCATCGAATTTTTCAATTATCCATCGATTTAAGAGAAACCGCACCTCCCAGGTGTATGCCGTTGTTGCTGTGATGGGGGGACACAAATTTCGGACTCGCTGTGATAAACATATAAGAAAAAGGATGGCCAAGTATATAATACGTAGCGCTATCGCGCTACCTATGATTAAAAATTCAATCTAACATTTTTTTAATCTAGCTAAGTGACGGCTACAGGATAGATAGGTAGAAATGCTAGTTTATAATGCACTTTTTACATTGAAACATCCATATCTATTCTTCACTTTTCATCGACTTTTATTGATAAGTGTTGTAAGAGTCCCTTGAGCGGGACAACGTAATTTCTTTGTTGATCAAGTCTTACTTGCTTGTTCTCTATTGCGAAAATTTCACAATAGAGAACAAGCAAGTAAGACTTGATCAACAAAGAAATTACGTTGTCCCGCCATCATACTTTATTAATATCTTCACACATATGATGGTAAATTCAAATTTATTTTGTCATGCAGTGTAAATTACGTGCTTATTGCCATTTGTTAACCTCAAATAAGTTTAGGAGCGGAGCATGATTAAAGCTAATCGTCTTCTTGATTACGATTCATTTTACTCTGTATTCCTTTTCATTACGTTTGCATGGGCAAGCAAAAATGATGCCATTCCAGGTCTGATGATTTCACCTTTTATTCAGATTGAAAAGGACAGCCCAGTGATTTATGTCTTTGTCGGCGCCATGTGCTCATTACTTATTTTGATCGCCATTGTTTTAACGCTCTGTTGGATAAAGAAGGCAATCGCAGTAAGTAAGTTACGAGTATAATTTTCGGAAGATAACAATTCTAGGGTTCATATCGGACGGGCCTTTAGTGTGGGGAGCGGCCGCCTCTCTAACGGTTAATTGGTTAAATGTTCAAGCCAATTATTGAAAAATTCAATGATTTTTTCAAAATTAATTTTAAAGAAATGAACGTGCTCTACATTTGCCTCATTAACATACTTTTTTGTGTGCGAGAATGTTTATTCATAGATTTTTTTAATTTCTAAAACTTGTTTGATTAATGTCTTAGAATATCTTAAACTGCCTAGAAATTTTTTAAGTCATAAGTCCTAAATCTGTTTAAATTTCTCAAATTTTAGATAATAATAATAATAATAATAATAATAATAATAATAATAATAATAATAATAATAATAATAATAATAATAATAATAATAATAATAAGAATAATAATAATAATAATAATGATAATAATAATATTTATAATAATAATAACAATAATAATAATAATAATAACAATAACAGTAACAATAACAATCATAATAATACTAAAATGATAATAATTATAATAGTGATAATATTCATAATAGCTAGTAATAAAAATGAATAAGGTACTTATGTCTTTCATTTGTCATTTAAATTAATTGCAGACAGTATAGATCTTCGTTTCCTTGCCTGTCAAGTCATAAGGTTAGGTATATGTCGTAAATTAAGTATAATCTCCGTTATTTCGGGTTAACCTTTGACCAAGTACCGTTAAGTTTGTGCCTTAGGTAAAATTCCGTGAGCACGGTATGGGAGGCCACGGGCCAGCGGAAGCTGGCAAAGAGAAAGGTGTCAGGCCAGCGCCTTCGACTTGCGGAAAATCGGTCAGGTCTGGCCCCGGCCCTGTCAAATCTCCGTTAAAGACCCCGAAACTTATCAAGGGAACCAAGCCGCCTAGCACTCGATCGACTTCGGGAAAGTCGAATCCTACAATCAAGAGTATAAAGACGAAGTCGGACCCTAGTTTAAAAAAGTCGAAAAAGTAACTTTTAATTCGAATCCAAATTTGTACGAACGCTACGTCAAGGTGCCTTGATTCATTGTGTGTTTCCCTTTTGTAATATCTCCATCCAAATTTACTTGTTCTATGTGCGTTGACTTTGCGTAGGTATGTACGTTCGTTTTCTTACTAATCAATGTGCGTTAGAATAAAGCATTTTAGTGTAATCTCAGTTCTGAGGAATACCTATAGTCTGCTTCATACAAGTTTCGGCATAAATTTTAAAACTATGTCCGACAATAAGCCAACAAAATGCGATTCATAAGCAATGATTTGATAGATGATTTTCGTAATCCGTCGGCTTACTTGCGAAAAATTCTCAGAATTTATGCCCAAACTTATGTGAAACAGACTATAAGTCATGACTTATGTAGAGCATAAAGACCACGCGTGGGGGGCTTTTAGGGGCGTACATTCTCCCCCAGAAATCAAAATTCCCCTCCGTAATTCAATTCTTGAAATTTGTTTTGTCTTTTTTGCAATTTTTGATGCCAATGAATAGTGATCGATGAGAAACGTTGGAAAATAATGTTACTTTCGCCATACCAACAAACCTGAGCGTGGGAGTATGCATCCCTCCGAGAAACCAAAATACCCCCCCAGAAACCAAAATACCCCCAGAATTCGATTTTCTAAAATTTTTTTGTTTTATCGCAATATTTTGATGCCAATGGATAGTGCTCGATGAGAAACGTTGATAAGTGCTCTTTTTCAGCCATAACGCCGTATTAAGGGTCATTTTTTGACCTTTGAAAAAATCTTGCATCCCCCAGAACTTTGATGGCGCCCGCCATGCATACCACCATTTTTAACACCGTCTTTTTGACCTTTAAAAAATCCTGTTACTCCCAGAATTTTTGTGATGCCCACCTATGGTTTACGCCCTCCGCAGAAGTTCAAAGCCCTTCCGCAGATTACTGTAGACTCTCAGAATTCTATTTTTAGCAACATCTTCGGCGATTCCAAATTCGATTCAGACTTCGAATTGAAATTTCCTAATACAGTCGAACTCGGATGTAAATCACCTCTTTCGGACCAGGTTTAAACGCGTCTTACAGCCATTTGTGTCTTGTAAGCAAGGTTGTTCACTTGAAAAAATCGTACTAATTAAGGAATTCAGCAGTGGAAATAATCGGCTGTCGAAGCTTGTTTCAATGATTTTTCATGATATGGATCTTACTACTCTTTCACACTTATTTTAAATGTAACCTCATTTGCAGAAAAGTTGTACAGACCTTTATCAGCACGACATTCAATGACTATAGTCTCTTTCACATAAGTTTGGGCATAAGTTTTAAAAACCATCTCCATAATAAGCTTACAGATTGCGATTATAGAATTGATCTGATATAGACATAATTATCGTAATCCGTCGGCTTAATGTCAATAAAAATCCTTGAAATTTATGCACAAACTTATGTGAAGCCGACTATACTTGTAGGTTACCACCACACGTGGGCATGGAGGTATGTATCCACCAGAAGGCTGAATATCCCCCCAAAAACCAAAACACCATCCCCCAGCCCCAGAATTCAATTTTTGAAATTTTTTCCGCAATTTTTTCCTCGTCATACCACCATTTTTAAGACCATTTTTTGACGTTTGAAAAAGCTTGCTCACTCCCAGAATTTCGGTGCCGCCCACCCATGGTTACCACGTCTTATAGCCGCGCTTCTTGTACCTTGCTTACATGTTCTTCTTAGCACTCAGGTCAGCTGCGTTTGATAGTGAAATAGCCAAGTGTCTAATATACGAATTTTTGATATATCTTTAAGCGTCATGGATTATTGGGACCAGATTTTGCGTCTTAAAAGCATAGGTACACAGCACCAAAACTCTAGAAGGGGTTGCAAGATTTTATAAAGGTCTAAAAATGGTCCCAAAATGATTGTATGGCGAAAAAACACCATTTTTCAACGTTTCTTAACGAGCACTAGCCAATAGCATCGAAAAATTGCGAAAAAACAAAAAAAATCGATAATTGAATTATGGGGGTATTTTGATTTCTGGGAGAGGTATTCGGCCTGTTGAGGGGGTGCATAACCCCAAACATCCCTACACGCCCACGTGTGCTTATAAGCCAAAAAGGCTTATAGCCAAGTTCGAAATCGAGTCTTCGCTTCATTTATTTGGACGTCTCGATAAAGCGTCAAAAGGAAATATTTTTTGTCCCTAAGATCAATTTTTGGCCCTTTTCTTAAAATTGAAATTTTCTGGAATCATATGATCTTGTTTCATCGAATTTGCAGATAGATATGCAGAACCACTTACGTAAGCGTAATTGTTAATTTTTATAGTCTGTTTAAAACAGAATTTTTTTGATACTTCGCCATTACGATTTACCGTTAATAAAACCACTCGTTGCATAACAAAACTTGACTTTTTGTTTAAAATATAGGGTGAAGATTCGTTTGACTTCAAGGGGATGGGGCGGACCAATCAAAGGTGGCTGGATTATCCCCTGTTAACCATACGTGGGCAGCAAGAAAATTCTGGGGGGTCCAAGATTTTTTGAAGGTCAGAAAATGGCGCTTAAAAATGGTGATATGGCAATAAAAAACACCATTTTTCGACGTTTCTCATCAAGCACTATCCATTGGCATCAAAAAATTGCGAAAAAAACGAAAAAATTTTCAAAAATTGAATTCTGGGGGTCTTTTGATTTCTGGGGTCCAGACCCCCCCAGACCCCACGCCCATGTGTGACTGCTAGCCTCCTTTTTACATGTAGGTTTGGCTTAATCTCTCAGCTTGTGTCTGTCATCAACGAATATTTTGGAGCTTTCCTCCAAACATTCGTGAAAAATATAGTGATTGACTACTACCAGTACCACACATACACGGGAGGCGTTGGATATAGTAGACCCCAAGAATGGAGAAATGGAAATTTTTCTGAGGAAAATATGGCAAAATGAAGGCCAAAAATGGATAGAGGACGAAAATTTCTTCAGAAGTGCTATAAATCAAGTGGAACCATGTGTGATAGCGTAATTTAAGCGCTATTTGGCGCTTATATCAGTTTTTGAATTCATTTTGGCCGAAAAAATTTCAAATTTTGACACTCCAAACCGGCTGACTCCCACCCAGATCGGCCATGTCACTTTGTACACCTACACCCAATATTCTAAGTTTTTCTCAGTCCACAAAGGCAGGCATGCACGTGAGGATATAGTAGACCAAGATGGGCAGCGACCAAATACTGGAGGTCTGGATAGTGTAAAACTGGCAGAAATCCAAAAAACATACATACATAGGTACCAAAATTCAATTCAAGGGATCTATCGATTTTCAGGAGATCTACTGAGATACGGGGTGTACAACCCACCCACGCCGTTTAGGCAGCAACCATGCGGAGGTTTGATGGGGCGAAATCGCGAAAAATTATATAAATTTTATTACGAGCATCTAAGGTCATTCAAGCTCAAATGTGGCCTGTACCTCAGAACAGTAAAATGAATTCGTTAACAATCTACATCTGTTGAATTCTACATCTGTACCCATGCAGCCGATCGAAGTTTCCGCGCCGTTTGAACGTACATATAGCATGTGACTGTTTGCTTATGCCTCGATCGATCATTGGAAACGACCCAATTATTGTTTTTATGGACTGTTTTACTGAGTACATGGAAGCTTTCGCCGTTTATGATATAAAAGCTTCAACAATCGCTAATCTTTTATTGTGCAAAGTTATCCCACGTTATGGCATACCTAAATGATTCTTAACCGATCAAGTTTCGAACTTTACCATCTGCATTAATTTCGGAAGTCTGTAAAATACTTAACGTTCAAAAAGTTTTTACGACACCATATCATTTGCAGTGTGATGGTCGTGTTGAGCGTTATAATTGTACATTGATTGATGGACTTTCTAAATTGAGTGCAAAAGATGGGTATGATTGGGAACAAATTCTGCCTTTTGCTTATTCGCTTATTGTGCCACGCCTCAAGGCATCTATGAACATTTCTCCTTTCGAAATGCTGTATGGTCGTGAGCCTGCATTTCATGCTTGACATTTAGCTCTTGAACGATCTTACCGTAAATCCGAATTCGCCTAACATCGCAGAAAAATATATTGCAGATTTGAAACTCACCTAAAGAACTAGCACAAAATTGCTACAAAAAATCTAGCACAAGCGCGAACCCAACAGAAAAAGCAATGCGATAAAAAGGTTACCGAAAGTAATTTTGCAGTGTCAGACATCGTTTGTCTCAATAATAAAGCCGTAATTTAACCAGAAATTGGTAAACTTTCGCCCAAACGCGTAGGTCCTTACAGGATTGTTGCACTACCGACGCCAGAAACCGTGCAAATTGTTTATGTATCTAATCCATTAATTACGCACCTGTTCATTGGAATAGACTTTTGCCTGAGCCTAAACTATCGTATTCCAATTTAATCGCCAAAAAACACGCTTATGTACCTGGTGATTTGGTTCTCGTCAAGTTGCCACACCGCTCAGTCGCTTCCGCCATGATAATTAACTTTCAGAATTACCTGGCCCAGAAAGGAAATTATGGGATTGCGTGCCAATTCATTTTATTAATTGGTTCTAAATCAGTACATGCTGTACCTTTATCTGACATTTCGCCTTTTTTAGATCCATGGCTGCGGAAAATCTCCCAGACCAAGTGGAACTTGTGGACTCGTCTCGTTAACAATTTACCTACCAACATTGAGCGCCCCAAACCGCCAGCAAATTCCGCGTAGTGGTGGAGGAAGCAGCTGCTGCTAAAGCAGTTTCGCTTTCCAGATCCAACGCCACAAAGAGGAAATATCAAAACAAAGGTTCTATTTTCGGCATGCCTTTCCATTCCTGCGACCATTACCAAACGCCTACCCGTTGGAAATGCGTTGATGCCCAAGTGAAATGGTGGCAGGCTATTTTTCGTCATTCACCATTGACAACGCCATACATTTTGATGCACAACGTTGGACACACAACAGTGGACTACCAGTGACAAAGCATTGAGCAACGCTAATTTGTGTATTAATACAGCCCAGGAATGCGTTCAAAGGATGTTACTATATTGGCTATGATTCCGAATTTGTTAACAATCGTTGATATATGAAATCCCAGTCGTCGGATGATAGATATAAATAATTTATTCCATCAAACATCGACACAAATGGCTCGTTTGTTCGAAATATTCAGTTAGCTAGCCCGCAAGGCCATATATTTGTCTGGGACATTTTGAATTTCCCGAAACCGCCATTTGCGCTTCACCAGTTGCTAGTTACATCTTTAGTGGATGTAAAGCTAGTTTGTCACTATCCGTCCAATGACAAAATTGCTTATTTTCACGCCTATGGTCCATGCATCAATGACATACAACTAATCGCCAATCCAGCCACGCGTTTGCAAAGCATTGAATAAATCCGTTTTATGCAAGATTTTATAATATGCTTTCCCTTAACAAATTATTTATGCTGATGCATAAAATTACCGCACGTTGCCATAAATTAAAGCAGTTGGCTAATTTCTTTTTTGACATGGTCGTCAACCCGAATGCGCCGGATTGCTATGGCCAAGCCTGGAGCACACCTCTTATGAAAATGATGCAAAGATATTTGATGCTGGATCCGTTAGTTATGATAGACGTATTCTTCTTGATGGATGTTTATTTGACTGATAGTAGAATCAGTCCCAGTAAATTACTGGCAGGGTTCACTTTCTTAATGACAAATCAGTAGTAGAAAAGCCGGTCAAAAAGAGAGCTCATATTCTATTATTGCAGTGTTGCCACCAGCTGTGAAACCTATGTCAAAAAAGTGAAAGAAAAATTTCCATCTGATAATGACTCTATTTCAACAGACAAAGAGGACAAATATTCCGTCGTTATTGATTCCAAGGGAGAATTGTCAATGCCTGCTTTGGCGTCAATGGGCCTATTCAACCCACCAATTGCAGCTGCTACAGTCGTCAGACTCAGTCAGCGTCGTCATCTTTACCATCGCCAATATTGCAAAGTCTGATTTTATTGCCATCAAAATTTAGGGCTGCTACCAGCAACCTGCTGAGTGCGCCTCCCAAATCACAGGTGCAAAAAATCATGTTGCCATCAGCGACACGTTTGCCAAGCAATGTCAAATCATTAACGCCACCAGCTGTTACTCAAATGCCACAGCCAGTTCTGCCACCCAATGGCACAAGTGTTCAATTTAGACAAATGCTGCTCAATATCCAAACTCCAGTTGTCTCCGCCGCAATTCCCGCGGATCAAATGTATGTCAATCGCCTAATTATTCCTCAGCCATTGCCTGAAAGAAGTGTTATTCTGCCAGCAGCAATTCCAGTCACCAACGTCGCAACCCCAGCCATCATTCCTTTGACGCAAATTCCTCAAATGCACAGCCGTTAGAGCCAAGTCTAGACAAATACCAAATTCCTAGAATGGCGTGCTCGCGGCTAGCTCAAATGCCGCAGTCAGTTGCAGCTGTTCTTGAGGCAGCCTCGCTTACATTTACACACAGCAGTAAAACGTCATCTGTTTTAGGACTTATTTTTAATAATTGATGGAATTATTAGGCCATGATATTCTCATGTTTTCGGCTGTCAACAATTACCAAAATCTTTGAGCCTGGCATGGACCCGAAACCGGCACTCAGTTGTATCAAGAACTGTTAGCCCATGCCAACAATTTTACAATGACATCTATGCCAGTCACCTTAGCCGTTGCCCGCTACCGTCGCGCCACAATGCCCAATCGTCATTGTAGCCATCCCATCTAAGGCAGTTGAGGTTGAGCAATGACATAATCTGCCTACTCCACGTTTCATCATGCAGCCAAGCGTTTTTCAACAATTATATTATCCGGATCCGTATTTTGCCCAAAATCGATTTTTTATTATGACAGGCTTGATGCTCTACAAAGTATCGCTTGAATACGTTATGAATCATCCAACAATCAAAACACTGTGTGTGATGTTGACACAAACGGCTTAGAATATCCCAATTGAGTTCTTATCACATCACATGCAGCAACCACCTGCCAGACCATACGGCTCTGTTATAAATTATGATGCATCAAATGTTTGACATTTTTTAGAATTTTCGCAAATTTTATTGCGATTATGAACAGAATTTCCATTGTCAGCTGATTTCCCTGACACCCGCCGTTATGCATGCCATATTGCTGCTCAAATTTTTGGATGGTCGTTTTTACGTATTTTGCCTGTGGTATGCTGATCCGGCCATCGCTTGGCGTATGTGCAAACAGTGACGCCAAATGGTTCAGTGTTGCATTCATTGGTCCTACTTATACCACATTTGCATTGGAAGCTTTCCGGAATTTCTCAAATTGGTTGAAAATATTGACAATGCTCTCAAACTACATTGTCGCATCAAAGCTATTCATTCAAACACCAACCTGCGCATGACTGTGCCAGCCCATTTCAAACTTTATTGTCAGCGCCAGACGTCTAACTTTTATATTCAAACCAAAAAGCTGGATTATCTCGCCAATATCCGGAAAAATATGCAGCAACGCCATGCCAAAAACGTCGCAGCGACCCAAAAACGTCACGCCTCCATGCAGGATCCAAGAGGGTCTTCTGCAAAGGTAGGGCAACATGTGATTAAGCTGGAAGTGCCGGCTCAAACTGAGATTCGCCGCACCCAGTATGATCATCGAGCAGAAAGATTGCCAAGGAGCCGCCAAAGTGCTGCCTATTTGTGCTAACGTTACGCGCCGCCCAGTTTTGTTAACCATTTTGTCTTCAGTCCGTCACGCTGACCGGAAAAGCATTTTGAGAAGTATTGAAGAATTCCTTCGTGCGAAATTGTCAAGAGCAGTTCATTGTCTTCAAAATTACAAATGAGAGCATTGACAGCGCTTGCTCAAATCTAAAATGCAAATCCTACACTGACCAAGCAAACGCCATTTCAATGAAGGCCAACTTGGTTCGGTTTCATTGAGGCAATCGCATATGCAATTGACATCAACCATTCGCCATATTCCATGCGATCGTGACCATAGGTGGGCAGCATCGAAATTCTGGGGGGTGGGGTGAAAAAATTTTCAAAGGTCGAAAAATGGTCTTAAAAGTGGCCGTATGGCGAAAAAACACCATTTTCGACTATTCTCATCAAGCACTATCCCATGGTATCAAAAAATCGCTAAAAAGCAAAAAAAATTCAAAATTTGAAGTCTGGTGCGGGGTACTTTGATTTCTGGGGGGTACTTCAACTTGTGGGGGTTAATACCCCCCAAACCCCACGCCCATGTGTGATTGTGATCACGTTGTTTTCACACAATTTGAGAATTTTAGTACATTTAAGCGTATAACTTTCGATAAGCTGATATTTGTTATTAAAACAGATACTATAAATGATAAAAATTCATTCAGCTTGCTCAAAAAATAGTCCATGTTTCATATTATCACATGCCTACAGTATGACAGTCGGTCAAAGCTGATGAACCTGCTTACCATTGAATAGCTCATTCCAGTGAAGTGAGGTGTTTTGAGATGAACTCAAGACCCACTGAACGGATTTTATGAAATAATGTGTTTTATATAGACAATTTGCAAATGAAACTATTTAGACAAAAAAGTATAGCTAGCTTATGTCTACAGTATGCCAGGCTCGAAATAGTGCTCAAACTTTTGCTCAGTCACTACAGTATACAGGTTAAGCTTCATATTTTAGAAAATAGCAAAATTGTTAGAATATTTTTATGCTCTAGATTTCAACCTTTTTTGTTCTTCGTCTTTCTGAATAATTCTGAATAGTTCGTCCTGCAATTTAAATTTAATTTTTTCCCAATATTGCGGCCCCCATAAGTTATGCATTTTTCTCGCACCATTTTACATAGTTTTAAATGTTTATGCACATCTTAGAAAGCGCAAAAAAGCTTGTTCGAATGATATGCTATTTGTCTGATTTACTAAAGAATTCCAGTTTTTCAATATGGCCGCCAGAAAGGCTGTCTTACTGCAGCTTTTTGATGTTTTTAGCTATTACTCTGTGAATTTCCGACATATTTCAAAATTTTTTCAGTAGATAGCTAGAAAATGTAATGTTCTTTCTAACGAGCTATGTCTCATGTTCTGAATCCTTCTAGTTCGTTCAGGAAAGTTCAAAAACCTCAAAATTATTCATTGAATTGTGAAAACAATGTGGACCAAAACCCGCGATATTTCGAGCCTATGCATCGACCGTCGCAAGAAGCATTTATTCAACGCATGCGCGAATCCACATTGCAATGCGATTATGCCACCACAACCGTGACAATCTGATTTTTCTGAAAATTGACACTGGTGCCTCCGCTGCCACGTCAATATGACGATTCGGATGATGATGCACCGCTGGTAGATCCGCACCATGACTTGCATCGTCATCCTGCAGCCGTGCAACTTCAAGCCATCGCTGAGACCGCTCATCTATGTGACGCGATATGACAACCAATGGCGACCGATCCGATTTGTTGCATCATAGTCCCAAAAGCTATTCATGCTTTCATTCGTCATAGCCCGGTCTCTTGGATTGTTATTAAAAACATTGAAGAAAGAAGTCTATAAACTCTGTGATCATCGCCCCTCATTGGCCAGCAGCTAATTGTCATCGCCGGATGCCATTTTCCCAGCTTTATCATGTTTTTGTTGACATTTATCTTTGTGTTTTATCATTATTGTAGTTTTCTTGTCTTAATTCTGGTGCTAAATTGCGCATAATTACTCGCCTCTGTTTTACTTTACCTCATTGTTTTAAATTTTTTGTCTTTGCTCTTAATTTTCTCTTTGCCTTATGATCTTGCCATTGTGTCTTAAAAACTTTTTGTGTCTTAATTGTATTTATTGCTCTGTACTACTCGGTTCTGTTCTTAATGCTACTTAACCGAATAGCGGACAAGGGGTTTTCAACCTAGTAAAAATTGTTCTCTCAAAATTTTTCTTCCTCCTGGGACTGTAGGGGTGAATTAGAAAAGTCAAGCGCCGTGCTCCAAAATCAAACGAGCAGTATCGTTATTTGGTCCCATGTTATGTGTGCTTGCAATGCTTACGAATAAGATCTTATAGAAATGCTTATTGGTTTTCTTGCAAGATCTGTACCTTTGCTTGTCATGTGCTTACTTGCCAACTTACAGAAAAACGTAGTTCTTACAAGCAAAGTTACAAGAAATTTTGAATCTTATTGAAATGCTTGTAAGACCTTGCTTGTCCGAATCTTACAAGAATTTCTATCTTGCAAGCATACTTATAATTTTGCTTGCAAGTGCTTGCCCTACAAGCAGTTCTACAGGATCACAGCTGACTGCTTATAAAAACGTGCAAGCATCTTATAAGCATATTCTTGCATGTGCTCAGAAGCACGTGCAATGCTGATCAAAAGATTTTGGCAGCCGGTCTTAGTTACAGTACAGTGCACTGAGCACAACCACCAAATACATATCTACATCTGCATTATTGTGCAAGATGCTCCAAGTCAGGCATGCGTGCGCTAGCTTGATAATCGTGATATTTTGAATTTACTCAATATGAACTTGAAACATAATCTTCACGAGTTTAATAGCAAAGAGAAGTGCTTATAAGCAAGTATAAGATTTTTTTCAAAATTGCCCAAAATTTGACAACATCAACTTGGCTGTGCATAATTATAAGCGTCTAAAGTTTAAATCTTGTTTATGTATGTAGGTATGTCCCTCACAGCTTCAAGAAAAACATGGGGAGCAGCTATATGCATGGAGTGGACAAAAAACAATTTGGGAACTTATATGTCAAATTTTCTTTGAATTTCATTGTAATATACCTACAATATATCTCCATTTATATTTTGTTTTTTTTTGGAAATCAAAACCATATGCTGAATTTCTTCATTTCAGACATATGACCAAAAGCAGCATCAGCACGACTCAAAATTCTTGGGGTGAAAAATTTTTTAAAGTCAAATGTTGGCTTTAAAAATGGTACTATGGCTAAGTAAACACCATTTTGAACATTCCTCGTCAACCATTGGCATCAAAAAATCATGAAAAAAGCAAAAAATTCAAAAATTGAAATTTTGGCGGTATTGCTGGGTATTTTTATTTTAATGTGAGGCATTTTGCTTTCTGGGGGTGCATACCACATATAGGCGGGTTGGGGGTTAAGCATCCCCAGATGGCAAAATGCATAACAAGAAAACGGAAATAATCAACAACATAGGTGGGCGCTCCAAAGGTCTGGGGGAGGGGGGAGCAAAATTTTTAAAGTCAAATATTGGCCTTAAAAATGGTGCTATAGCGAAAAAACACTATTTTTGAACGGTTCTCGTCGAGCTCCATCGATTGGCATAAAAAAACTCGAAAAAAACAAAAAAATTCCAAAAACTGAAATTCTGAGGGGATTGTTGGGTATTTGCTATTTCTTGTTGGGTATTCTTATCTTCTGGGGATGCATACCCCAAACCCCCGCGCCCAGGCAAGCCGAACAATACCCCACAGTTCATTTTTGAAAAATTTTATGTTTTTTTTTTGGATTTTTTGATGCCAATCGATATAGCTCGACGAGAAACGTTCAAAAATGGTGTATCATAGCACTATTTTTAGGCCAAAATTCGACTCTCAAAAAATTTTGAATTCCCAAAACTTTGGAGCTGCCCACTTATGGTGCATGCCCCAAACCCCCACGCCAGGAATGATCACCACCACGATTATTGTGTGTATTCATAAAAAGCTATTTCTGACGTGAAAATGCGAATTTCGGACCAAAAACGGCAGCGACCCAGCACATTTTATTTAGTCCTTATAAAGTTTTCAAAAATTTCCGATAGCTGAAGGTTGGCTAAGACTTTCAACGTCTTACAAGATTTTGGATTGCTGAATAAAACTATAAGCGTTTAATTATTTTTGTAAGAATTTTGGCCTGTTTTCATGACTTATAAGCACGATTGGCTCAGCGTTTTTTATGTATACAATTATAGCCTTCCTCGAAAAAAGCCGAGGAGGATGAATAACACTCATTAAATAACCTTATGAGGAGACTGCCAGGTGCACCACTTGCTTTAGCAATATTTTCTGCATCACTGGAGTAGCAGTAACTAGTACGCTTGTGAAAATTTCAAAAGACTCATTTTATTTAATTGACTTAATTTAAATTCAATTTTAATAAATTTCCGTTCAACCATTTTTGTGGCCTTACGCAGGCGGATTAATTGAATTCAAGATAAAACTATAAACTTAAAGTAATCAGACTCTGTACCTACTAGAATTTGACTTCATTCCAAATCATTTCTGGTCAGTCTGATAAAACGTCACTGTAAATCCGTAGATATATTTAAAACTTATCTTGCTCTTCTGCTTGTCAGTGCTTGCAAGCAGAAACAAGCAAAAAGTTGTCTTGCGATAATGCATACTATGACCTATAAGTTATATATATATATTTATAAATATATATGTATATATATATATATATATATATATATATATATTTATATATTTATATGTATCTTATAAGACAGCTTGTATTATCTTATAAATGAATCGCGTCTTGCTTGTCATGTCACAAGCACACTTAAGCAATCATGCAAGTTATCTTGCAATAAGGCATACAAGAACGTATATATATATATATATATATATATATATATATATATATATATATATATATATATATATATATATATATATATATATATATATATATATATATATATATATATATATATATATATATATATATATATATATATATATATATATGTGACTGACATGACATATATATATATATATATATATATATATATATATATATATATATATATATATATATATATATATATATATATATATATATATATATATATATATATATATATATATATATATATATATATATATATATATATATATATATATATATATATATATATATATATATATATATATATATATATATATATATATAAATATATATATATATATATATATATATATATATATATATATATATATATATATATATATATATATATATATATATATATATTTATATGTATCTTATTAGACAGCTTGTATTATCTTATAAATGAATCGCATCTTGCTTGTCATGTCACAAGCTAACTTAAGCAATCATGCAAGTTATCTTGCAATAAGGCATACAAGAACGTATATATATATATATATATATATATATATATATATATATATATATATATATATATATATATATATTATATATTTATATGTATCTTATAAGACAGCTTGTATTATCTTATAAATGAATCGCGTCTTGCTTGTCGTGTCACAAGCACACTTAAGCAATCATGCAAGTTATCTTGCAATAAGGCATACAAGAACGTAATTTGCTTGCTCATGCTAGTCTGTAATAAGCAGACGTAATTTTCTTACAAGACGGCTTTTTGCTTACGCTGTCCTACAATCCTGCTTGTCTTTAATTCTTTTCCTGTTTATGACTGCGTGTAAGCAAAAAGCAAAGGCTGGCAAGAATGTCAGATAGTATATGCCATCCTATAAGAATTTTATGTATTGTAAAGACTGCTTGCAAGCAGTAACGTTTTCTTATAAAATCTTGAAACAACATAAGCATCCGGAGGAAGAAAAATAAGATTTCTAAGAATCTTATAAGAATTCACATGCTACTTATCAAGATGTAATAAGCAACATAACGTGGGGTGCGAAAAACAGGGCGGACATTGAATCGCATTGTCTGTTTAATTGAAAAATCTGGCCGCAAAGATAAAACTTGCGTCATGTGGAAACGCTTGTTCTGTCGAGACGCAATCATCTGCCATCAGTATTGAAAGATTTGACACTAAGTTTTTAATTTTTTTCCGTGAAAGTGGGGAAGTGTAACAGCAGTAGTCACACCGTACAAACTTTATTTCAAACATTCTAAATGCTTATACGCCCGAAGCTAAATCGATCACAGCTTTGTGTCACCATGGAATCCCTTATCCGGTCGAGCATCCGTTGAATGATTAGCAGCTTGGCTTAAGTCTACAGTGCCCCATTTAATCCCATCTTTTTATCTTAAAACCCTATTAGGTACTTGCCCGGTACAAGGTTAAGAATGCGTTAAGATCAGCTATGTCAATATTTGTTTTAGTTATGTAAACTATATGTCTTATGACTTTGTCTAAAAAGTTATTTCATCTTTACTTAATTTTGTTTGATGAATTGTTAAGTACTGTAATCAATCACGAGTGGTGATTGATTGGTCAATTAAGTAAGTTAGAGCAAGAGGGTGGCGTTTTGTTTTGTTTGTTGCCGACATTAGGTTGTGCGGTTTTGTTTTGCTCGTAAGCAAGCCGATATTATTTTAGTCATTAGTAAATATGTCATTTTTACCCAGTGATAAGGTACGATTAAGGGTAGCGTGCAGGCCCTGACGATAATTCAATTTTATCACTACCGATAGTGAAAAGGTAAAGATCTTTGTATCATGTTTTTTTCTTATCTCCAAAAAAATCTCTTTATCCATTTCTCAATCCAAAAAACTAGCCAAAAATATTGTCTAATCGTTATGTGATGATGACTGTCCAGATTAGAGCTCGCTGTTGTTGGAATCAAGGTTTATGGAGTGCTACTGGTTGACATTGGAAAACAAGTTAGGTTATCAACTTCAGTCTTGGGATTGAGATAGGTCAACTGACCTTGCGAGCATTCCGGGATTAGGTAGGTACTCAGTGTTAGGTTGTAGGGCGTAGCTGCCGAGTCTTCCGAGCAAGAAGCGGTCAGCAATATTAGGACCGAGGAAGTCGAGGCCGGTAGGTTAGTAAGGGCCGTTGGGTTTGGAGCCGAACTTCGCGCTTATACAACCTGGCCAGCGCTGAGAGTATCGTAGGTACCTAAGTAAATCCTGCAAAGGTAAATGTACAAGTCTGTCCGTGCATTACTTCGGTGACTCTAGGAACACCTCAATAAATAAATATTATATATATATATATATATATATATATATATATATATATATATATATATATATATATATATATATATATATATATATATATATATATATATATATATATATATATATATATATATATATATATATATATATATATAATCATAGGTAGCGCGTTAGCGCGTACCTATAATATACTTGGGTACCCCTAACACCTGGGCACTCCCCCTACAGCTATAACGGGACACTTCTGGAAGGTGCGGTTTTTTTAAAAGAAAGATAATAAATAAATTCGCTGCCCGTGTTTTTTTGTTTTTCTTGAAACTCAAAATTGACTGTGTAAAGAAGGTGTAAAGTTTTTGTGTAACGTTATAACATAGGACAAATTTTGGGACCTTTTTACTGCGGCATGTGGACAACTGAGTATTGATGACTCGAAGGATTGAACAGAATAGGATAATAGAGGGATGAATTCTACAGATGACACTTTTTTTGTTTTTTGAAATTCGCATTATTTATCGAACGGCAGTGTAAAGAGTGCAGAAAATCTGGGGGTGAAAAAGCACTTTTTGGTCGAGTTTTCAACCTTCCTATGTCCGATACTAACTCCGGTTATGAGGTTTTTAAAATGTTTTCTGACAGAAATATAGAGCGGATCAAGGGCTACATTCTGCATATAAGCAAAGTCTTGTATGCTCTATGGTGAGTTAGATCCTGGGGTTTAAAGTTTACACTCTAGTGGATGGTGTGAAAAACGGATTTTAACTAAGATTTCTCTGCCAAATTTTTCCGCTTATGAGTCAGTGCAAATCGAAGACAGCATTAATAAAGTGCCTCACAGGGGCTAAACATCGCAGCAAACCGCATTTAAAAAACGCAATATTGAGTTATTTATGGGGGTGTAAAGTTCGAAATCAGAGGTAAAAAATGGGCTAAAAAACACGTTTTTTCCGAAGTTTGATTGATAAATCATGCCAAATAATTTTTGCAACAGAATTTTGGCACACAGGAATGTACTACGATTTAAAAGCTACAAATTGTACCAAACCGAATTTCTTTAAACTCAATGGGGAGTTCGGTACGGAATTTTAAAGTTTACAGTGTTCTAAATGATGGAAAATACGTTTTTGTTGCGTTTTTTGTTCGCCACTTTCTCCGTCCAGAAGTCGGGATGAGTCTAATAGAATAAAAATAAAGTGCTTTATATCGGGTGCATGTCAAAGCAAATTGTCTATACATTAATATTTAGCGAGTGTAAAGTCAAAAATTTGGAGTTTTAAATGCGTTTCTGTCTTGTTTTTTCTGCCTGCTTCTCCGGTTACGAGTCAGGGACACATTTATCAAGTCTAGAAATGGACCAGGAATCAAATTTGATATGCCAGTCTGGCGCATATGTTTACACTCTACGGTGTTGTAAAGTAGTTTACACCAATTGTTAGTTTGCCCATAGAACATTATGTAGACTTAATTTTTTCATAAATATTAATCGTAATATCGGAACAATATCAAAATTACGAATCTGACTAAAATCTTCTTTACACTAGGTGTTTACATGAAGTTTACACTACATATATATTTATCTTCGTTTTTGAGCATTCCTGAAACCTAATTTTTTCTTGGAGCCTAGAAGTTTTCAAAGGATCAAATGTGAGACGTCACGTAGGCGCGTTTGTTTACATCCAACCGTGATGTAAAGTAGTTTACATTCATTGTTTATATGTCCTCAGACCATTGTAGAGACATAATTTTTTCATGAATGTTGATCATAATATCCGAGTAATTTTTTACACTGCATGTTAGCCTTTGTTCTAGAGCATTGCAAAAATCGAAATTTTTTCCTGAGATATAAAAATTTACAGGGAATGAAATATATACGTCAATTGGGCGCGCTTGCTTACACTCAGCAGTATTGCAAAGTGGTTTAAACCTAATGTTTATTGTCTTTAAAACATTATGGAGACTCATTTTTCCATAAATGTTGAAAGAAATATCGGAGCAATATCAAAATTACGAATCCGACTAAAATATTCTTTACGCTATGTGTTTGTGTAAAGTTTACGTTACGTGTTAACCCTAATTCGATAGACTTGCAGAGACTTTGTAACTGAAGTCAAGAAATTTTCAAGGATTCATATGTGAGACATCAATTAAGTGAGTTTGTTTACCCTCAAAAGTAATCTAAAGTGATTTAAAAATTATGTTCAAGTGTCCTTAGATCATTGAAGAGATGTAATTTTGTCTTAAATGGGTTGCATTAAAGTTAAATCTTTCTTAGCCGTGTTTATAATATGTTTCACAAAATCTTGCACATGGAGAGCTATCGTTTAATTGATGTAAATTGCCTGCAAAAGTGGTTTAAAATGAACCAGCAATCACACTACTGTGCACAGAAGTCGACAAAGATATACAGCTTTATTGTAATCATGTACATTAATAAGCCGTAAACTGTTAGTATTCTCTACACCTAGTAGTTGTGTAAAGTTTGCACTATTCATTTGTTGTTAATATGTAGTCTATACTACAAATTTATTTTACTACCAAATCAAAGCGTTAGTGTTCCTTACATTTGATATTTGCGTGAAGTTTTTGAATTTTTGCCGAAAATCTTTGCCTTCTAATTTACCAACATCCCGCCTTTTCCATTTTCTTGAAGTTTAAAATCTTTTATAATTCTCTCATAATTTGATGGTAGGTTTTAACTTTAAGTTTCTCTTGGTTTACAACTCTCGCTTAGCAAGCTCATTTTTCAAAACTTTTTCATAGTGATCAGATTAGTTGCGTTTAGTTTGGAATTGGTGGACGGTCGTTATTTTATTACTCGGCTTAAATAAACCAAGTGACTATCTTTTGATTATTTTCTTCATCGCAAATTCAAACACCCAATTTTCAATTTGAAAATTGACCCAATTTTCAATTTGAAAATTGATCCAATTTTCAATTTGAAAATTGAAAATTGGGTGTTTTCAATTTCAAAAGTCACAACACATTGTGCTTGTGTATTGATTGAGTGAGGATTTGCAATGTGAATTCGTTGGTTAAATTTTTGTGCTTGATTATAAGTGAACTGCACATTAAGAAGAAATAACTTAATGCAGTTTTAATTTGAAAATGGATGGTGTCAATAAGGTTGTCTTGTTTAAAAAGGATAATGCTGATGTTAAGAACAATATTGTTTTCCGCGTTCTTGGACTGTTGTCATTATTGTGGCATCTTACTGATTGTGTTTACTGACTGATGTACTGAAATCACGCTAATTAAAAGTAGTGTACTAGCAAAGAAAAAATGCTCCGATGGAACAAAAAAGATGAATATACTTGGAATTGTGGATTATTATGGATGTAAAAGGAGGGGACTAGGAAAAATCTACCTAAAGTCGGAAAATCTGCTAAAAATCACACTTTCTCTAAGCAACGCAAAAATTCGATGTATATTCTGCGGCCAACAGATTAAAATAAATATTCAACCATAACAATGATTGAAACAGCAGCACGTTAGCTATGCAGTAGCTATGGGAAATGATATTAAGTAAACTAACAGTCTTCCAAGCCAATTGAATGAAATAGCAAACATCGAAGACAATTGAAGACATGGTTGGTTAAAAACAGTAGGAAACACGTAAGTTGACTTGAAACAGACTTAATGTAGATACACTAGCATGCCCGAAACGATGGTGTGCACTAATCAATCGGCTCCTGCTTTGCTTGCTATAATGCTCATAAAACAAAACAACTTTAAATACAATACCTCTTAGTTTTCTATCAATCAGGTGCCAGCAATTTAAAAAAGTAACCTTGATAGATTTCGTTTATACACTCTTATCTGAAACTTCGAACATTATTTAAAAAAGACACTTTTTTAGAGGCCGCAGAATATACATCGATTTTTTGCGTTGCTTAGAGAAAGTGTGATTTTTAGCAGATTTTCCGACTTTAGGTAGATTTTTCCTAGTCCCCTCCTTTTACATCCATAATAATCCACAATTCCAAGTATATTCATCTTTTTTGTTCCATCGGAGCATTTTTCTTTGCTTATATATATATATATATATATATATATATATATATATATATATATATATATATATATATATATATATATATATATATATATATATATATATATATATATATATATATATATATATATATATATATATATGTTATCTAACACGAACGCTGCACATACATACACACCTATAGTCAGTTTCATTTATCCGTGAGCTTTTTCAGTAAATAGGTCGCTAGATCTCACTGTAGCTACATAGCAAAGAAGGGTTTTTCAATTACATTTTTCGCGGCATAATTAATTCTCGTCTTCCAGCAGATCGATCAACTTACAGATAAAATCACGCATTCAGCTTATCCTGAGTTGACACTTTAAACACAATAGACTAAGATGCTAAGAAACGCCACGAACTCCCGCATAGCTCAGTGGTAGAACATCCTCTTGTTGTTGAAGCAACTCGGGTTCGATTCCAGCCGACAGCTTTTTATTTAGCGCACTTACTGTAGTGTGCCCCAGCGCTGATTAAATGCCTAAATTAAATTTATATGGACGGATTAATGCATCAAAAATGAAAGAATTCCAGCCAATCCTCCTAACTGAGCTCATCTTCCCAATTGCAGTAAATCGTCTTGTTTCGCTTACTGTAGCCCTTAAAAAAATTGACTAAAAAGCTCTCGAATAAATGAGACAGACTATACATGTACATGCATATGGACAGATCACAGCGCATGCATAGCACGACACAAAACCAACTAACATTTCTATTATTCAGCAAAAGTTAAGTACATACTTGTACCTATCTATGTACATATCATAGGTAGCGCGATAGCGCTACGTATAATATACTTGGCCATCCTCTTTTGTTATGTTTTTCACAGCGAGTGCGAAATTTGTGCCCCCCCCCCACACAGCTATAACGGCACATATCTGGGAGGTGCCCTTTTTTTTAATCAATGGATAATTAAAAAAAGTCGATGCCCATCTTTTTTTTTGTTTACACTCAGTACCGAGTTAGCAATGAGTGTGTAAAGTGTAAACCGAAAAATCAAATAATTTGCGGAGGGCCAATTTCTTTAAAATGTTGCCTCCGAGCTGTAGGTTACGAATCTGACCTTAAAATTTCTTTACACTTAATGGTTGTTGCATAAAAATGTAAAGTATATGGATTTTTACTCTTTGCTTGTTTTCAGCTTATCTAACTCAATTTTGGTTTTTGTGCAGTCCAATTGGTTTTATAATGTAGAGGGTAACAAAATCTCGAATAACAATTTTTTTCTCTTTTAACGCAATATTGTGTAGTGTAGACGGTTTTTTACTGTTTTTATCTGCAGAAGCATATCTAACTCATTTCTACATTCTATGCAGTCTGATTGGTTTCAAAAGGTAGACAGTCATAAAATCTAAGGGTGTCTTTTCAATTTCCTTCGAAAAAGTAATATTTTCAAATTTAGAGGCGGTTTATTGTAGAGTCAGGGACAAAAAAATGTTTTTTTTCCTGCCATATTCTCCACTTAGTAGACAGAACATGGTAATTATCTTTAAAATGTGCCTCGTCCTAAGCGCTACACGGCAAAATTTATTTTGTTTCTGTACAATTAATATTGCGTTAATAGTACAGGTGTAAACTTTACACTGAAAAAATTTCTTCCGTCCAGAGTATCGTGGATGAATAATTTTTTTAAAAATGTTCTCTGTAGGTCAGAATAACGAATCTGACATTTAAACTTTTCTACAGCCAGCGTTTGATGAGATATGAAGAGGTGAACTTTGAATTATACCAATATCTATTTTTTAATGCCGATAGATAACTTCGTATTGCATATTGTTTGATCAGATTATTCTTATTTCAGAGGTTTTTGACTCTTCTTTAATAAATAATTACTTTTATTATCATAAATGCACTATTCTTAACTTTAGTATAATGATGAATATTTTTCAATTATAAACCAAGTATTAAAATCGCTGATATGTCGAATTGGCCCAGTGGCTTACGCATCCGTTCTCGCAAGCAGATTCAGAAAAAGACTAATGGTTTCGAATCTCCTGAATGCTATTTTTTTCATTTTTTTTAATTCATTTGGCAAAAGCATGCACTTCATTTGACTTGTTCATCTATTTATGTTCTGCAGCTGACACTTTATTTGAATTTTGCCTTAGTTCTCAAATGGGAGTGTAAAGGGTGAGGAAATCTGGGGGTAAAAAGACACATTCTAGTCGAGTTTTCGACTTGTTTATGCCTGTAAACAACTCTGGTCATGAGATTTGAGAAATTTTTCTGACAGAAATGTACTACGGATCAAGGGCTATCCTGTGCTTGCCAGCCAGCTTTTCTACAATCAATACGCAATTAGTACCAGGGATTTAAACTTTACACTCTGGTGGATGAGTAAAAAACAGATTTTGTCCGAGATTTCTCTGCCGTTCAAAATGTGAGGTGTGAAATGGACGAAAAAACAGGTTTTTCCGTATTTCGATAATTAGATAATATCAAATATTTTGCGGCACATAAGTTTGGCACATACAAACGTTCTACAATCAAAGGGCTACAAACTGGCCCGAAGCGAATTTATTTACACTCAATGGGGCGTTAGGTTCAGATTTTTAAAGTTTAAAATATAATGGACAATGGAAAATACAGGTTTATCCATTTTTTGTTTGCCACTTTCTCTGTTCAGAAATCGGGCGAGGTCGTATAGGATAAAAATAAAGTACTTTCTAATGGGTACGCGTCACAGCGAATTGCGTTTGTTTACATCAATATTTAGCTTTTTTCGGTAAATGTAAAGTCAAAAAATGGGGGAGTTAAACGTGTTTCTGTCTTGTTTTTCCTGCCAAGGTCTGGGTTATGAGTCTTGACATAATCTCAAGTCTAAAAATAAACCAGAAACCAAATGTTATACGCCAATTTGTTTAGCACTCAACAGTGATGTAAAGTGGTTTACATCTGATATTTATTTGTCCTGGGTCCGTTGTGTTGACTTAATATTTTCATAAATGGTGATCGTAATATCACAGTAATATCAGAATTACGAATCCGACTGAAATTTTCTTTACACTCTGTGGTTGTGTAAAGTTTACACTGCATATTAACTTTAGCGCTAGAGCCTTGCGGAAGTTTAATTTTTTTTAAATGTTCCACGTAAAGTCAGAATTAGGAATCTGAATGTTATTTTTCTCTACACCTAGTACTTATGTAAAGTTTGCACTATTATATTTGTTGCTAATAAGTAGTTTATACTACAAATTTTTTTATTCTTCCATATCTGAGCCTTAGTGTTCCTTAAGCTTGATATTTGCGTAAAATTTATGCTGGAAAACTTTAATCTGTTCAAATAATGTAAGGTTGTCTTGTTTAAAAAGGATAATGCTGATGTTAAGAACAATATTGTTTTTTACGTTCTTGGACTGCTGTCATTGTGATATGCTACTGTATGTGTTTACTGATTGATGTACTCAATTCATGCTAATTAAAAGTAGGGTACTAGCAGAGAAAAATGCCCCGATGGAACAAAAAAGATGAATATACTTGGAATGTGGATTATTAAGGATGTAAAAGGAGAGGAGTAGGAAAAATCTACCTAAAGTCGCAAAAATCTGCTAAAAATCATACTTTCTCTAAGCAACGGAAAAAATCGAAGTATATTCTGCGGCCAAAAGATTAAAATAAATATTTAACCATTAAATGATTGAAAAAGCAGCAGATTAGCTACGCAGTAGCTATGGGAAATGATGTTGCGTAAACTAACAGTCTTTCTGAATGTAACTTTTGGGCTTTAGTTACCTTGGAGTTGTCTTAGCGCGCGCAAACGAGTTTGCTGATTAAGTAGGTACTTGAAGTATGTACGGATAACTAAACCGACAGCACGCCGTCGGGGAAGATACCCAACACACAACAACTACCAAAGCAACGAACCCCAATAAGTACCTTCGGGGCTTATCCTAAGCACCTATGCTACAACTAGCGCTGGATAGAAACTGTGGCAATTCACCTGCACTTTTCCAAATGACCCTGAATTCTTACTACCTAAAATCTCCACGGACGTTACTAGGTCCGGTACTTATGGAGATTATGGGAAGGAGATGCCGACCGCAGATCCTAACACAGGAGTAATTAGATAACCCCGGTATTCGCCCTAGGTCCTTGGACCGTTTTAGACCAAAAGAATAATTTTTCGCGAAAAGAATTGAAAGGGTTTCGCGCCAGATTACCTATGGCGAAACTACTTATAAATTTCGGTTCCAAATAGCACTCTGTACCTAAATCACAACAACAAAGAGCTCTAGTCCGGGCTGTCATCATCTATAAAAATTATGTAATAATTTTTATAATTTTTTGGTTTTCTAGCTTTTATATACACCAAACAAATGTACAAACTATGGCGCTCATAAAGTCGAAGAAGACACGCCAGAAAAATGAAATCGTACTAACGCCACTCCAGCCGAACTAATTATGGCTGAGGGGGTATTACAGTAAGAAAGAAAAAAGGGATTATAATTTGTTGACCGAAAAGTGCGCTACTTGCGCATGGATTTTTCCGGTCTCTGCACATGCTCAACTTGAATAGCGGTCATGTCGCCTATGTTTTAAATGTAAAGAAATAAAAGGGGAATTATTTGGGCTCCACAAAATAAACGCATTAGTGTGTCCCTCGCAACACATAGCAAAGTAGGTCCAACCAATAGACGTTGCGTGGCAGGATTGCCTCCGCACGTCTTACTGTCGGAAACTATCCGACTGCGAACTGATCGCTACAACTGGCTGGATCGCCAAAATGGAACTCAAAGACCGGATGGTCATACTAAACACACTAATGTGCGTTTTGGTCGTTGGTGTAAACGACCCGTGTAGATACACCGTCTACACTCCTCCCCTCACCGGAAAAAATTCGGATCACGAGCCGAATTTTTTAAGATAGAAACAAAATTGTCCGAAAATATGAGAAAATTGTTGGGCACCCAACAAATGGAAAATTTTGAGAAAATTATTGAAATTTTGTTGGTTGGGCCGCTGTGGATGGGAGAAAGACATTTGAATTGAAAAGTATGGCGGCTGAATCCATGACTGAGCATCTGTCAAGTAGTGCAGAGATCGGAAAAATAAATTTGAATGAAAGAAAAATTAAGTAAATTTTAGGTAAAATTAAGATAAGATAAGGTCAAAAACTTGCTCTGAGCAAGGCAAAAATTCAACGAGATTAAAACAACAAGATAAAATGACAAGATTAAGACACAAAGAATGTTGAAATAATATGAGTAAAATATTGGCAAGACAAAAAATTTTACAACAAGGCACGAAAAAACGACGTTGAGGCAACAAACGGTAAAACTGCTGGCCGGCAGGCATCAATCGCAGAGTCCAAATATAGAGAGAGCCAAATGTGGCTAGTTGTGGCGTTTAAAATCGGGCTTTATTGTTGGTGAAAAGAAACGCAACGAACGAATCGAACGGCGCTGCAAAGAGTTGCTAGAGTTTGTATCGCGATGCGACGATGGGCGATTGCTGCTGAATAAATGGATGCGCAGTTACGTTTGCGCAGTTGGCGATGTTGATCAAACGAAATAGAATGAGACAACGGCTGCTCGAACCCGTAGTAAATTAGTGGTTGGCTAGAAAGCGTAGTCGGATGACGGAAATCGTCCTGGATAGAACGTGGCGGCAAAGGAAAGCGGCCGAATCTTCCAAAACTTTGATAGAACATGGTGGTGAACACGATTGATGGTGAGCGCGGCTTGAACGACTGCTGGACCGCGGCGATGAATGGTGCTGCTGCTGCTGACGGTCAACATTGACGGTGGACCGCGGCAACCAACGCGTTGGTGACGAGACACGCCCAAAACCTTCATTGCTCCAGTTGTTCGCGCAGCATTTATGTTGCCGGCACTTGAGGTAGATTCTATCTGAAACGACAAAAAGAAAAGGGGGGTCCCGGCTACAAGTTTGATGGCTTCGATAACAACGCCAGCTGGCGATATATCATTGTTTGCCTCTTGCGGCATTCTTTTCGTTTCTGGTTGGCCTTATATGCTTGTTGGGCATGCTCGTATTTGTTCCAATCTCGTCGGCTAGCCCTGAAAAAAAGAATAACTTTGTGAAAGGATCGATAGGACTGTCTGATCCTCATGTTGGATATCAGAAGCCACGGCTACAGAGCCTGGCCAACGCGCAATTATGACGCGCAGTGGTGTGGGCAACCGGCGAAAACCTTCGAAACCATTGCTCAATCATGGCGGCAATTGCGGCAGCATTTAGCACGCACGTAACGCTATTGCGGCCGTTTGACTGCAGCCAATGTGACGTCGTTCCCGGCTTTTGCCTTTGAGGATGCCTGAAACGAGAAAAAGAGTTTCCGGGTTTAGAACACGACTGCCTTGAAGACTACAACATTTGCTGTTTAGTCAATGCCTAGGCTTCACGTATATGATGGACCGTAAGATGCAGCTAACATCATGTGACGAATTTGCTTATAAATTTGCAAAAATGTTGCTTGCAAACGCATTGCGTACTGCAATGGATCATAGTCCATATCAAAGAAAAAATAAAGCAAGTGGCTTTAGCTTTTGATTTCTGGCGCTAATTTTAGTTGTGGCGGTAGAAAAAAAGAAGAGAGAAAAAATTTTCAACAAAAGTGTTAAAATATACCACAAACTGAGGTGCAGACTTATGTAAATGCAATACTGCTTTACACCAGTAGCATCTTTTAATGCTGCTAAGAATTTGTTGGCATTTTTTGGTTCTCATCCGTCAAAGGGTAATTTTGGATAATTTTTGTCCACAAAGTCCTTTTTGCTGGGGGGACATTTGTCAGCCACGGCTCAGCAAAAGGTGAAACATTAGTTAGCAGCATGGCATGCGTCAATTTAGATCTGATTAATAAACAAACAGGCGCACACTCCCTTAAATTCCTTTCCCGGCCCGCTAATTCTGAAAAACTTATCACTACTGCCGGACACACAGGTCGATGCGGTAGCTTAACTAAAACAAAATCACCTGGTACATATGCGTACTTTTCGGCAATGAGATCGGAATAGGGCAACTTAGGGGCGGGTAAAAGACGATTACGATGCACTAAATGTTCGATTAAAGGGTTATGCAGATAAATAATGCGAGCCGTTTCAGGTGTTGGTAATGATTTGATGCAATATGGACCTATTTGTTTTGGCGAGAGTTTTCCAATTTCGGGTTGAATCACTGCTTTATTGTTGAGATAATACGATTTTGTCGACTGCAAAATTACTTTCGCGCGCTGATTTGTCATACTGCTTTTTCTGATGATTACTCGCTTTAGCAAGATTTTTGCTAGCAATATCGTGCAAGTTAAGAAGCGTGAGTTTTAGATCGGCAAGATATTTTTCAGCAACGTTAGGTAGATTAGGATTTAGCGTGAGATCACTTAATAGCTGTATATCGAGTGGAAAAGAAGGTTCACGACCATACAGCATCTCAAATGGGGAAATATTTGTAGATGACTGTGGCGTTGCGCAATATGCAAATAAGGCAAAAGGCAAAAATTGTTCCCAATTGTACTGATTTCTCGCACTTAGATCAACTAACCCATCACACTGGGGGTGATAAGGGGTTGTGAAAACTTTTTGAACGTTTAACAATTTGCAAATTTCTGAAACAAGGGCTGATGTAAAATTTGTACCTTGATCAGTCAAAAATCGTTTTGGAACGCCATGTCTAGGAATTACTTCGCGCAATAGTAGGTTTGCGATGGTGACTGCTTTTATATCAGACACTGCAAACGCTTCAACGTACTTAGTAAAATAGTCCATGAAAACAACGATTTGATTGTTTCCGGACGTTGAGCGCGGCATATGCAGACAATCACACGCAATTAGCTCAAAAGGTGCTGAAACTTTGATGGGCTGCAGAGGTATGAGTAGTAATACCCGCTACCCTGGGGGTACAATGATGAAGGATGCTTGCTAAGTGCACATGCACTAGATACGAAATTATGACGCATTACGACCGCAACCTGACGCCATTATACCCCCAGAGGCGAGCCACGGTACCTATATTAATCGGCTATGCGCATCCTTCCCACCCCAAAATTAACATATCCAGGGGAGGGGTCTATGGATTTGCCCCCGGATCAGGATTATCGGATAAATCGATTTTTAGGTCGCATTACGCTAAAATTATGTACATACACGTTTAACGACCACTAAGCTTTCTGATTTCGGATCAGGATTATAGGATAAATCGATTTTTAGGTCACTGTGCGCTAAAATTATGTACGTACACAATTAATGACTACTAACCTTTCTGGCCCCCGGATTATTGGATAAATCAATTTTTAGGTCGCGTTGCGCTAAAATTATGTACGCATGATGCTTACAACAAATTATATGCATGTAACCTCCCAATTCGGATGAAAATTAAATCATCACAGCACATATAACAATATAAAATCACCCATGGGCGTGGAAATTTAA
>JAVLUZ010000223.1:142437-452787 GCA_036768485.1 Mermis nigrescens | reverse complement strand
CTGTAGGTAATTTAGAGATTACTGTAGGTACATAGGAAGGAAGAGCTTTTCAATAAAATTTTTACGGCTCAATTTATTCTCATCTTTCCCAGCGGATCATGCAACATGCGGATGGAATTTGCGCATTCGGCTTGTCATAAATTGACTCTTAATTACAGTAGACTAGCATCATTGCCGCAAACTTCCAGCTTAGCGCAATGGTAGAACGTTGCCGTCGAAGCAACACGGGTTCGATTCCTGCCGCGACTCTTGATGCACTAAGTGTAGTACATCACTGTATGCTGCTTTGAGGTTTTTAGAAAAATTTAAAATGACTTCGAAAGTGCTTTAAACTAGTCCGTTAACTTAGACATTCTACAGTATACCGAGTCAGAGACATATGCCATTACTGCATCAAAATTTTAAACCATTTTTGTAGCCCGATTCTGCGGATTAATTCAAAAGAAAACCGCAGTTAAATGAAACAGGCTATAGATACAAGAGGACCAGCGGGAGCCGACATCGGGTTAGGAATTGAGAATTTAGTAACGAATTCAGGATCTTTTCATAAGAGAATACAGAATTGGGATATGTATGAAGAATTTTTTATCAACTACATAGATCCAGAGTATGTGGATTCTATAGAACTACATAAAACGTTTATAAAGGGAGACAGGTATGTAGGTCGGTAAAGTCTGTAGGTACCTCATTTGTTTTCATACATAGTTTGATAGGTACCTATCTACTTAATTTCAAAAGACAACAAACCCACCAAAAAACCAATCTACTAATTTAACATATAATCATGACAGGTCGTAAATCGTATAACGCTTTTCGGCTTCTCCAACAAACAAATCGGCACTTCTTACTGTACTCCTGAAGCAGATTCCTTATAAAATAAAATGGACTTCATTTTGTCCGATAATATAGGTAGGTACATACAAGATGACTTGCCTAGTAGCATTAGAAAATCTCGAACCACTATCGACTTTCTCTTGGTCATAAAAAACGATCAATTTACCATTTTCGATCTCTCCTTTCAATGGGATTGTGATCTGATGAAAAAAAGCGCAAATATTACATGAGATTCGAAGGGAAGAAACAAAATACCATTTCCGTTTAAGAATAAATAAAAACACTAAAAAACAAACAAGAAATAAGTAAAATAATAAAACCAATAACCAAATGAAAAAGAATTACTACTTCCTCATTATCTTTCCAGTAAGAAATATACCCAATATGAATGTGTCCAATAAAATAGAGACTAAGTAATACAATGGATGGAACACTTATCTATTCAGAATCTAGATGAAGTGCAGGTTGCGTAATTCTTTTAAGTAGACAATGCAATTGCGGCGAACAAGCCTTAGGCATACAAGTTTTATTTTTAAAAGTATTACGATTGGCTCTAGATTATTTGCTTAAACATTAAACTTTCTCTATGAATAACCTAATTTCAGAGCATGGAAAAAAGTGACAATCTGTAAAGAAGTTAATGTGCACACCTACTCCTATCTACAGGGTATGACTCCCCCCAAAGCTGTTCCGTCCCTCCATCCCCCAGTCAGAAAATTTTTGAACCCCTTCCCCGATTTTTCGGAATTTGTGGTAAAAGCTTGAGTTTTTGGCCATTCTTATGCGCTTTTTTTACTATTTTTGGCTGCAAATTGGAGGTCATTCATAAACCACAATATTCAATGAGTAGAGACCGGATAGTAAAAGGCAGCGCTTTTTTCTGAGAATGGATTTGAAATCAGCTCATTGAGAAAGGAGGAAAAACATAATTTTAGCGCTCTACCATCTTTTCTTTACTCTAATTGCCCTTGTTTTCACTATTTGCCCATATTTCCGCCTAAAATGTATCGTCTGGTAAATTTGCACCTATTTTTGTAATTTACAGCAAAAATATACTCAGAAAGTGGAAGAATCGTTTTGTTTTAAAATACATTATGTTTTACTGTGTTTTCCAGTAGGTGAAAGCACATTAAATGTTTTTGTAGTCCGTCCAAAATGAAAGTTAGTCAAAATGTCGAAAGTTAGCAAAAATAAGTTGTATAGTATTGCGAAATAGTTCAAAACTGATTCTATCGTTTCCGCGGGACCGAATTACGCAGAATTTTTGGGTGTACCTCAACAAGAAAATTGCCGCCAAATTAAAATTTATTACTACGAAACAGTCATTCATTACTGACAGTTTTGACACAGCTGAAAGCCAGTTGGATAGTCCAAAAATTTTGAGTTGGACTGGATATGTACATTAATTTATATAAAAACTTCACGTTTAAGAACGCTGAAATGATAAAAGCTTCCATGTATAACAAATTTTTTAAAGAACATTTTAATTGTTTGTGAAATTAAAAGTATGTGTGGTTGTAGGACAATCAAGACAACAGATATAGCATCTATTCAGCTTCAAGTGTCCTTTTTACACTTAATTTTGGTCTTATTTTTGCCCTTTTCCTTGCAAATTTGCTCTATTTTTACTATTTTTGCCCTTAATTATCCTCCTGAAGAAGGGGGTTAAAACTATAAAGTGCCTTTTTGGGTCCAAAAATGGTAGATACGCGTCAAAAACATCGTTGTTTAGCGTTTCTGACGATGCTCTATCTTTCTAGAGCATAAGAACATAAAAACAATACGAAAAAAAATCAAAAAAGTTGGAACAAATTGAACAAAATATAGTCGAAGCATGAGTATAATGGCGCGAAGCGCTGAAAATTTCGCACTTTCGAGCAAATAGATAGCTAAAAATGCTCAAGAAAGCATATTTTCGATAAATTTTAAGAAAATTTTTGGGATAAAAAATCGCCCATTCTAACGGGGGATTAAAATATTTCTGAGGTGAAACCCCTCCCCCAGATCATGTATGGTCAGCTTGTATCGATAAAATCTAGCCTCATCAATCGCAAGGCAAAGCATTTCTTCCCACTGTTAGCACACATTCGTAAGATGAGTTGAAAATTTTCAAACTATCGAAGATTAATGAGGAATTGACAACAAACTATTTCTATTTTTTCAGTAGTAAAGAAGAAAAATTCACAAATCTGCTCGATACCTTGCATTTACATCCAGTAATAACGTTTTTACGCGGATCGAATGGACGAAGCCTGCCTACTTTTACTGGAAATCCTAAAGCTGAATGAATGCCTTCATGTTCATCTACAAGATCCATTGCAAGCTTGAAAGCATCAGTTTTCTTCAATTTATCTGCAAAATATAAATTGCTCTGAAATATCAGTAGGCTTTCATACTAAGATGTGCCGATTAACTGAAACCGGCTGGAAGCGATTACTTTTTCCAACCGGAACCAGTGGTAGATCTAAGATTTTCCTAAGAAGGCGGTAAACTTTTCCAAAAACAGTTGAAAACAGGTCCAAAAATTTGCTCTTCACGTGCGAAATAGTTTTTTTCAGCGTTTTGTGTTCTCGCATTCTATTGAAAATCGCTTTTGGCGCAACAATTTTTCGAAAAATTTTACAACTTTGAATAATTTCGCTCGTAAAAACCAATAAATTTCTTTGATTCTAGCAAAAATCTGGCACTAAGTGCCGAAAAATTCATGCAATTAAAGCAAGAAGGTTGAATTACTGTTCAATGAAATTAAAGCAAGAAGGTTGACTTACTGTTCAATCTCCTGTATCTATAAGATTTGATGCACAACGTCAAATTTTTTTAAAAAAGTTATGCTAGAAAACAGAAGAGACTATGCTGAAAAAACTCTTTCTGCTCCAGAAATCGTCTTAAAACCTACTCCCTGCGCAGAAAAATGGCTTCTTGACCGTCAAGAAAGTAAATAAATGGCATTAATACGTATTGTCCGGCGTAAAGCGACGAAAACTTTTTAGAAATTTGGATCACTGCCGGCCAAAAATCATTGCAAATTACATATCCTTTCTTTGTCTCGCCTATTATTAGAAGTCAATGCACCCCTCAGAAGTTGAAGTACCCCCAAAATCAAAATACCCCCAGAATTCAAATTTTGAATTTTTTTTTGATTTTTAAGCGATTTTTTGATGCTATTGAATAGTGTTTGATGAGAAACGTCGAAAAATGGTGTTTTTTCGCCATACGACCACTTTTATGACCATTTTTGACCTTTAAAAAGTTTTTCACCCCCCAGAATTTCGTTGCTGCCCACCTATGGCAGCGCCCGCTTAAATCCGCCTATGACCAGAACCGAGAACCAATTTTCCAATACACGGATCCAATTTTTCGTTTTTCAAGAACCTCATTCGGAAAGGATGCTTTTCTGAGTCTGTTCCCGGTTCCTTAAGAAAAGGTTAAAAATTATCAAGTTGATTTTACTATACTTGAAGAGAATGCTAAGGGACAAAAATATCGACGATTATACTCGCATCGTACATGCAATCTCGTGACCACTTTTGTATGACAAAGAAACTGTTGCATTAAAAATCAGCTTTTACATGAACACGGTGCTAACCATAGGTAGGCGGCACTAAAACTCTGGGGGGGGCAAAAAACACCATTGTTTAACGTTTCTCATCGGGCACTATCCACTGGCATCAAAGAATTGCGGAAAAAACAAAACAAATTTTCAAAAATTGAATTCGGGTGGGGGGTATTTTGGTATCTAGGGGTGAGTGCATACCCCAACCCGCCACACCCAGGTATGCTTCTAACTCTCCCAGCTCCAGAAGTCATTATTCTGTGCAACATTTATATTTTATTTCCAACTCTTTATGCGAAGAGATTTTGAAGTTGAAAATAGATGAGTGCTTAATAATCTATCAATTAACCTTCGTTATTTTTAATAGCACAAGCGTGGTGCTGATAAGCGATAAGGATATTTAAATCTTTACTACGAAAAAGGAGGGTTTGAGCGAGATAATGTGCAGTTACTACACAAGCTCAACAAAGATGACGAAATGAACAATAAGCGTATTTTTTAAATGATTTTTCGGTTTATTGTTTAGCATAATTTCTCTAATTTAATTAGCGCTTCAAGCCAGTTATTAATATATTTATGAAATTACCAATTATTTACATAATAACCATTTATTTATATTTATCATCGAGCCTGAACTTCTTGCTCTTGAGCAGCAATATTATTCTTGAATGTAATGAAGATTTTATGACTTGAATCAAGCTTACAGGGACAAAAAAGCGATTTCAAGCATAAGTATCGGGTATTTTTTATCAAAAATTCAAGGAATATCTTACTGATTCTATGTCATTTTTGTACGAGTATCTAACTCCCGGCGAATGGGAATCAAAAATTTTGATTATCTTCATTTTTACCTTTGACTCAATTTCACCGGATATATATATTACGACTAGCAAAGAAAAATGCTCTGATGGAACAAAAACGGTAAATATACTTGAATTTCTTCATTGCTAAGGATGTAAAAGGAGGGGACTAGGGAAAATTTCCCTACATGCGCAGAAGCCCTAGGAATGTGCTAAACAGTTAGACTTTCCCTAAACAACGCAAAAATCGAAGTATATTCTGCGGCCTATGCGTGTTTCTGCAGATTTTCTGTAGTAATTTCGATTACGATGGCGAGTATTTTGATTACTTTATTTTTGGAAAATTTAAAAAAATTTTCTGTGGTTTTTCATGAAAACTATTGAGTTGGCCATGTAGGTGTAAAGTTTACACTATTATCTTTTACTCCAGAGCATTGTGGAAGGTCAAGATTTCCTTAAATAAATAATACATTGATTATTTAATAGTCATGAAAGTGTCTTCAATGCTCTTTTGCGAAACACTTAAATACGCTTTGTGACTACACCTCATTTTTCACAGGCCGCAGAATATACTTCGATTTTAGCGTTGTTTAGGGAAGTCTAAGTATTTAGCACATTCCAATGGCTTCTGCGCATATAGGGAAATTTTCCCTAGTCCCCTCCTTTTACATCCTTAACAATGAAGAAATTCAAGTATATTTACCTTTTTTGTTCCATCGGAGCATTTTTCTTTGCTAGTTCCCTTCTTTTATTTAATAATTTAGGCCATATATCCATAGGTGGGCAGCGCCAAAATTCTGGGGGGTGCAAGTAGCTGAAGAAATTTCTTCTTCCGTCTCGAACCCTTTACACTAAAATGATCACAGATCGAGAAATATTGCGTTAAAAGAGAAGAAAAATTTTACATTTTTGAGATATTGTAGCCCTCTACATTATAAAACCAATTGGACTGCACAGAAACCAAAATTGAGATAGATAAGCTTTAGGACACGCTAACAGTAAAAAACCCGTATACTTTACACTTTTGTGCAACAACCATTGCGTGTAAAAAATTTTGAGGTCAGATTCGTAATCTACAACTTAGGGACAACATTTTTAAAAAAATTGGCTCTCCGCAAATTGTTTGATACTCAATGCTCTGAGCGGAAAAGTGCTTCTCAGTGTAAACTTTACACTTGTGCTAATAACGCAATATTGGGTGTATAGAAACAAAATAAACTAAGATCTGTAACGCTAAGGTCAGGGCACATTTTGAGCATAATTAGCATGTTCCGCCTATTTAGCGGAGTAGCTGAAGAAATTTCGTTTTTCGTCTCGAACCCTTTACACTAAAACAATCACAGATCAAGAAATATTGCGTTTACAGAGAAAAAATTCGCTTTTGAGATACAGCAACCCTCTACATTATAAAACTGATTGGACTGCACAGAAACCAAAACTGAGTTAGATAATTTGAAGGACACGCAAAGAGTAAAAAACACATATACTTTACACTTTTGTGTAACGACTATTGAGTGTAAAGAAATTTTAAGTTCAGATTTGTAATCTACAACTCAGGGGCAACATTTAAGAAAATTAACCCTCCGCAAATTATTTGATTTTTCAGTTTACACTTTACACACTCATTGCTAATTCGGCATTGAGTGTAAACCAAAAAAGACGAGCATCGAATTTTTTAATTATCCATCGATTAAAAAAACCGCACCTCCCAGGTACGTGCCGTTGTTGCCAAATATACTATAGGTAGCGCTATCGCGCTACCTATGATTGCTCCGTAATTTCGCTCGTAATGAAACTTTATTGCGACTACAATTAACGAAGTTTCTTCAAGAATTGAATAAATTATCGAAATTCCAAAAAAATTTCTGCATTGAAAATGAGTCCAACTAAAAGCAAAGACAGGAAAATTCTGAAAAACCTTATTCTGCCAAGAATAATGGACTTTTAAGCTTTTGAAGAAGCTGGGAGCATCGCGCGCTAGAGAAATTCCCGAATACAACACCGTTTGTTGTCGACTAAATTACACTATCTCACTGATAATATTTCACTTGCGCGAAGACTGACTCTGAATTAAATATAGTACAAGTCTTCATAGTCAGTCTAATGCGCTCTAAAAAAAGTTGCCCAAGGTTTCGGCGCATTAAGCCGAACTCATCCAATGATTCCAGGACAACATGAACTAAAAAAGGGGTACTTTACATTTGAAGCTGATATTATGTATTTTGTTTCTTTGTTTCGCCGCTTTAACTGGAAAAAATATACTACTTCGACCATGTCAGCATATTTTTGGTGATTAAAGATAATACTGACATATGGGTATAGGAGGGGATGAAAGGAGGGTATCACCCTCTACCTAAGGTTTTGGAAGACCAGGTACTGTCCGGCGAGAAAATGAAGTGTGCTGCACTCCAATTTTTGAGCTTAATATGGAAATAAGCATGGAAATTCTATCCATAAACGGTAAAAATATTAAAATTTTTCGGCGCTTCGCGCCGCATCGATAAATTTTTGTATTTCTCATCGCTAAAAACCCATAAAATGGCTGACCTTCACTTATAGGGGTCAAGAAACCCAGTTTACCGCACATCACGTGCTACTCTACCATATTATAGTACCCTAAAATTTACATGAGGAGCATGTAAAACGACTTTTGATGACCGCCTTTGTACGTATACAAAGAAATTTTATACAAAAAATGATCATAATTTACTGTATGATCATTCCTGAATTTCACCCTTCCTGTGACCAGCTCTACGTTGCCCATGCATGTAAGAGCTCGAAATTGGAGAGGGTCCCGGTCATTTCTATGGGAAAGGGGTAAATGGCCTCCAATTTTTGGCCAGAAACGGCCAAAAAACGGTCATAGAATTCAATTTTTTTTTCCAAAAAACATAATCACACAGGTCTTACACAGTGCAGTACATTGATAAAACTTCCCTAATAATTTTCTCATAATAGTTTAATCTTCTATGAATATGTACGACAAGCTTTGTGTATAAAATCAAAGCTCGAATACTTATAACAGAAACTAAGAACCGAAATCGTCGGCTAGTAAGTCTAGAACCGGAAGCAATGGTTCCAACTTTCGTAAAAACCGGGACCGGAACCGAGATTTTGATTTCCTAAGAACCGGAACCGAAAATGATTCTCCCGGAAAACCTTCAACCGGAATATCCTTAATACATACCGAATTAAAAGTGAGAAAACGCAACTGAGAATAAGCACATACGTAGAATTCGTTTATTAAACAAACAATTTTCCGATTGGCCCAATGACAATATAGGTAGTTCTCAAAATTTCAATTTTTACAAGTTTGCTGCATTACTCGAATATAGAGAATAGACAAAGGCCCTGCGTGTAATGTTTATGTTCCTCAAAAATAAGGAAAACGACTGCAAAAGACAAAAACTTATATTCTTCCATTATGAAACAAGAAACGTAACTTACTTGTTAAGAGTGATTGTTTTCATCAAGTTTTGTTGTCTGAAAAATCCGTTTCATTTAAACCCAATAGGAAGTCAAACAATGATCAAGCACATACATGGGCAGCAAGTAAATCCTGGAGGGAGGTCTGATTAGGTGAAATCGCCTGAAATGCAACTAAAAATCGAATTCTGAGGTCTACAGCAATATGCGGGTCGTTTCAACTTCTGGGGAAGTGGGTTTAAATCCCCCAACATTTGGTTAAGCAGCAATGCAAGCACAGCTGATTTAATTCAGTCAATTTTGGGAATCAAATCAGCAAACTCGCTCAAAAATACACATTGGCATAGCACTATTGAGCAAACTGCGATAAGCTGGAAGAAAACTCAATTCCTTATGACCAGAAAAGAATGAAAATCGAATAACGAAAAATAAGCTCTTCGAAGTTTCTCGATGCCATCAAATTAAAAGTTATTTCCGTTTGTGATGAGAACCTATTTTTCCATAGGTAGGCACCTACCTACTGAAGAAAGAATATGGAACCAGATCAGATATGCGCTCACCTGTGACTACATATTCCATACATTTGATCGCTACAAGAACAACAGCAGCACCGCCACCTGATATAGCGGCAAGTTTCAAATTGAGCATATGATGCCTAGCGACAGTTTCCTATGTGAAAACTTTCTAATTACAGAGACTTGCTATTAACAAGATAGCGATATCGGAAATGGACTGACTCCAGTGAATCGAAAAATATATCTAGCGCGATCTTATTCATCCGCAGGTTTCAATCAGACTGAAAAAATAATATAAGTTAAAACTGACATCATATAGGTTAACCATTAAAAACATTTACCAAATCTATTAGAAAGTCATGCGAATATAAGGTACATGTACAAGACGCTAAAGTAGCGTTTCAAAAGGTGATCACGGCCTGGTTTCATACGGTTATTTTGGCTTTAAAATATAAATCAGATTTTCGCCTAGCTTCGTCAATTTCGAGATTTTTAGGATTCGAGCTCACACATGGGCAGGAGAGTTTAACCCCAAAAATCCGGAAACCCCAGCAAAATCCGACAGACCACTCAGAACTGAATTTTTTTGTCATATCAAACTCCCAGAATTTGGTCGCCTGCCCACGTGTGGTAGAGATGTGGCAAATAATGAGCAATCGATCTTCCCTCTTCAGCTAATTTGGCGATAATTTTCGGTGTATGAGCTTGAAATTAAGTGCATTTCGATTTTTCTTAAATTTAATCAACGTCGCGTAGAGCTCGTCGAGGAATGCTAAAAAATGTAATGGGTTCTCCTACCGTTTCTCAAGTTATCCGAAAATTTGCGCCCTCCCATCCGAAATAAAATCACGGATAAAGAGGACCTTTTTATACCATTGATGCACACAATACATTACGTATGTGTTTATATATGTATGTATGTACACACTCGTAATTAGAAAGTATGATATGGTAATTTCATCTTGATTGCCTAAAGCTTTCTCAATTAACATGTGACGTAAAAGCACATACATTGACGAATCTCTTGCAAATACCGTTGTTGACTGAAAATCATTTGAAAAATGAGAAAAGAAACCAAAGTTTTAATTAATATTGCTATTGCCTTCTTTACAGCCACTTACTTCGTTTCTCCTGATTCATTTGATCTGTAATAGTAAGTTATAGATAAATGGACAAGTCACAAATATTTACCAATTAGTACACAAGCGTTCGAGAAAGGTAGGTATCCAAACATCTTGTTATTGCGACTTGACTAATCAAACTTACATTAAGCTAGGCTTACATATGTAACATCTGTTAAAGTAAAAGTCAAGATAAACCTAACTTAATGGCGGATTTAGAGGGAACGGCCCTACTTTGTCGTCAAAAATATTTGGGCGCAATAAGGAATTGATGTTTTCTTATGATTTTGGGCGTTCTTATCATGAATTTTCAAGTCTGACACATAGATGCTCCAACGTGGCCGGTTCGTGGAAATGGTCGGTTCGGGAATCAGCCAATTTTTCTAGCCAATAGCCTTAAAAATGGATGCACATATATGCTAAAATATTGTAAAAACAATATTGGTTTTCAATTGAAATAAATATGGACTGAATAGAAAAAAATTGTTTTCCTTCTTCCGTTCCGTGGGTCTAGAGCTTCCGGAACCATGGATATAGAGTATTTAAATATTAATTAGTAGCGTTTAAATTTGGTTCTAAATTTACCCAAAAATAAAATAGCATGAAATTAATATAGAAAAAAGAAAGTCTAGGTATCAAAAAGGCTACCAATCGTACGCATCATTTTAGAACAGGTAATTATAATGATGAAACAAGACTACTTGCTTGGGACCACAGATGTGCATGGGAATGGGGCATACATGCATATAGGGGGTTAGGGGTACCCCCTGAAGGGTTAGCCGGACGGCGATTTTGATGTTTTTTTGCATCATTTTTGAGGTCAAAAGCAGTAAAAACAGCAAAAAGTTTTCCGACGCTTCACGTCAGATTAGTAATTTTGAGTACCTTTTACTCAAAAAGCGTCCAAAATTGAATTTTTTTGCATCTTTTAGTGTTAAACGTGATATAATGCAGTCAAAATGGACTAAAAATGCTTTTAAAATGCGATGTTACCACAAAAAACGTTTAATGGGCTATTTTGACCATTTTGATCGCTAAAACAGCAAAAAAATCGTGAACGTTAAATTTACTGTTTTGGATTTTTGGGATTTCACCCCCACTGCCGATCACAGGACGTGGGGGTTTGGAAGTATGCACCCCCTAGAAACCAAAATACCCCCCAGAATTCAATTTTTGAAAATTTTTTCCGTTTTTTTCGCAATTTTTTGATGCCAATGGATATAACATAATGAGAAACGTCGAAAAATGGTGTTTTTTCGCCATAGGTACCACCATTTTTAAGGCCATTTTTTGACCTTCAAAAAATCTTGCACCCCCCCCCAGAATTTTCTTGCTGCCCACGTATGCTGCCGACCCTGACCTCGTGCACATGTGATACATGTAAGGACTCGAAATTTCGAGTGGGGGTAAATGACCCCCAATTTTTGGTTTAAATAGCAAAAAACAAAAAAAGGTGAAAAAATTCAATTTTTTCTAAAAATAGAGGTGAGGGGTCAAAAAGTTTTGGCTTTTGGGGGATGGGGGAACAACCAACTCTGAGTGCGAAATCCTCTATCACCCTGCTATTGTATGGCTAGGGGTCCTTAAATCTCCCAGATTTGGAAAATAGGAAATTTGCAGGAGGAAATGGAATGGAATGAAGGCCAAAAATAGATGAAAATTTCTCTTCAAAAGTGCTCGAAATTGACCGAAACTACATATATATATATATATATATATATATATATATATATATATATATATATATATATATATATATATATATATATATATATATATATATATATATATATTGTTACAGTTTTACGCTATTTTAGTATTTATGCTAATTTTTTTTTACAAAAATCTGGCGCGTAGCGCCGGAAAATTTGTGAAATAAAGGCGGTTAGACGTCCTAAGGGGAGAGGGGGGCGGTATCCCAACTTTTCCAAAAACAGTCAAAAATGAGTCCGAAAATTTGCCCTTAACGCGCGAAATAGCGTTTTTTCGGTGTTTTACATTGTACCCTTTTACATAAAATCACTTTTGACGCAATATTTTTCGAAAAATTTCAGAATTTTAGACAATTTTGTGCGGAAAATCATTGAATTTCTTTGACTTTTTACAAAAATCTGGCGCGTAGCGCCGGAAAATTTGTGAAATAAAGGCGGTTAGACGTCTAGAAGCATGATTTACTGCTTGATTGCCTGTTTTTATAGCATTTGATGCGAAACATCGAAATTTTCGATTGAAAACAGAAGAAAAGTATGCAAAAATAGAACAGAAAATGGCTTCCAGATCGCCAAGAAAGTTTAGAAATGTCATTAATAGATATCAACCGGCGCATAGCGCCGAGAAAAATTTGAGAAATTATGGTCACTGACGGCCAAAAATCATTGCAAATTGCATACCTATCCATTCTGTATCTCGCCAAATATTTTTGGCCAATGGGGGGACGGCCGTCCACCCTTCGCCCCACCTTAAATCCGCGCCTGTTTTTGAGGTCGTTGTAGCCCAAAAGCTCAATAACTACCCCTCCAGACCGGCCATGCTGTGCATTTATGCTTGGGACTGAAAAAAATAGTACAATAAAAATTACCGTAGCAAACTGAAATTTCGCAAAAGACGTCCTCATAATATAATTATTGAGACATAAAAAACGCGTAGGTTACCTCTTATTATATACGCAAATTAATGCAAAGTTTATTTAAATTTGAAAATGTGCATGACAGGTTGTAGTGGCCTGATTGGATTAGCTGATTACGAATGTAATAAACATTTTTAATGGAAAGGCAGGTGTTATTTCATTTTATTTATAATTTTAAATTTTTTCATTTTTTACATTTTTTCTTTTTTTCTAATTTTTAAAATTTTTTCTCATTTTTTAAAAACTTTTTTCCTTTTTTCAATTTCTGAATTTTTATCTTTTTAAAATTTTGAATTTCCGAGGCTTTTTAATTTTTTTCAATTTTTAAATTGTTTCTAAAATTTTTAAATATGAATGACATGGAATGAATGCATGTTGTCTAAGTGCAAATCGCATAACTATTTCGCGCACAATGTTTTGAAATGGAGCCTTATGTCGCAAGTTTATTCACCAGTATTGCGCAATGTATGTAGATGCCCTCGCCGCAAACAATAAAAAATAAAAAGTAAAAAAATGAGGAAAAATATAAGTATTTAGAGATTAAAAAAATTAAAATAATGCCTTCCTTTCTATTAAAACTGTTCATTACATTCGTAATCAGCTAATCAAATCATACCACAAGCGGTCGGGCACAATTTCAAATTTGAAAAAAAATTTGCATAAATTTGCAAATATAGCTAGATATACGCATTTTGTTAAAAGTGAGTAGTAGATCCATCCTCAGCTTATCAAATGACTATAATTGATAACTTTTGCAGAAAAACATTGCTCGATGATACATTTTTCCGAAGGTGGAGACGTGCTGCGATAATACCCAAAGATTTTTAGAGGGCGGGGTGGAGTAGATAAAACCTAAGCTTCATCGGAAATATAGCAAATAGCGAGTCTAAAAAAATATTTGTAGTTCATGTCCAAAACAACGAGGTTCTTAATCTGAGCAGCTAACCGTGCCCCAGAACACTTCTATTGAACCTGCGTTTATTTTTGATAGCTCTGTATTCTGACTTTTAATTACCATTGTTTGTTTCACTTTAAACCCTTTTGTAATTGAATTTCACTTACCTACAAGGTTTTTTCAAGTAGACATTATAGTCTGTTTCGCACTTCGGTCATAAATTTTAAAACTATCTCCGACAATAAGCTGACAGATTGCGATTATAGCATTGATGTGATATATAATAATCGTAAACCTGGGCCTACTGTCGATGAAAATTCTTAGAATTTATGCGCGAAGTTATGTGAAACAGACTATAGTTATTAAGTAATATATAAATATGTAAATTAATAACTCCGGTTGTACCAAATATTGTGTATTACTCCTAAACAATTAATATTTTCTTGTCTTGTTGGTTGCCAGAGGTCCAGAAAACAGCCGAAACTCTAGTCGATAACTAGTTGGAGGTAAATCATCTTTTCTAAAACGATTTTTCTGCTGCAGCAACGCATGAAATTTTCTATACTTCCTCGATCAAAAGAATTATTCTCCACTTCTGCCAATATGAAGATATACACTTAGTAGCTCGATGCTTTTAATAACGAATCGTTGAATATCTGTTGCAATAAAAGTAGATACATACTATATCGAAGCAATTTATTATTCAGAAAAAACAATACCTACATGTTATAACAGTATCAATCTGCAATCTAAAGTTCATCGTAAAATCGCTGCAATAGGCGAAGGCGTTCAAGAGAAAATTTATTCAATAAGTTGAAACATTGAATAACGTTATCCAATAGAATATGCGCCAAACTCTAACTCGAACAGCAAAAGCGTCCAAATCAAGACAGAAAACTCGGTCTAATTCGATAGCATAAGAAAAGATTCTTCTTTTGACCTTTAGTCGAAATTATTTGCTTGCTCTAATTATCAATTACACATGAGTTCATTTTCGTTTTTATGAGAACTTTGTCGCTTTCAATTTGAGGTCGTTATTTATGGGCTGTCTGTATTAGTTTACACAGAGAGCGCCGAAATCATGGACTACGTATGGCTCGAAAATAATTTAGGTGAAGTGCTAAAATATCAGACTTTCAAACTTTTTTCAATAAATTATCGAAAAAAACAGATAACTCTCATTACAAATTAAAATGAAGACAAAAAACACTCAAGTCAGTAGGCTAATTTTTTAAAGAGTTGAAAAGGTTAAAAATATACAGAATTTCACGTATCAAGCCGTCACTTTTTACATATTTCGCATTATGTTTTATTTTTTATCTAACAAAGGTTACATATACGTAGGTAGTTCGTGTGAACAAAATTTTAAATAATTTTCTAATTTTCTTTTTTTGAACGATCTTATTGTACAGCAATCAAGCGATCGAATGCGCTTAAAGATAATCGTAGAAATTGCGAATAACTATTCAATTTTTTCCCAAGAAAAACTTCGACAAAAAATCAGTCGGCTTGTATTGAACGTGCTCAGCGAACAACTTATTCATTATGGAGCCTTTTGGAAGCACATAATCGCGAACTTCATTGTAGTTTGTCATAGCTTCATTGATCAAGCGGTCGATGGCTCTAGGATCACTTAAGTGGGCGTTCTTCAACCACTGCCTTTAAAATGAACGATTTCATCAGTGTTCCTTTACAAGATCCCATTGTACGTGTATGAAGATGGTCCACAAGCATAAATGTAGCAGGAAGGATTGGGAGATCCCCACCCAAACATGGTCGTCCGCCCCTTTCCCCACCTTCCCCCCAAAGCCAGACAATTTTTGACTCATCCGACTTTTGGAGAAAAATTGAATTTTTTGACCTTTTTAAAGTGTTTTTTGGCCGTTTTCGGCCGAAAATTGGAGGTCATTAGCCCTTCCCCCAAAAATGGCCGGAACCGCCCCAAAATTGGCCGGGGACTTCCAGCCAAAATTTTGAGCCGTTACATGTATGTCCCCGAGTCTTTGTACATTTAATACATCGTAAATTTTTGGGTTACAGTCAATGATCAGACCGAGGGTACTTTTTGGACCCTGGCCCGGCCGAGGCGACTTAAAATCCTTGCCTCGGCCGAGGAGATAATGCTGAGGGTCAAGCTTATATACCTATACTCATAAATAGTGCTCGTAGGATATTTTGTATGCACATGAGCTAGAGAATAATCGTAATATTAAACACTTTATCGAATGTCAAACAATTCATTCTTATTTTCAATAATAGTAGATTAAATGTGTGAAGGATTTATTGAATAAAGTCAGCAGCATGAAAGCATCTTTAATTTAACAAGTTGCCGTTGAAGACTTGGAAAAGTTAATAAAACATATGGCTGAACAAGCAGTTGAAAAGTTTTATTATTATAAATAATAAAACAGTGTCGAAGAAACAAACGAACAAACGAAATAAGCTATGTAAGGAAGAAGTGCAGCCATTGTTGTGCTCGCTTTTGCAGTAATGCATGTTTAAACACGCTTTTTCAGTCATACGATTCTGGTGTGGTTTTTTTTCTGGTTGGAAACTGCACTGTACTTTCCGATCATAGTTTCCCAAGGTCCAGAGTTGAGGTAGGGGTGAAATCCCGAAATGGGGAGCAGTAAATTAAGTAGTGTATTATTATTAGCCAACACTATTTTTTGTACGAGCTTCTTTGTGCATGCACAAAGATACGTCTCGAGAAGGTCTTTGAATGAGCGAACAAATTTTTGTAGATATATTGTATAAATATATTTTAAAACATTCACATTTTTTCATACTGCCAGTGTGTGATCTGCAACCGGCATGCAGTCCTAAACAGTGTTTTTTTGTTGTGCAAGATACCTTTGTACATGTTCAAAGACGGTCCTGAAAAGTCTTTGTACATTGGGAAAAATCTTTGCCGAATACAAAAAAAACCGTGGTCCTAAATGTGATTATTCGGCCTATATTTAGTTGATAATATTAGTTCGGCACGAAGCGCCGAAATTTTTATGAGCTTTTGATGGAATTTACACATAAAACTCGACTGAGAAAACTAAAACAACTTGTACTATAAAATCAGAAATATTACAGACATTGTAATATGCCAATTAAATCTTGGAATAAGCACCACTGCGCTTATAAATCCAATAAAACATCAGGATAAATTAGTCAATTTTATCTTTGAAGGGCAAAAAAGTGCAGTTATTAAATAGTACTTATTTTTGCATAAAAGTTTTAAAAACAGTATAGATACAAAAGATATTTGAATCTGCATAAAGATGTATAGATTACACAAAAATTGACTTTGGAGTGTTTAATGCCCCTGCTTCAATCTAAATACAGTATATTAGCGATATTTTGCGCGAAGCGCCGAAAATCCTTTAGAAATTTCCTAAAAAATACTGAAAAACGATAAAATTAATATCACTCTGTCCCAGAAAGTGGTTTAACATTGTACAAAAATGGCTCCAAAAATAAATGCACGAGCTGAAATCAATTTGTTGGCGAAAACCCGCATTTTTTTGGCCATTTTTAGGTGCGTTTTTGCGATTTTCGGCCCTCCAAAGTCAGGAAATTTTTGACCACCCTTCCCCATTTTTTGGCGAAAACTTTGCGTTTTTTTTGGCAATTTTTAGGTGTTTTTGCCATTTTTGACCTAAAATTAGAGTCACTAACCCCCTCCTTCTGAAAATGGCCAGGGATCCCTACCCGAAATTTCCAGCCGTTTCATGTATGCCGAGGAGCCCCTCTCCGAAAATTCTGAGCTGTTACATGCGTGTTTTATGGTGATAGTTTATCTGTTTACTCTTGCTTACATTCAAAAATACTGTATCACTTCGTGAAATTCTAATGGTTAGGCGCACTTTTGCCACACTAAAAATTAAGCTCAAAAATATTCAAGAGCTTTTCACCAAAAATCGTCTGACAGTGACTTGAGTCTTGTACCCTGAGGAGGGTAATACCCCTATGGGAATGCGTGTTTCTGATCCATGTAGCGAGCATGAGAATTAAAACTTAGTCATCGTATGAATAATCAATTGGCACTTTGCTGTATGTAACTTGGTGTACATAACTGGGTACGCGCCTAAAACCTTAAGAAAAGCCTATGGTTAAAAAACAGCCTGTGTACTGCAGATGCATTCTAAATAGTTAATATTCAACGGATATATTAAACTTATTCAAATTTGATTTTAACCCTCAGCGCCTCGGCACTTTCAGCTTTGCCTCGGCGCCGAGGTCGAGGCTTCAAAAAACGCCGAGCCTTGCCGAGGCCTCGGTCCGATCACTGGGTACAGTAAGACTTTCTGTCTGGTAGAACTGCGTTTTTCAACCATTGGTAGTGTACTTTAGCGATTTCTGGGTTTCTGACGATAAAAATACTAAAAATTTCACAATAATTTGACGGTTTGCCTTTTTACAGTAACAACAAAAACAAACAGAATAGTAAACATAAGCTATATGTTTATTACCCTGTTATTTTTGTATTAAATAGTTTAGTCTGCGCGGAACAACTGCATTTTTGCAATCAGTTGCCTAAATGTTAAACCTTTAATTAAAGTTTGATGATTTTGCAGAAACCTAAAATATCGTGAAATATGTTAAATGCAGGATAGACAAACGAAGGCGATTTGCAATGAAACAAGTTTTATTTAACTGTCATAAAATAATGTAAAATTGTAGGGAAACAAAGGCAATTAACGTTTCTGACAGATTATTTCATGGGTCTGAAACAACTCTTATTAAATTGATTTATCCTTTAAACAGCGCGATAACTATAATCATAAATCACGTTTTATCAAAGAAACTCGCATTTAATTTGCGTTCTCGTTAAGAAATTACAAAGTTCGACAGACGATTCCACTTGTTGACCCACTCCATATACATATCCATCCAACAAGAGTTCAGGGGGAAATAAGCAAGCAAAACAATTTTCAAGTGACTTCTCAGGCTTAAAAACACTTGATACTTGCTAAAAAGGTATTGTTTTGATGTTTCCAACCAAATTCTCCTTCCCATGATTGCAAAAAATTAAAATTTGCAAGTACATTAGAAAAATATAAAAAATTGAGATTCAAGAACAAATAATTACAAAAAAGCGCTTGGAACAGCTCAATCTTAATTAAAATCTATCCTGAGAGAGTCAGCAGCTACACGTGTGAAAGCAATTAGGAATTTTATAAAATAAATCTTAGACTTTAAAGCTTGATAAAATGAATTGTATTCGTGAACATTTTTGATTAGCTAACGTGCAATAAACAAATTATGACTCAAGCCACACATGTAACGGCTCGAAATTGTGAGTGGGGGTCCCCAGCCACTCTTAAGGAGGGACGAATGACCTAATGACCTTCAATTCTTGGCCAAAAAACACCTATAAACGGATAAAAAATTAACTTTTTCCCAAAAATTGGGGGGGTCAAAAATTTTCTAGCTTTGGGGAATGTGGACAGCCAACTTTGGGTGTGGGATCCTCAATCTCCCCTTTCACATGTATGACTCAAGCTATGTAAGACTTACCTTTTAAAAGCTAAACGTAATTCATAGGGCCTGCGCTGTAGTTCGTAATAATGTATGAACTTGGGCATCGATTTCATCCATATTTTGTATGCTCTTAACACGTTGCGCCTAGCCTCGACCGAATTCGATGAATTTATTGGTTTTATCTGATGAGGTGTCTTCGCAGCAGATACAATAACACTTCTTAGCGACATTTCTCGTAATTTATATCCACGATCTATGACAGGATATGACTAATCATGCATACATAATGTAATGTTCGCAGAAGACGTAACCAGCTGCGGCCCAAGCAGAATTTTTAATTTAAATTGACATAGTTTCATTAAATAAAATAAAATGGCCTTGAATAATTCGATAAGAGGATTAATTTTCACTTGTTCCAGTCAATTCTTTCGTTTTTAATAAGTCCAAGCCCGGACGCCGAGGACACCAAATCCCTAGGGTTCTGACCAGGGCCGTATTTAAAGGGGGCAGGGGAAGGGCCGGCCCACTAAACCAGAAAAAAATTTTGAAAAGTAAGATAATGCACGGAAAGATGAAAAAATCGAATGTCTTTGTCGCCGCCGGATGTGAAGTATTTTCCATCATTTTGGCTCAAGCGCGAACAAAAAATGACACTTTTTATATTGTTTTTTTGGTGAACATTTTTTTTTCTCGAAAAACTTCGAATTTTATAATCTCAGTGGATAGAGCATGTCGAAAAAACATCGAAAAATGTGGTTTTTGCGAGCTATTCCGGCGAATTTTCCGAGATATAGACCAATTTATGTTGAGTCCGCCCCCTTCCCCTGACCGAATCCTGGATACTGGCCTGGTTCTGACCAGACGTGTTCTTGGTGGAGGGAGGTTAAGGGTTGAGGGGATTTCACTCCCGCCTACTGAACCCCTCCCCCCGAAAAATGGCTGCACCCCCGCAGAATTGTCGATTTTTTGTAAAATTTGGTAAAAGTTGTAAAAAGTGTGCCTTTTAGGAGTTTTTAGCTCATTTTTGGCTCAAAAATCTCAAATTTTCGGCGCTTCATTTTTCCGACTATATTTTGTTCAATTCACTCAATTTTTCAAATTTTTTGAGATTTATTATAGCGTTTTCTATGTTCTAGAAAGAGCAAGCATTGCCTAAAACGTCAAAAAACAGCGTTTTTGACGTGTGCCCATCGTTTTGTAGCCCATAAAGGGCACTTTTTCAAAAAATTTTTGAGCCTGACTCCCAGAATTCCTATGATGTACAAATATGGTTCTGACCCATATTTATTGCGCAGCCAGAACTGAAAAGATAATACAATATAGCATAATAATAATAATAATAATAATAATAATAATAATAATATTTATTAGCCAATTATATAACTACCGTAGAAAATGCAATAAAAATTACATGGAAGAACGATATAACGAAAGATAATGTCGAAAGAACGGAAGAAAGTTTACAGCATAGCTAGTAATGGCTGAGACGTACAAGCGGATCGCGCTCACGTACGCTCCTTTAGGAACTCATCTAAACAAAGTTTAGAAATCAAATCCTCAAATCGTTTAGAAGACCTACAATCAACAATCCTTTGGGGCAAAGTATTCCAAATTCTAGCGGTCGTGTTTGCAAAGTCGTTTTTCCTACAGTCCAACTGAAATTTGGTACCCTTTCTGGTGATCTAACCGATCTGGTACCCCTTTCTTGTGCGAGTTCAAAAATGTCTTCAAATGAAAGTAACTGTCTCTTGATTATTCTGAAAGCAAAAGTAAGATCAAAATGAATACGCCGATTTTCGAGTCTTTCAAGATTTAACAAACCCAACCGTTCATTGTAAGACAAGTCACCTTGTCGCCATAGTATTCTTTTCGTAAATCTACGCTGAACTTTTTCAATACAGTTAATATCTTTAATCAAATAAGGATTTCAAACCACTGAGCTGTACTGGAAAACCACTTTTTGACACGTTGGCTTAAAATGAGCTGAAGGCTTTTTACTAGAGATGTGCCAGGCCCCGGCCCCGGGCCAGGGTCGCGGCTGGCCCCGGCGCCGGGGCCGGGGCCTGTAAAAAAGATGAAAAATTAATGAAAATCGAACAAAATTAATCTTTTTTGCCGAATTACGCAACATAATATTTATTTATTCGCAAAAAACAAGCTAAATTTCGTTAAAATTAAGCTTAGGCTACTGTTGTGTTTCGCTTCAGGTAATCTAATAATCAAGATTTGAGTGAGCATTGAAACAATTCGATACATTCTTGAATAGCTTAGCTCAATTAATAATTTTTATTGCGAAAATAAGCACGTTTGACCGATAATTCTTAGACAATAAAGTTTAAAATACAAGGGACTTTCACCAGTGTCTGTAAAATTGTTTTATAAATCGATGTATGTACTTATGTACCTTAAAAAAATGCTGGGGCACGGCAACTTATTTTATCATCCAGATAGAATTCGTTTGCTTTAATATATGCGATTTTTCACTAATTTCGGGCGCTGTGCGCCAAATAATAGAGCAAATGTCTTCATTTTTGTGTGGTTTTCAATTAATTTTTTCAAATATTATTTTCATTTGATTATGCATGTTCCCTAATCTTGGTAAATGATTTTTCGTCGTACAAGCATTTTTCGCCCCTATGATTTTGTTGATATTCTAGAGATAAGTTTTTCAAGCGTGTAGTTAATCTCTGGGTTACTTATTTCTCGTGCAATGTAATCGTAATCTTTTGTATTGTACTGTTTTGCTCGTGTATTTCTTTCATCGAATCAGCATAAATACTATAGAAAAGTCATATTCTGTTCAGCTTAGCTTATTGTTTTCTAGTGCCTAACAGCTATATTCACAATTATTTATTAATTTGTTGTTTATTTCTCTTTTATCTGCTTATTTTCAAGTCTTTAATTCATTAAAAGCAATATGTAATTGCTTACAATAGTAATACTAAGATGTTAGGTCAGTATAGAAATAATGTGGATGCTTGGTTTAGCTTAGTAAGTATAGGGTATATGTTCTGTACAGGCCCCGGCCCCGGCAAAAAGAGCGGCCCCGGCACATCTGTACTTTTTACCAAATAAAGAGCCGTTATAATACAGATGCATCACCAGATAGTTAAAATTACCAGGAAGAGGTCAGCGTTTGTGAGATATAAGCAGGCTAGAAGCCGAGGAGGCAAGGAAAAATTTTGTTTTTCACAAGGGTTCACCAAAGGAAGAAATATTAATTCTCAAACTGCATTTAGAAGGTCGCCAAAACAGGTTGTTTTCGTACTTTCGAGCTAAACCGTTCTAATTTGAGTTAGACATGAAGGAAATGTTAAACTTTTCCGGCGATTCACGCCGAATCACTAATTTTATAGTCGTTTTTCTTTGCAGAGCACAAATTTGAGTAAAAATACGAAAAATGAAGAAATCGTTGATGAGAAATTAGTTAAGTAGAAAGTTGATGAGAAATTAGTTAAGCAGAAAGTTTAAACGGTAGATTTTGTGTACGAGTATGATATAGACTGAAGAATGTTAAAAAAATTTTTCGCTTTTTCATCATCAATGTGTAGAGCTCGTTGAGAAACATTCAATAATGCCTTTATTCTTGACAAGCCACTAACGGTTCTCGAGATACCTGGCTTCCAAATTTTTTGCCCCCCCCCAAAAAAATAAAAGCCTGGCTACGGGCTTGGAAACACGCATACATGTAACAAGGGGATGAGGATTCCCCATTCAAAGTTGATCGTCTCCCCATTCCCTAAAGCCAGAAATTTTTTGACCCCCTCCCGATTCTGAGGAAAAATTGCATTTTTTTGCAGTTTTCAGGGCCCATTTGCCTGACTCGACCATTATTAAAGGTTTACCTTAACGTCAATGGTCGCCTTAACACAACCATTAACTAATAATTGCATTAAGTCTGATTCCCACCTTAACGAATCCATTAAAAAAATCGGGTTGCTCGACTCAAGCATTAAGCTCGACTTTAAGGGAAGTCTAATGGTCGATTTTAATTTTGGTTGCCGGACTCGATCTTAGTGCAGCTATTAATTAAGGCCCGGTTTTTAATAAATACCGTAAGACCGGTTGCTCGACGGAAGCCTTAACGCTCCCATTAAACGTTTGATGGTTTATTTAAGGGAAATTGGCTTGCTGGATTTTACCTTAACAACTTTAATGGTTTTGTTAAGGTTAATTCTTTAAGGTAGGTTTGAAGCTACCTTAACGAACTCGTTGATTATTTTCTACACATAAAAATGACACTTGTTTCAATTACGTATTCATATTTTTGATAATATGACCCATGCTCGCTAATCCTTAGTATGTAATATGAATTCCTTGAATTGAATTTCTGAATTAAGAATTTGATTCAAAAAGTTCGATAACAGTGAACTTTACTACATATTCCATTCGAGACCGAATGCTTTCCAGTTGGCTTCTTCATTTTTTAGTTGAAGCCGAAAATGCGAAAAAAATCGAAATGGCGTTTCTCTATTTTTTATTTCTTTATTCTTCAATTTCCATATCTTCACACACAATCGACTTTCCGTATCTTTACAATCGAAAATCTTCACCTAGACTAACGAGCGTTTTCACTCATTTCTATAATTAAGCTTAACACTGTCACTGCAATCCATTATCAGGCAAATTCGAATCAGCACCAAAATTCAGGAGGTAAACGAATGAAGTAATAGAATATTCAAATTCAATGACTATGATTCTCAAAGTTTTATATCTACTTAAATAAAAGAATCCTCAGCCATTAAGAGTTTTTGTTAATGCTTTCTTTAACAGTACCCTTCAGCTTCAATTAACAAATGCTCGACCATTAATTAATGGTCCAGTCGAGCAACCCGATTTTTACGAACCTTAACGAAACCATTAGTTAAGGTTTTACCTTAACGTTAATGGTTTCGTTCTGGGAATGTTAATGGTCATTAGCGTTAAGATAAAGTCGAGCAATAGGATGACCATTTAAAGTCAATTTTTAATGGTTAGCCTTTAGTAAGGTGAAGTCGAGCAAGCGGGTCCAGGTGTTTTTTGGTCGATTTTGGCCAAAAATTTGAAGTCATTCACCCTACCCCCGAAAATGGCCGGGAACACCCCCATCCAAAATGTAGAGCCGTTACATGTATAGATACAAATATACTGTTAAAATCGCTTGAAAATAATAGGTACTCTATTTCAGACCTACATAAATCGCTCAACAATGCCTGATTTCTAGATGCTTCCTTCATAATCAGCGGTGTAAGTAATACCTCCTCGCCAAAGAGTTATAGAAAAGAGAAGACATGCAACAGCTCAGAGTTTGAGTGAGGGCAGGTGCCATTTTGAGGGGAGAGAATGAGTAAATGACGTTTAATTTTTCACCAAAAATGGCAAGAAAAAGCATTTATAGATGGCCGAAAAAACGCAAGTTTTGGCCAAAAATGGAAGTCAAATATTCCTGAACTCTGGAAAGATGTGGGACGACCGAATTTGGGTGGTGGGATTCCTCATCCCCCTGTTACATGTATGATCGATAAAGGGTCATTTTAAAAAGATGATGCTCGAAGCACAATGTTATGTTCTATATTCAAAACCTCAAAACTTGTCTCAAAAGAAGTGTGCGCTAACGTGTTTACAAGCTTACCCAATCAATTCAAAGTTTCTCCCTTGCTAACCGTCGCCTCTAAAAATTCGATCTTCCTTTCAAGGCTGGTCAATTTTTCATTCAGAAGGGCAAGTTTCGTGCGGCAAGACAAATCAAAGCTATTTAGAAAATCAGTAATCTTCTTAATGTTATGCGATATGATTTCAACGTACTCTCGATTATCCCAATTTTGCTTCAATTGGCGTTGTAATTCGCTTCTAGAATGAGGCGGACTAGAAAACGAGTGCTGAAAGTAATGGGCGCCCCCGTAGTTCATAAAATGATTTCGAATGCAGCAGATATATGACTGGTGTTTCAAGAAAAGCCTAAAAACACAATACTAAGAAGTAGGTAGGTAGGCAGATAGGTAGGCAGGCAATAGGCAGCAAATGAATAAAAAACTAATAATTAATACAGGGTAAGGCTGAAATAATGAATATGGAAAGGATGGAAAATTCACATTTCAATACAGGCACACACATTCCTATAGAGGAGGTGACGGGGTATTACCCCTACCTAAGGGTCCAAGACTCGAGTCAATGTCAGACGATTTTGAACTATCACACATTTTCTGCATGATTTTCGAGGAAGATAGTAGCGAAAATGTTAAAAGTTTTTCGGCACTTCCCGCCGACTGATACATTTCCCTTTTGTTAACCCACAAAATGCCTAGAATGAAGTTAAACATAGATGCACACGGTCAAAAATTCTGCGAGGGGGTTAACCAACTTTCCTTCGGGGGGGGGGGGGTTCTTCAGTGTTTTTTTGTACAAGGTCCGTTTGTACATGTACAAAGATGGTCCCCAAAAGTCTTTGTACATTTTGTACATGCAAATTTTTGTGTACTATGTAGTACAGTAGCGATTTTAGTGTGTTAAAACAGGGTTTTTCTATCTCTGTTAGTGTATTTTAATTAATTTTTGGGTTTCTGACGCCAAAAATTACTGAAAATTGTCTCAAAACGGCGCGAAGCGCCAAAAAATTTGACATTTCTTCATTCTAAATGCAAATTCTGCCATTTCAAAGATATGTAAGACAAACAATTACTCATTTCGGCGCGAAGCGCCAAAAATTTTCGGGAATTTTACACCTATTTACAGTTTTTGTCCTCCCAAATATCATTGTACATTTTGTACACACAAATTTTTGAGTACTGTAATATGGTACAGTAGCGGTTTCAGTGTGATAAAAAGAGACTTGTTCGACTTTTGGTAGTGTATTTTAGCTAATTTCTGGGTCTCGGAGGGCAAAAATCACTAAGAATCGGCTTGAAACGGCGCGAAGCGCCGAAAAATTGGACATTTTTCCTTTTGAAATGTAATTTCTGCCATTATAAAGATATATAGAACACACAATTACTCATGCGCCGAGCGAATTTCAGACCCTTTTCGCAATTTTCGTCTTCCCAAAAAATCTTTGTATATGTGTATACAAAGACGGTCCCGAAAAGTCTTTGTACATCGGGAAAAATCTTTTCCAAGTACAAAAAACACTGGGGTTATTGATTAATTTTTACGGCTGATTGTGGCGTGAAAATGATGAGTTTGTGTTGATTTTCTAGATATTTATGTCGTTCCTTACCCTCATCACAACCCGTAAAAATGCTTTATTTCAATATATTTTACTCTTCTTGAATATTCGCGATTAAGTTTGCATGCAAACAAATGATAATAAGAATGATGGAATGACTTGGACTATCAAGTAAGCATAAAATAAGGGACAAAACGTTTCTGAATGAATGAACGGAGAAAATACTACTGGAAAAATACTTCAGATGATACCGTTGGGCATCCTTTTACGCTCTTTCATAAAACCAACAATAGGTTTTGGTTTGCAAATAACCTGAGATTTTTTTCGATTCTGCTAAGACAAGAAGACACAAGACAAGAAAATGTTTATTGTCCAGGAAAATACAAGAAATTTGATAAAACACGAATACGTGATAAAACAGCGACTGAACAAAAGGACATACAGATCACGGAAGTGACACAAATAGGTATGCCCCAACAATAGAATCGTAAAATCAATGTTTAGGAGCTCTTTTTTGAACGAAGAAACGTTAGGAGAAGCAACCACATGATCAGGTAAGGAGTTCCAAATTTTGAGGTAGCGTTGGGAAAAGTTGTTGAGGTGAGCATTGGAACGGACAACTGGTAACTTAAGTTAACGACGCTTTTCGGATCGAGTTATGCCGGAACTAAAAATGAAAAATTCATTAGTATCAATACAAGATAAACCGTTATTACTCACTAAGGCTGCGTCTCCTTTTTTAAAGATAGGAGTTACATTGGTTAATTTCCATAAATTAGGGATGGTGCTATTTGAAAAAGAAACAGTAAAGATACTTGTTAAAGGCTCAACAAGATAATTTGGAAGTTTTTTCAAGAAAAATGACAGAGTCCATCAGGACCAACAGAAAAAGAACCTTTTATTCGATTTAAGACCAGTTGCACGTTCCAAGCGTCAAAATGAATGGTTTGCAATGCAAAACCAGTCATCGAAACTAAAAAGGAAGTTGATTATTATTAACAGAAAAAAACGGAAGAAAAGTATTTATTAAACAAATTTACCTTTTCTAAAGGATCAGAAACGATTTTGTGGTCATGAAGAAGAGGTGGAAAAGAGCGATGATTATTTAACCGATTATTGACAAATTTATAAAAGGATTTTAAACTTTTATCAAAAAGATTTATTTCTTCAGAAGAAGAGAAATTTTTAATTTCAACATCCAATTTTTTGCAAAAAGATTTATATTTGATTTTTGTATCAGTCGAGTGATAAAACTTATGTTTCTCCCAAAGCATACGTTTCTTAGTTAACATTCTTTTAATTTGTTTAGGATATTTACGTTTCGTGGGCTAGGGCTGAGTTAAGGGGACAAATGCATAAATTAAAGAATGAAGCACTCCAACAACCAAATTGTACATATTATTTACATTAGAACAGGAATCAAAAAGATCAGACCGAGAAATCTGAGACAGTGCAAGACCTAAAGCATTGAAATCAGCTTTACGAAAGTTAAAAAAAGATGATCTAGGATTTTTGACTGGCATCAAAAGACAATCGAATTTAATTGAATCATGGTCACTATAAGAAAAAAGGAATATCAACTTTTACGTTACAAATTTGATCAGATGCAAAGAGAAGATCTAGTATATCATTATCATGAGTATTTTCTGTTATTAACTGATGTAGGTAAACCAATACCCGAAAGTAAGTCGAAAAGAAGGGTATTAAGATTATCAGTAGGAAGCGAATTTATCCGCCAATTAATTCTTGGCAAATTAAAATCTCCTAAGATTACAAAAGGAAAAGGAACAGAACAAGCCCATTCAATACATCTATGTACATAAAATTTCAGTATGTATAAGCTATAGGTCAAAATCAGGGAATCGGTAAACCAAAATAAATCTGATCTTTCTATCAGAATCAAAAATAAAAGCGGGTGGCGGATTAATCTGAATAGCATTAAAATAAGTTCTAAGAAATAAAGCTACACCCCCACCACGTTTACAGTTACGATCACAGCGGAAAATGCGATAATTTTTACCAGGGCACAAGAGTCCATCGGAAATATCAATATGGAACCAACTTTCAGAAAAATAGAGCATCAAAACTTTCTTTATTCAGCAAAAGGTGTAAATTACTAAGTTTGTTCAAAAGACTTCGAGCATTTGCATAAAAACAATGAAATTTTGAATAATCTTAGGGCGCGGATACCTAATGAGCGAGTCACGGGCTATTAAAATTTACATTTTATTTACCTTTAACACAATCAGCACGAAAATTAATGTAAAGTCCTTGTTCACCTCCAGATTTACAATCATTCAGCCCGGAAACCACTTCGCATTGGCGTTTTTGTTGAAGAAAAGAAAGGTCAGGACGACACCGTAGACGGGAAAGTGGGCCTTTAGACTGGACGCGGACTGTCTTATTAATCAAAGAGATAAAGCGAAGCCTTGCCTGAATCGAAGTCAGGCAAACTTTGACAAATTGAACGCGATTTTCGTGAATAGGGCCATCACGAAAGACGCGAGTAACATCGGACGACACAAGATCATTACCATCAGAATGAGAGTCAATTAGAGATTTTACCTGATCAATGTCGTCGACACTGTTCAATATAGGCAAATTAAATAAAACGGCATTGCACTATTTAGAATCTCTGTCAATCGCGTCCATTTCTCATGGCAGATAATTCTTTTTTATCATAATCAGTAGAACAATTCCGTGAATGTTCAAGGCGATCAATTTTATTTTGTAAGTCAGCAAGCTGAGTAGCAAAATTATCTAAGCATTGCTGAATATGCAAATATTTTTTCACAATCGGTCTACAATGAAAACAATAGAAAGTGGAATATGGCTTTGAGTGAGTTTCATAGTCGTCGTGATCGTCAACTTTTAAACAAAAAATATGACCCCAATGTTCACAAAAATCTTATAATAAAGCAGTTTCGTCATCAGTGATTAACTTGTAGCAAATAACACAATCGGAAGAATTTTCATTTGCAGCGTTAAGTACAGCAAAGTTAGACGTCCGCGATGGTGACCTGGAACATAAGCTGGTATCGACATTTTTCGAAGCGCAATTTCTTTTACCCATGGTAGAAATCAAAGAAACACGTAGGCAGAATTACAATATTGATCAGATTAGTTAGAATAACGCATTGTGGCCACACATGGGCGTGGGGGTCTGGGGGGTCTGGATCCCCCAGAAACCGAAAGACCCCCCCCAGAAATCAAAAGACCCCCCCAGAAATCAATTTTTGAAAATTTTTTTTCGTTTTTTCCCGCAATTTTTTGATGCCAATGGATAGTGCTTGATGAGAAACGTCGAAAAATGGTGTTTTTATCGCCATATCACCATTTTTAAGGCCATTTTTTGACCTTCAAAAAATCTTGGACCCCCCTAGAATTTTCTTGCTGCCCACGTATGATTGTGGCTCTTCAGCTCGATTAGTCGCCATCTCCTTGATAATTTAGGTAAAACTAATGAAGAAAAAAATGAAATTTATATACATATTTGCTATTTTTAAGTCAAATCTGGGCTTCAAAGGTAAGAAATAAGATAGAAATAAAAACTCCGGTGCGAAGCGCCGGAAAATTTTGAGTTTAGTGGCTCAAAAGTGTGCCAGGAACGCATTTTGGCTGTTTTTTGGTAGACTTCAAGAATTTCCTTTGGGTCCCTTGTTAAAAATTAAAATATTTTTCATTTCGGAACGCATCAGATGTGAATCTTTTGCAGACTTGTCTTGTCAAGCTAAGCAGCTCTAAAAAAATGCAGTGATTATTTGCAGTCAACTGCAATTAATTTAGCACATTTGGAAATATTATTTACAGTCAAAAACCAGTGGCCTAAACTGAAAGTAAGTTCGGACACAGTGTTTGCAGTCTAGGACATTCGACTGCAAACAATATTGCATGGTGCGCAATATTGTTTGCAGTCTAGGCCGCTGCTTTTTGACAGCAAAAAATATTACACTGTGCGCAATATTATTATATATAGTGTCTGAACTTATTTGCAGTCTAGGCCATTGGTTTTTGACTGCAAATAATATTACATTGTGTACTGTATTATTTGCAGTTGACTGCAAATAATTACTGCCTAAAAACGCAATCCGTACACAGCGCGTGAATTTTCTGCATTTTCCAAATTTCTGTTGGCTTGAAATGTTTGAAAATAGGTCATCTTCTTTTAATGGCGACAAACGCTTTGTAGCCCTTTGTTGTCTTTAACTTAAATAACAGCCGTAACCTGCATATTTGCTTATTATGTCACCTGCATATTTGCTATTGTATGATGTATCAAATTATTAGTTAAAAATCTTGTCTTTCTATGACAGATTTTTGCATGCTTAATAACTACTCGCTGTACAAATCGCTTTAAGCTAGTTGTTCCTCTTGTTCGTTCTAATTTACAAAAATTCGATTTTTTTATAAGTATATCTCTGTTTAAAATCACCTACCTGATTTTGTAGTTTCTTCCCCGACTTAAATATATTCAAATCTAGATCGATTGATGTCAACTTATCCAAATTGGAGTAACTTAAGAATATGGTACTTTCAGAATACTAAAAAATAAACTTCAGAAGAGCGGATTCTTTTGCTCAGTACTTAGAACATGTTGAAGAAAGCGCGGAAAAAATTTCATCCGTCTATGATCAATATTACAAAACCTATGGGTTTCTTTAATTAGTCTCGTCTCGACCTAAGCAAGCATCTTCTCGACCTAAGTATTTGAAGATTCAAACAGCTGAATGCAGAATCACATGTAGATACCCAATTTACGTCGACCTAAGCATCTATACATCGACCTAAGCATCTATACATCAACCTAAGCATCTATACATCGACCTAAGCATCTATACATCGACCTAAGCATCTATACATCGACCTAAGCATCTAAACATCGACCTAAGCATCTATACATTGACCTAAGCATCTATACATCGATCTGAGCATCTATACATCGACCTAAGCATCTATACATGGACCTGAGCGGGAGCGACCTCAACCTAAGCAGCTTGAAACACCTTTTCAGATACACTAAACCTAAGCCTGAGTATAATAGAAGCAAAAACTTAGACTTTCGTATATCTTATCGAGTAAAACCGAAAATACATGCAAAAAAATATGAAAATTTTTTTTAAGTTTTTTAAAATTTCAAACAGCTTTCCGCATCTTTTTTCTTTTTCTCCTTCATTGCTATGCTTCCATCGTAATTTCAGCCCATATTATTTATTTCTGACAAATGTGTAAGTCCTTGGATCAAGCCGTTTAACCGTCCCCACGCAACACTCAAATCGAGTTGCCTGCAACTTTGCAAGTATAGCTCAGATTTTCACCAAATTTTTTCCGTCTTCAATTTATCATGTTCCACCATTTTGGCAAAAAATTTGGGCATTCTGTATTCGTTTTGCACCTTTTAAGTTTAGCCATCCAAATTTATCAGAGGGCGAGCTTGAATCGTCATTTTTATGACTCGCTCGTCGCCTTTTGCTGTACGTTTCTACTTTATTGACCGAACGTTTTCTTACTCTCTTGCATCTTCCGTAATTGTCGCGTTTTCAGCAATAATAATATAATAATAGTTTATTGGCTGAATTACATGGACGAGACATAAATTATTTCAGATCCAGTTCAGTTCGATAGAATAAATTGGCGCGGAGGCGACAAATTTTTTGGCTTTATTCTCGAAAAATCGTCACAGAACTGCATTCACGCAACCGCATAGCTCCATTCAGAAAATTTAAAATTTTCCCCATGGAGAATTCCCCCTTCCTTCTCCACCACTGGCTATGCCAGTGCTCCAGTCGAAATGTGTAAGCTATAGTCCGCCGACATGAGTAAACTATAGAATAAGATCCGAATCGGTCGAATTAGCGAGCGGAGCGAACAGGACAGGCCAGGTCCCAAAATTCAGATTCTCCTGCACAGAGGTAAAATTGGCGAAAAATTCTCCTGCAATTCTCCTGAAAATATTTTGATTCTCCTGAAAATTCTCCTGGCTCATATTTTGCAGGAAAGGTTGTACAGCAGATCTACAATTGTATGTACACATGCATATCAAGCATGCTCAGGCCAATTTACCTTAATTCACCCAACTATTTTATTCTGATCTCTTGCCTGTTAATCCTAAGGACACTCAAGGCTAAATAATGAACATTAATTCTCTCACAAAAAGCTCATGGAGCATATCTGCATTATACAATACACATTATTCGAAAAAAACAGTTTCTGTGCTAGTTAAAACAATGACCGCCAATTTTCAGTTGCACTTACATCATCAAAAATTTCTGAAAAGAACCCTGTTTGCAATGTCTTTTGAAAAAATAAATAATACTTTATTACTAATTGTATGTACTTCAGTAGCAAGCAAATCCTTACGTTTTGAAATATATCAAAAAAATGTTTATAGGCGCTTTGCAAACGTCTATGAAACTGATAAAAACAATTAGACGGTTGTGTAAAGCTATGTATTTCTGCACTTTGTGATATTAAGTGAATAAATGAATGATGTTTTTAATCGTTTTTCTGATGATGTCGTTTTTTCTGCTATACGGAAAATTAAACCATCATTATCGATTGGCCTCGACGGACTTTGCGCATTTTTTGTGATGAAACTTGCTTTTGTACTTACCCAGCCCTTAACCACTATTTTTGAAATATCTTTCAAAACCATTGTATTCCTGCACTGTGGCGCACCGCTTAATGTTGTTCCTGTGTATAAAAGGGGCGACCGGAATGATGCTAAAAATTGCAGGCCGATATCGTTATGTTGTATTACGTGTAAGATCATGGAATCTATAATTAACAGTACGATGCAAGCACATTTACGTGAGAATAATTTGATCTCCTCCGGTCAGTTTGGTTTCCAAAAGGGTAAATCGTGTGAATTGCAATTACTAAAGTGCAAAAATGAATGGACTAAATTAATTGATGAAAAAAACACTGTTGATGTTATCTACATTGATTTTTCTAAAGCTTTCGACACTGTAGTTCACCGTAAATTAATTTATAAACTGGAAACTTTTGGATTTTCTGGAGATTTATTGAGTTGGTTAACTTGTTTTTTGAGCGATAGGACTCAAAGGGTTGTTATTAACGGTCAGTTTTCGAGCGAAAAATCTGTCACTAGCGGTGTTCCTCAGGGCAGTATACTTGGCCCGATTCTTTTTGTTTTATTCATAAATGACTTTAGCGACCGCTTAAATAGCAAAGTTTGCCTTTTGCCGATGACGTCAAGCTTTATAATTTATCTAGCAATCACACACAACTTCAAGATGATATCGCTAAACTCGTAGTCTGGTCCAAGGATTGGCAGTTAAAAATTGCTACTGAAAAATGCTACGCGTTATATCTAGGTTTTGGAAATCCCAAGCATTCTTATAGAATTTCTGACCTGACTGTAGAACAGAGTGTAAATTCTGTAAAGGATTTGGGTGTTTACGTATCAAGTAAACTTGATTTTAATTTCCACTATAATGATATAACGCGTAGAGCTTATGCTAGGGCTATGCTAATATCGAAATCATTTGCTTCTAAAAATAAACTAAATATGTCTAGGGCTTTTACTGTTTACGTCAGACCGCTTCTTGAGTATTGTAGCACTGTTTGGAATCCATACCGTAAGACCCATGTTTCAATGATCGAAAATGTTCAAAGGAAATTTACACGTAAAATTATTGGATTTCGGGGACTTTCTTATGCTGAAAGACTCAGTTCCTTAGAATTGGATAGCCTGGAGATTCGCAGATTGCGTAGTGATCTGTGTATGATGTATCAGATATTGAGTGGTAGATGCGTTTTGCAGCAAGCCGACTTTTTTACTTTTTGTGAAAACAACACGCGTGCTCAAAATTCAATGAAATGTGAATGCACTCCTTTTCGGCTTGATGTTCGTGGGTATGATTTATCCAATAGGTGGATTCACGTATGGAATTCTCTCCCTGAAGCTGTTGTAAGATCTCCTAGTGTTGCTTCCCTCCGTGAAAAGTTGAAAAAAGTTGATCTAACGGGGTATTTGCTAGGGGGCGTGTTCTAAGTGCATAATTTATTTAGCCTGCGCGCCTACCTTCGTCTTTTGCACTAATCTCGTATAAATGTACTTTAATTAATAATTTCTTGCTTTAAGAATATGTGATTTTGTATGATGATTCATGTCGAATGTTTATTTATAATTGTATTTCATTGTATATTAATGTTTCTTTTCTTATTGTGTTCTTTTTTTTGTGCGACGAAAATAAAATATTTGTATTTGTATTTGTATTTAACTATGAACGAAATAAATTATTAATGTGAAAGATCTAAGTATAAAATTATATACAACTAACTAACTACAGTAAGTACAGTAAGAAGGTTAATGTATGATAATCATATAACTTGCTGTTTAAGTTTTGAAAATTCTCCTGAATTCTCCTAGATTTTCAGGATTCCACTGAATTCTCCTGACATTTTAAAATTCTCCTGCATTCTCCTGCGTGTTTACAACTTCTCCTGAAATTTCTCCTGAAAAGCCCATTCTCCTGCTCCTGCTCCTGAAAATTTTAGATTCTCCTGAATTCAGGAGAATTCTCCTGCACCTGGCAACCCTCCTGGAATGATCTTATTTCAGAACAGTATTACCTTCAATAATTTATTATACATATCAAGGCTTTCTTGACATAATTAAAAGGAAACGTTTATATTCTATATATATATAAAATCCTTATTTTCACGTGATAAAAATAATCTCGTAAAGGCCTTCATTGTTTACGTCAGACCGATCCTTGAATATTCCTGCGCTCTATGGAACCCCTCTTATATTAGTGATATCAACAGGCTGGAGGCTCTTCAGCGTAAATTTACTAAATACATAGTTGGATATCATAGCCCTCTTTTTACGACGAAGGCCTTAACCAACTTAACTTGTGTCGATTAGAATTACGTCGCCTTCATATTTGCTTATGTATGATGTATCAAATTATTAGTCAAAAATCTTGTCTTTCCATGACAGATTTTTTTGCGCTTAATCAAAATACTACTCGCTGCACAAATCGTTTCGAGCTAGTTGTTCCTCTTGTACGTTCTAATTTACAAAAATTTGACCTCTTCTATAAGTATATCTCTGTTTGGAATCACCTACCTGATTTTGTAGTCTCTTCCCCTAACTTAAATATATTGAAATCTAGATTAATTGATGTCGACTTATCCAAATTTATTAGAAGGCGGGCTTAAATCGTCATTCTTATGATTCGCTCGGCGCCTTTTGCTGTACGCTTTTATTCTTTCGACCGTATGTTTTATTACTCTTTTACATCCTTCGTAATTGTCGCGTTTCAGTAATAAATAATTTCTTTCATTCATTCTTAAATTTGACCATTTTTCAGAAAATGTGATAAATTAAAATTTTCGTACTAATACATTTCGCCCAAAATTTGATTACACGGAACAAAGTGCATAGAACTTGATTTTTTGCCTAAAAAGCTTTAATTTAGTGTAGCGTTAGCTCCATCTTGTTATTCGCAAATTAATCAACAATTATTGATTATCAGGATTGAAAAAGTACCCATTGCAATATTCGTAATCGATGCTGGACCTTAAAATGCATACATAATTGGATTTAAGTGTCCTCTGTCCGTTATAAATATATTAAGGGGCGTACGTAAGAGCATTGTGCCTTACGCTCCTGGTACCATTGCATTATCTGTTGCTTTATGCACATACTTTGTTTTATGCAGATTGTGTATTATGTTCACATTGACAATGCATTTTTACCTACTTTTTATGTGTTTCCTTTAATACTTTTACCGAATAAATTTTCTTCTTTTTCTTCTAGTAAGTAAATTAACGTACGCGTATAAAATATTTTGCGTATTACTGTTATCGAAATTTGTTCAACTGTGTAATAATTTATTGCTGAAAAAGCGACTATTACGAAGGATGCAAGAAAAGAAAAAAACGTACAGCAAAAGGCGCTGAGCGAGTCATAAAAATGACGATTCAAGCGTTCTAAGAATTTTTTAGTCATATTGGCATGAAAATAACAGAAAATTTTCGCGCATCGCGCCAGTCAATTTAATTTATTCATCAGCTAATTTAAGGACCAAGATTTGGATGATTTTGTAAAAATTCTAACGTTAAAATTCAAGATTTCAGTGCTTATTTTGCAAAATTTTTGCTGGGGGGCGCTTGAGCGGTAATCGGTCGTCGCGTCGGATCGTTGTGGACGTTAAAAATGGAGGAAAGGAGGAGATATTGTTGCTCGTTTCACTCAAATCCAAAAATTTTAAAGAAACTGGTTAGCTTTTAACCAACTTGTTTTCCGTGCCTTTTTTTCCACGACTTCTGCACGTTTTGTAAAAATCAGAAGTTTCCAAATCCATGTTTACGAATTTCTGGTCGGAAACCCATTTGGTACTCAGCATTTAGGTAGGATTACTCCCATTTTGCAATTATGTATTTTTTCAATCAAAAGGAAGACTAAAGGATGAATTTAAATTCTCAAATTTTGCTACCCGGATATCTTAGATACGGTAAGAATTCAATGGAAACCTGGCGGATATGAAAAAATTATCCGCCAATGGGCGAGTATTATCATGGTAATATTTGCCCCTGGTGGCGGATATTTAAAAATTATCTACCACTGGGGCAACTATTGTCACAGTAATATTCGCCCCCGGTTGCGGATATTAAGAAAATTATCCGCCCTCGCGAGTGAATAAGTGATGCCAATTGGGAGTACTACCAACCACAGGCAATTTGCGGTCAACTGCAGGTAATATAGCACACAGCGTAAAATTAATTGCAGTCAAAAACCAGCGGCCTAGACTGCAGGTAGTATAGCACACAACGTAAAATTATTTGCAGTCAAACACTAGCGACCTAGACTCCAGGTAATATAGCACACAATGTGATATTATATGCAGTCAAGTTGAATGCTTATTGATATGGGAAGCTGGCGCTTCGGCTCGCATTTAAACCTGTAGTAGATGGTTTTAGAAGGCACTTTTATTTGAGATGGTCTAGCAGATTTGCTTCCTCATTAGGGAATTTTTGCGCTGCATGGGTAGCAGCCTCAATAGCTGCCCAGTCACCTATTAGCGCATGTTGATGGGCCAGCGTTAGCTGTGGTCCTGCTTGATAGATATTGAGTATGGGTAGCAGCCTCAATAGCTGCCCAGTCACCTATTAGCGCATGTTGATGGGCCAGCGTGAGCTCAGGTAATGCTTGATAGACATTGAGTAGCTGCTGCTGTTCTTGTCCTCATTCTCGGGCATTGTTTTTTTGAAATGGAAATCAAATGCTTCGAAAATCTGTACGTACCAACAGGAAAGTGAGGTACATGCCTACGCTGTCTACATACTTTATTTTTAGCCATTTTTGTCCTTTTCTTGCGTTTAAATCTAATTCTATAGCTGGCTAAATAGCTATTGTGTCAATTATTGGACATGATTTGACATAAGATTAATTGGCTGTGATATTGTTAGTAGTGATCGACCGGGGCCCTGGCAATCCCGGCCATTTTTCAGCATCCCCGGCCCCAGCTGGGGCAAGGTCGAAAAATGGCCGGGGCCGGGAAAAATTTAGTGTAATTCGTATTTTGTACAGGCTGTGATACTAGCACTTATTTATCAATGAGCAAGTGTTAATTTTGAGAAATGTACTGATTAGACCATATGTATACTTACTTAGTCCTTGTTATAACTTTGCTTCTGTGTATAAATGTGCTTTTACTGAATAAATGTTCAGGAAAATCTGCATGTTTTCGATTCCTCCACTTAACTTATTTAAACTAAATGCTACTTCTAACTCATTCATTCATAGCTATGGCTAAAAGATTTAGACTTGACAAATACGTTCTATTTCTAGTTGGAAATGTACGTTTTCAACAAAGTATTTTTACAAAATAACCTTTTACATTTAGTTGAATGGGATCCGCGTGCTTTAAAACGCGTTTCTTGTGTAATAGTTATTAGGACGGAGGTTAATTATAGGCGAATGTAAACTACGCTGCAGAATTGCGTCCGATCCGATGAACTAAATATGTATCAAATAGTTTCCTAAGGTCCACAGTTGAGGGAGGGGTGAAATCCCAAATTGAAGGGCCAGAAAATTAAGTGGTGGACTATTATTAGTAGACTCTATTTTGTTGTACGAGCTTCTTGTGCTTGTAAAAATATCTCCAAAAAGGTCTTTGTATGAGCTAACAAATTTTTGTAGCTATATTATCTTTGTATATACATAAACAAAGTTGGTACCCAAGAGTCTTTGTACATTTTGTATCAGTGTTTTTCTTGTACACGGTCCGTGTGTGCATGTACAAAGATGGTCCCCAAAAGTCTGTACATTTTGTACACACAAATTTTCGGTTACTATAATATGGTACAGTAGCGATTTTAGTGTGGTAAAACAGGGTCTTTTGGTTTTTGATTGTATATTTTAGCTAATTTCTGGATTTCTAACGCCAAAAATTACTAAAATTGTTTCAAAACGGCGCGAAGCGCCTAAAAATTTGACATTTTTCCATTCTAAATACAAATTTTGCCATTTTAAACATATATAGGACAGACAATTTTTCATATCGGAGCAAAGCGCCGGAAAATTTCTAGAATTTTACACCCTTTTACAGTTTTTATCTTCCCAAAAATCTTTGTACATGTACAAAGATAGTCCTGAAAAGTCTTTGTACATCGGGAAAAATCTTTGGCGAATACAAAAAAACACCGTTTTGTAAATGCAAATTTTTGTATACATCAATATGGTACAGTAACGATTTCAGTGTGGTAGAACATAGTTTTTCAACCTTTAGTAGTGTATTTGTCCAATTTTTGGGTTTCTGAATATTTGACATTTTTCCATTGTTCTATTCTAAGTGCGGTGTTGCTTATTACAAGATTTAATTCGCATATTACAATTTTTGTAATATTTCTGATTTTGTAGTACAAGTTGTTTTAGCTTTCTCAGTCGAGTTTTATGTGTGAATTCCATCAAAAGCTCATAAAAATTTCGGCACTTCGCGCCGGACTAATATTATCAACTTAATTCAGGCCGAATGATCGCATTTAGAAGCACGGTCTTTTGTATTTGGCGAAGATTTTTGCTGATGTACAAAGACGTTTCAGGACCGTCTTTGTACATGTACAAAGATTTTTGAAGAACAAAAACTGTAAAAAGGTGTAGAATCCCTTATTGCAAATTCTTCCATTTTAAAGATTATCAGGGGGTAAGCGGCTGCAAAAATGGAGCCGCTTACCCCCCTTCTTCTGAAAATGGCCGAGAAATATACATGTGACAGGGCTTTGGGACATCCCCCATCCACGCTTTGAAGCCCCAAACTGCCTTGAAAGTCAGAAAATATTTGACCACCCTCCCCCATTTTTTGGCGAAAACCTGCGCTTTTTTGGTTATTTTTGTGTTTTTACCATTTTTGATCTAGTTGCTAACCCCCTCCTTCTAAAAATAGCGAGGGACCCCTACCCTAGATTTTCAGCTGTTACATATATAAATACTGAGGGACGCTCATAAAATTTTAAGCGATTACATGCATGTTTTATAGTGATAGTTTATCTATTTACTCTAGCTCACATTCTAAAATAATGCATCACTCCGTGAAATTCTAATAGTTAGGTACACTTTTGCCATACTAAAAAATTAAGTTCAAAAAATTCAAAAGGTTTTCACCAAAAATCGTCTGACAGTGACTTGTGTCTTGAACCCTGAGGGGTAATACCCATTCCCTCTTATGGGAATGTGTGATGTCTCATTTATTACATCCAATACCTATTGCACCCAATCGCTACAGCAGCAGTAGCAGTAGCGATGATTCAAATGATATAGAGTGTGCTAATAGCAGCAACATAGACTTTATTGATGATTCAGACAATGAAACACTGGACTAAATTTGTTTCTTGTGACATAAATAGTAATAAAACTTGATATGAAAAGGCGCACCTAACTTTGCGCTTGCCATTTACTACTGAATGGAGCATCCGTTCATTATTTCTTTTCCTATGCCCACCTCAAGTATGTGCCATGCAATAATATTTTCCTTGTCTGACCCGGGCCAGCCCCAGCCGGGGCCGGGGATTTTTTCAGCCCCGGTACCGCGGGAAAAGGTAAAATCCGGAAGCAGGACCAGGACCAGGACCGGACAAAATGGGTAAAATCCGGACAATCAATCAGGACCAGGACCAGGACCGGACTCAGGACAAATGGGTAAAATCCAGACAATCAATCAGGACCAGGACCAGGACCGGACTCAGGACAAATGGGTAAAACCCGGACAAACAATCAGGACAATGAAACGATCAGGACAATGTATTAGATATGTAGGGTCGGACTGGCCAGGACCAGAAAAATTGGGTAAAATCCGGACAATCAATCAGGACAATGAAAAGATCAGGACAATGTATTAGATATGTGGGGTCAGACTAGCCAGCAGGCACGTAGCTGTGGGGGATTGGGGGGTCCGGCCGGAACCCCCAAAATTCAGAAAAAAGCGGAAAAATAGGACTTTTTACACGTTATTTTGTGCTATTTTTGGCTTGGACTTCCTGAAATTGGTGTTGGTCCCCCCAGAATAGGAGGGCCAGCTACATGCCTGCTAGCCAGGACCGGACAGAATGGGTAAAATCTGGACAATTAATCAGGACAATTGGAGTGGGGTAGTTCCAGAACTAGGCGAGGGTGCCCAAAGGGGGGCCTGATGGGGGTTCACAAGCGCCACTGGGGTTCACAAGCGCCACTGGGGTTCACAACCCCTACCAAGGTCCATGAGCGCCACCAATACAATACAATACAATACAAATTTTATTGCAAAGTCAATGAAACAGGTAAAATACACATAAACACGGCAAAATACGAAGAATAAAAAAATCATCGCTAGTTTCACTGGCTGCAATAGCTCAATGATACATTAAAGCATACTGGTTGGAGCCAAAATTTTTGATTTGAGGTAATCTTTAACCCTGGTCTGAAAGATATTTGCCGAAGAACAAATAATCGCATCTGGGAGAGAATTCCATAGATATAGGACTCTATTTGGAAAAGAGTATTTTTTAACATCTAAACGAAATTTTTCACCTTTAAGTTTTAAGCTATTAACAGCTCGAGTTTTAGATGACTGTGTAAGTGTGAAAAAATCATCAGGATCAATTTGTATATATCCATTGAAAATTTTATATATCATAGATAAATCAAAAACAACTCTACGAAATTCCAGAGAGTCTAATTCTAAAATCTGAAGCCGACGTTCATATGGTATATCACTAAATTTAAGAATACGTTTGGTAAAATATTTTTGAACTTTTTCTATTTTTTTGTATCACATTTCTTATATGAATTCCAAATGATTGTATTAAATTCTAAAAGGGGGCAAATAAATTGCTTGAAAGCTAAAATTAATGCTTCTGTATTCTTAATCTGAAATGATCGAAAAATAAGTGATAATCGAAGGTAAGCGTTTTTGACTATATTTTTTATATGAGGAGAAAAATTCAGAGTTTCATTTAAAGTAATACCTAAATCCCGAACCCCAATATTAGTAGGAAGAAGTTTTTTATCATTTATAAAATAATCAAAGCGAGGATTATTATGACCAAAGTGAAGGACTTGACATTTAGATACTGATAGGGGTAATTGCCATATTTTAGACCATTTGATAATATCAGTAAGAAGTTTTTGTAAAAGAAAAAAATCCACTGATTTAGCATATATTTTAATATCATCCGCGAAAAGCATAATTTTTGTTTTTTCACTAATGCAAAGGTTTGCAATATCATTAATGTAAAGTAAGAATAAAACAGGTCCCAGGACACTCCCCTGTGGAACACCACTAAGTACATTTCCGGTAGTGAGACTGTATTATCAAGCTTAACACTGAGTACGATTAGTCAAAAAATCATGAATCCATTTTACGAGATTATCACACAGTCCATACTTAAATAATTTAAAAATTAACTTTGAACTTAAAACTGAATCAAAAGCTTTCTGAAAGTCCAAATAAATAGAATCGATTGTATCTTTATTATCTAAATTTTTGATAATATAATCAGTGTAACAAAGTAGCTGTGATTCACATGATTTTTTCGGTAAAAAGCCAAATTGGTATTTTGATAAAAGATTGCAATGCAAGATATACGTCATGATTTTATCTTTAATTATATTCTCCAATAATCGGCATGAAACACAAGTAAGTGAAACAGGTCTATAGTTATCAGGTGAAGCGGGGTCATTTTTTTAAAAAATGGGTACTACAAGAGCATGTTTCAGATTTTAGGTAACTTAGAAGTTAAAAGAGATATTGAAAATATCTTTTTTAATGGATTTACTGAAGAATAAGCCAGTTTTTAAACAAAATTGGTGGAAGATTGTCAGGTCCAACTGAAAAAGACGATTTCAATTTCTTAATAGATTTTAAAACTGATTCATCATTAATATAATCGATAAAAGTCAAATTTAATTTGCTAGATACATTAATATCAATAGTGTCAGGACAAAAACCATTATCAATAGTGAAAACTGAGCAAAAATGTTTATTAAGTAATTCCGCTTTTGCATAGGAATCAAATTGAAAAATATTATTTCTATCTTTTAGAGGAGGAACAGACTTAATTGTTTTAGTTTTACTCTTTACATACGAATAAAATTGTTTCAAATTACCATTTTTAATGAGATTTTTTTCATAAAGTTCAATTTCTTAATGAACAGCAGCAGTATATTTATGAGAAGCAGAGCGATAATTAAGTTTGATGGCAATAGATTTATGCCAAGCTTCACAAGCGCCACCTGGGTTCACAAGCGCCACTGGGGTTCACAAGCATCACGTTTCTCATAGAGCACTATCCATTTGGCATCAAAAAATTGCGAAAAAAAGAGAAAAAATTTTTAAAAATTGGATGGGGGGGTATTTTGGTTTCTAGGGGGTGCATACCCCCAAACCCCCACGCCTATGCGTGAGTCCGACCCTACATATCTAATACATTGTCCTGATTGTTTGTCCGGGATTTAACCCATTTGTCCTGAGTCCGGTCCTGGTCCTGATTGATTGTCTGGATTTAACCCATTTGTCCTGAGTCCGGTCCTGGTCCTGGTCCTGATTGATTGTCCGGATTTTACCCATTTTGTCCTGGTCCTGGTCCTGGTCCTGGTTCCGGATTTTACCCATACCCCAGTACCGCCCCGGCCCCAGCCAAAAAAGTCGCCCCGGTCGATCACTAATTGTTAGTCTGTTTATTACGATCTTATGTGCTCTGTTTGAACCACCCTGTAATCGTGCAATTACAAATTTATTCCGGATTGATCATATATGTGTGTATGTATGCCCAAGAGCTTACGCTGGCCCATTAACATGCGTTAATGGCAGACTGGGCAGCTATGTATGATGCTGCTACCCATGCAGCACAAAAAAACATTCCCCAGTGAGGAAGCAAATCTGTCAGACCATCTCAAATAAAAGTGCCTTCTAAAACCATCTCCTACAGGTTGAAATGCGAACGAAGCGCCAGCTTCCCTATTGATAGCATTCAACTTGACTGCATATAATATCACATTGTGTGCTATATTACCTGCAGTCCAGGCCGCTGGTTTTTGACTGCGTATAATTTTACATTGTGTACTATATTACCTGCAGTCAAGAACGCTGGTTTTTGACTGCATATAATTTTACATTGTGTGCTATATTACCTGCGGTTGACTGCAAATAATTACTGCCCCACCCACATAAATCTTAAGGCCCGTTCACACGGCGGCAACTTGCGGCCACTGGCAACCTGGTTGACGGTGGCCGGTTGCTGCAGGTTGCTAGCGCAAAATAAGGTGGCAACTAGCAGCCACCGGCCACCGCAACTTGGTGGCTGGTGACCGGCTGCTGCCAGCAGCAACCTCGTTCACACGAGTGTCAACCTGGTGGTGGCAACTCAGCTAGGCAACCTGCATAGAATAGGTAACCATGCCATTTTAGTACGATATGGCTCAAGCAAAGGCGGCGTTATTGTTGTACGGCTATTATGAATTATTTGAAAATGATCCGAAATCACGACGAATTTGAGTTAAAAATTGTATTGCAACGCGGCAGAAAAATGGGTTTTTTAATCAACTTATTGCTAAATTAAAATTGGAGGATCCTGACCTTTATCGCCAAATTCTACGAATGAATGTCGACACATTTGAATTTTAGGCCAAGTTTATTTCGCCTCATGTGTAACGGAACGATACTAATATGAGGAAAGCAATTCCTGCTTTCCTCATATTAGTATCGAACAATGGAAAAACTAGCTTTTACCCTTTGGTTTTCAGCCACTACCGGTTTTTTGCCGTCTGTTGATATGTAGAATTATTTCTGATGCAAAAAAAGTTAAAAAATTTCCAAAATTTTTCAAAGTCTCTGTCTGAAAAACTCGCAAAATTATGCAGAAATTAACACAAGTCGCTGAAAAAATCGAGGAATCATTGTAGGAGCTACAAAATCCTTGTTCTGTAAAAAACTAATTTCCTGACGTAAATTTAAGTTTTTAAGAATGCCAATAGAGTCAGTAAAGGTCATCAATGAGTACTTACCCTAAAATTTAATAAAAATTTTAAAAATTATGATAAAAATGGCCTAAATCATCGAAAGTACACATTTATTCTTAATTGCGCACAAATATTTTTTGACGACTGGGGTCAACCGCCCCTCCTCCGTCCTCCTCTAAATCTGCCAGTGAATCAAATATATAATTTGAGTTTAATTAAAGAAGAGTACCTACCTAAATAATTATTGATTTTCTTCACACTTTGCTAATAAACACTTGCAGAAAAATCGATAGCAATGCAAAATAGTGCAGGCGTGTGCTAAAAATAGCAGGTTGCCACCAAAAAATCGAGCATTGTTCGATCCACTGGCGGCAACCAAAACGGTAGGGTTCTGCAGTTTGCCGCGTAATTTTGCCTGGAAACCAGCGGCCACCGGCCACCAGAACCTGGTTGCCATGCTATTTTTCGCTAGCAACCTGCGGCAACCGGCCACCAGCCACCAGGTAGCCGGTGGCTGGTTGCCGTGTCATTTTGTGCTTGCAACCTGCGGCAACCAGCCACCGGCCATCAGGTTGCTGGTGGCCGGTTGCCGCTAGTTGCCGCCATGTGAACGGGCCTTAAGCCTAAGCCTAGGGAAAATCAAGGTTTGAAAAAATTAATAAAAGTTGCGACTATACTTCGCACAATAGTAGTTACTATTCTGTATAAGTGCCGAAAAAATATACAAAAACGGGTAAAATATAAGACGAAACGAAACGATGCGACAATTAAACAAAAGGACATACAGATCACAAAATTAAAAACTAAAAGTGGTCAAGTTCATCAGCCAATTCATAATTGTCGCAAAAAGAAATTGCTGTCATTCTTGCTTCTTAAACAAATCTCATTTTCTGCATAAAATCTTTGCAGAACAGAAGACATAGGTGCAAAATACGCTTTAGGTTGTATAAAGACTAAACTGTAATGTTTAAATCGCGCGTTTAGGAATAATAGTGAAATTCAGTGCGATTTTTGTCAAAAAAAATCAATTGGGGAGGAGTAAGGGAAAAAAATCATTATCACATTTCATTTGGGGGCACATGCTCCTTTATGCTTTTTGGATACGGGCCTGGGCACACCACACGTGAGCTCAACTTGTTATGGGTAAAGTTCGGTTTGGGAGTTGTTGTATCGTATCTTCTGGATTAAGTATACAACAGGTAGAGTGTTCTCGTTTTTTTCTGAGCAACATTGAATTGATTCCTCGCGCGGTAAAAAACCAAAAGGGTGATGGTGCCTCTTGTCTGGAAGTGCAGGGTGACGAAATTTGACAGGTGTTGTATATGTTAGAACAGCATTATGTTTTGAATTTTGATTTATTTGTCTGCGTGTTTATGATTTTCGCATCAATTTTTACGTCTTGTCTTGTCTGTTGTCAATCTTTATGACGTTTTAACTTTGCGTTTGTCTGAATAAAATATTATTATAGATATTTGTCTGTTATTGGTCATATGTATCTTTAATATTGTTTTGTGAGCAGCTCAAAGGCAATCTCTGGGCGTCAAATCAGAATGAAACAGTTGCTGCATCAATCAATATTTGCAAGCTCACTTTGAATACCTATGTTCACGGCTTACTCGTTATCTACGATTGCTGGCAAGTTGCCTCTGGGTCTTGAATCCATTTGTTCACAAGGTGATGTATCTAACTTGATCTATGTCCCATCTTTGATTTTTAGTCCCTGAGTAGGAAATTTTGAATTGTTTGCGTATTTTTCCAACTACTAGAGTCTAACTTTTTCTCAGTACGCACGCATTGTTCCATCGTAGCATTTTTTCCTGCTAATTACTACATATCTGTCCATTTATATGCAAATTCATGGTTGAAATACTTCACAGACAATCTTTGTAGGATCAATTTCTCAGCCTTTTTTCACCAATGCGCTGTTTTTTAGATTTTGCGTAGGGCTTAAAACTAAATGACAATTTAGCACAATTTCTAACTGCTTGACGGTGTAATACAATTACCTTAGGTAATTAAAACCTTATTCAAAACGATAACTTAGATCATTATATTTGCGCGAAATAAGGTAAGGAGAAGGTGTGGATGACTTATGTACAGCATGGAAATTCTGAGGGGGTCAAACGCAAAAAATTTCAAAAAGTGCTTTTTTGGGCTAAAAAACGAAGGGTACGCGTCAAAAACACTGTTTTTAGACGTTTCGGGCAATGCTCGTTCTCTCTAGAACATAAACAGGGAAAAAAATTTCGAAAAAAAATTTTAAAAAACGAGAAAATTGAACAAAATATAGTCAAGAAATGTGAGCGTGGCGCGGTGCGCCAAGAATTGGAGACTTGAGTCAAAAATGAGCTAAAAATGCTTAATAAGCACATTTTTGGATTTTTACGAAAAATCGACAATTTTGGGGGGTCGTAGCCATTCTGGGGGTCCTAACCCCAATCCCTCCTTCCCCCAAGGACACGTATGGTTTGGATGAATAATTTGAACAGTCCATTGCTCGAAAAATAAAAACGTGTACATATGTAGCAATTTACATGTAATTATACTGCGAGACATCAATTCGAGCTCTTTCTCGGTATTCGAGTACCTAATAGATTTTAATCCGGAAATCGCCTGAAGGGTATGCTATTTAAAATTGCTGGCAGCAGAATACCACCAGTGCGCAGTAGGTATGAAACTAGCACAGAAAATGCTATACATGGAGGAAAATTTAAATTTTTTTTTCAAAAATTCTTGAAAGTGACCAGAAACTGTAAAAAACGTAGTTTTCACGCTATTCTAGCATTTATACCAGTTTTTCGGGTCATTTTGGCCTATAAAAGCTCAATCCCCTGCAGTCCTGCTCTCCGCCCCCAGATCGGCCATGGTGTGCAGTGTGCACCTATGTATGGTGCCTTCAACTATTAAACATAAAAGTGATTTAGGCCAATTAGCTTACGTTTTTAAATCCAGAACAATGTACCTAACAATAAAACGCTTCATTCCACTATTAAATTACTCATATAATGACATTAATTTTCATACTACTCAAATACGTTTTTCAGTTGTATCGCCGAATTTTCAACTCATCATTTAGGCAGTGCCTAATTCAATCATAAAAATTTTTGCCTAAATACATGTAGAAGTGTTTTGTCCACTCAAAAATCTTTGTATATTTACAAAGACGGTCCCGAAAGGTCTTTGCACACCAGAAAAGTCTTACAAAAACTGTGGTTATTTTATTTTTTAATGCTATTTAAGCCTTAGTTCCAATCCATATGGTCAAGTTAGCTCAGAAAAACCAGCTGACTCCTCTTCTTACGACCCTTTATCTTCCTCCGCAAAATGTTCCGTACTTCCCTGCTGCCCTTCTGCTGCATGAAAATATTTACCATTGGTTTATCTATGTATATAACTTAACTTATATGCTCACATGGACAAAGGCTGGTCTTTCCATTGATATGTACCAGCTACCCACTTTTTGGTTGATTGTCCATTAACAAAGTGGTTGTTTGATTGATTGATTGGTTGCTTAGCGGTTGATTGGTTAATTATTGCTTGCTGGTTTGTCTGATATTGATTGTTGGTCGGCTAGTCATTGGTTGATTGGTTCATTGATTGGTTAATTTTCAGGTTATGTTCATGTAATTTCCTAGATTCATCTTCCTTTTTCTAATTGATCGATTGATTTAGTTGGTTTTAGAATCATTTTTGCTGCATATTTACATTTTTTTCTCTACGATTTGTGCGGAATGTTGCGAAATTTTCCATCGATACTGGCAGGTCTTCCTATTGATACCGACCCGGCCCCCATTGATACCGGGTTGAATGAAGTTGCTCGTCCATGTATGCCTACATGCTAAATATTGCTTTTCAGGCCGTACTATGTATTGTGGAACGAAGAATGGATCTCTAGTGACGTATGCGTATTCTCCTGACCAGCAAAGATGTAAGCTTACTGACTGATTTGTGATGAAATTTCCGTTTTCCTTACATAACTGTGTAAAAGAATAAGATTAAACGACTTTCGGAGCATACGTGTATAGAATAAACGAATTTGAGTGCGGGTATCCTCATCGCGCACAAACCTAGTGTATAGTGCCAAACTTCTGGTTAGCATTCAATGAGTCAAACTTTTTTCACTGGTAAAGTTTGGTTTCAAAATCTAGATCTATGGGACATTACAGTGAATACCGTTTTATGTGGAACAAGCTTCCACAATTTCTGATTTGTGAGCATTTAAATTTCTTTCCTCCATTTTAATGCGTTGAAAAGTTAACTTATATCGTATGGAACGTTTAGTCCGACGTTAATCTAAGTTGGAGTTTCTATCCGTTTTTGAGATATGTATACATGTAATATGGTTTTATACTTTTTATTTTGCAATCGTTTAAAATGGGAATCCGAAATTTTCGAACTCGTGAAATCGTATTCTCTCGTACTCTTCTTTTTCAATCAGCATTAACGGATTTCGAAGTAATAATAATTGAGCCAATCAGTATATATATTTTTTGCAGACAATCTATATGTATGCAAAAACTTCCTGAGCAAACCGGTCTCGCAGATCAAATTCGTTAGCGAATTTAAAATCGTACTTGCACTATCAGGTGAGTGCGTCCTATTCTAGTTTCATCAGCTTTTTGTTATATGTGGTCCATCATGGTTATAGATGGAATTCTATCAGTTCATGATAGCACAGCAGTAAATTACCCAGTTATATTGGCGCTGCAAAAAACGAAGAATATTAACTTTTTCACCGCGGATGTTATTGTGAGTTGCTTACACTCGCCATAATAAATATATGCATATGAACATATGCGTTTAAATGGTCCAAAATTTCGTCTAAACCCCATCAAATTATTCATAAACATTATTGATATTACACATTGTCTTATCACAGTAATTAGTATTTCAAATTGCATTGCATTGACGTCATTTTTTGTATTTACTTTGATTTTTTCTTTTTCTCAATTTGACCAAATTTGTATTGTTTTAAATTCCGTCTCTGTCGCAATAAAGTATTTTCTTTCCTTCTTTCATAAGCTGCATAAACTTGACCTAAGACTCAAAAATTCTAATTTAAAATTAAAAGACGAAGAAATATTGCCGGATTGTGAAAAAACCTATTAAAAAGTAAAATGAGGAATACGAGATTGTTTAGTGCATTTCGACAAGATGGAATGGGCTGCACATTTAAATTTGTTTTGCTTCAGAACTTAATTTTGCTTGTTAAAGAGGGTCGAACATATTAATTGATTATTCAACTTTGCCTTCCAATCTTTTAAAGAGTCCTTATTGTAATTTGCAAAATGTAGTTATTCAAATTCTCCTGGTTTTACTTTTTTCTGTCGTTTAAAGCAGTTGCTACTCTGTCGATACTGCTATTTCAATTATGATCTCTGTTTAAGAACTCATATAAAAGATTTACGAAGTAATACCTTCTTATTTTTAATTTTCTTTTCATATTTTTCCTTAAAGTCTTTATTGTGTTTTTTGTCGGAATCAAGTCAAAATTAAATCAATAATAAAAACCAGTTTACAATGATAGAATATTGTTAATCGGGTAGAATTAATGATTAACTAGCTGTCGATTGAACTGTTTTATTAGAAGTAGGGCAGCATAGCGACGTTTTATTTTTTTATTAATGAATATCATCTTAAATTTAAAATCTCAAGTAAAAGCGACAGTAGATAAACGTAGAAAATTAAATTATTTAGAGAACATAATCGTAAAATTTAAAAACCGCAACGTATAAGCTAAAAACAGCAGGCTGGGGCGCAGAAAAGCAAAGAGGCTGAGATAGAACAAGATTAAAGTAAAATGTAGGTACATAGAAAGAAAGAAACAGAAAAAAGAAAGGTCTAAAAAGATTTACAATGAAATTTAAATGGAAAAAATTCAACTAAAAACAAATTGGTTAATATTGGAAAAGGGAATAAATGTTAAGAACTAAGAATAAAGCGAAAAACGTAAAAAAACAAAAGTAAAAAAATTAAAAAGTAAAGTCAGTCAATCTTGAAGGAGCATTAAAAAATATTGATTGACTCGAGTATTGAGCGAAGTTTTGCTGAGAATATTATGGGTAGCCTGTTTGACATGTGTGGTGTTGTCAAAAGCCCATTCGAAAATTTTTAAAGAAAAGCATCGTAATTGTATCCTGTTTCAGTCTCATGAATATAAACTATTGAACTTTATTCTGATGTGAATCTTTTATTGGTTCGTATGTAGAAAGACCCAAACGTTCACCACGTCTAATATTTTGATTCATTTATTGTTTGATACAAAAATTCGAAATGTAGAGAAACCCAAGTTGTTACACAATGGACATAATAGAAGTTTGTGATATTTCCGCAAGCAATAAATTTGCATGTGCATATGTTGTTATGCTTGTGCTAAATATCTTCCATCTAAATTGTTCAGTAAAATGATTTGATTTGTCGGATGATGGATCGATTAATTGGTTCAGTTTAGATTTGTCTGAAGACTTTTTAATTGGCTTTAAAATAGCTCCTTCGAATAAGCACGTCTTATTTTTTAGGTGAATAATACTGTAAAGCAGATACAAGAAAAACGACTATTATGCGTTTGTGCGGTCGCTCGTAGGAAAATATTTCTATACTACTGGCACGACAAGGAGCTAGTAGAATTACCGCATTTGGTAAGCTTAAGACCCAGCTGAACGTCGTGCAATAGATGCTCATTTTTGGCGTGTCAAATTATGGAATTGTCGTTTATTTGTTTGTGCTTAAAAAACTATTTTAATTTCGCATCTATATAGTTAATTTAACAAATTAATAAATTGTTGTGCTATCTTAACATTCGTGCGCCAGGTCATTTATCTTACTGCTAATTAGTTTTATCAGTTATCGCTGTCTCAATACGTCTTTAGATCATTGTTCCTTGCTATTAAGTTTAATATTAATTTGACGTAGAGTACGGATAGTTTCACGCCAGCTGGTATTTAAATTATCGCAAGCATTCCGGGCGAAGTGATCGGCTTGCATGCAAGAGGTAGTCGGTTGCCATCCTTCTACAGAAAGCTACATTTCTATCCTTCTACATACCTAATTTTGGGTACAAACTTGATTTTATAAGTTTTTCGTGCATCTTACGTCGTTTCTAATCATATCTCTTCGGCGCCCACAGGAATTTCCCTTAAGTTGGATTGAAAAAATGTCAAAAATTTAAGGGGGGCCACTAACTTCCCACTTACTGGATGTATGATCTTAGGACCATTAGCCTTACTTGATTCAGGGCATAATAAAAAGAGCTTCGACAAAAGGTATAGTCGACGTCAAAATTTGTTTCCTCAGTTTATTTATATATATATATATATATATATATATATATATATATATATATATATATATATATATATATATATATATATATATATATATATATATATATATATATATATATATATATATATATATATATATATATATATATATATATATATATATATATATATATATATATATATATATATATATATATATAATAGCTCATGCTTTTACCGAATTAACAGCTATTGTGTTCGATTCTATGTCGTTTCATCATTTATGATTATTTTATGCAATATGCATTCCCGTATGTATGTCAGAATTCATAAAAAAATTAGAAAAATTTAAATAGTTTGACGTGGCCTATGCAGACAATGTGCGGTCTGCCGTTTGGTGTCCTGAGGGTCGACTTGGACTTGCTATTCGCGATGAATATTTCTTACTGACTGTTTTTGGATCCGCGACGTCTGTGGTAATTTACGAGTACATGCGTCGAATTATTTTATGTACATTCAATATTTTGTAATGGGAAAAGTCAATTCAAGCTCTAGTCATTTGGCAGAGTGCAAGGGGCAGCGGAGATTTCAATCTTTTTTGGAAGCCTGAAATTTTTTTAAAGGACTTTTGTCTAAAAACAACGAATTTCTTATTTTATTGCAAAAGCTTGAGTTTTCAGCAGGATCCCCGATTTTGCATGTTTATTTCTTTCACTCTTGTATTAATGGTACAGCCAAAACAAAGTCAATTTTTTGACCACACATTCCCATAGGCGGGTGAGGGGGTATTACCCGCACCTCAGGGTCCGAGACCTGAATCACTGTCGGACGTTTTTGAGCTATCAAACTTTTTCTGCATGATTTTTGAGTATAAAAGCAGCGAAGATGTTAAAATTTTTTCGGCACTTCTTCGCGCCGACTAATACACTTCTCTTCATTTTACCCATAAAATACCTAGAATGAACTTGAAATTGATCTGAAAAGTTAAAATTTTTGATGAATTCTTATATTTTTTACTTACAAGAGTGACGAAACTAGTCAGAATGGGGCAGAAGGTTGTCAAAAATGCAGTTTTTCACATTAAAACATGCTATATAGGATGTTTTGAACATTTTTCATATTTGACCTGTAAAAAGGCTAGACTATAAATTTAGTGGTCCTAAATTTTGGGATTTCACCCCCTTTGAACTTTCGACTTTGGGGAACTATCTTATTGACCCTGAAGTGCATTTGAAACTTCACTTATTACAGACCTACATAATTACATATGTACCTTTACTTGAAAATTAAGGAAGTACGGCTCATTTGACTCAGAATTCATATCGCAGCTCGTATTTATATTTACTTGTGTTTATTTGCTTTATTTCTCAGTTCTCGTTGATACTAAGCGTCAGAAATTATATATGTACATAGGGCCGTATTAAGGAGGCGACCGCCCCTTCCCTTCGTCGGAAAAAGTTTTGAAAGGTAAGATAATGCAAGAAATGATAGAAAAATCGACTGTCTTTGACATAAAGTCTTCAAATTTTCAACGCTTCGCGCCGGATGTGAAATATTTTCTATCATTTTGGCCCAAGCGTGAACAAAAAATGACACTTTTTCATAGATTTTTTGTGTGAAAAATTTTTTCTCTAAAGTTCAACTTTATGAAATGTGGTTTTGGTTTTTGAATTTCTTTAAATGTGTTTTTGCGAGCTATCCTAACGAATTTTCCGAGAAATAGACCAATTTTTATCGGGTCCGCCCCCCCCCCTTGGCCGAATCCTGGGTACGGGCTTGTATGTATATACATATGTTCGTTTCCCGAAATTAACTTAGGTACGCTCTTTCTGCAGGACGAAGAAGAGCTTCCGGGCAATAATCGGTATTTGTTTACAACGGGTAACAAATCCATAATGCCAATAATTAAACCCTTGAATGATTTGAAAATTATCGGATTTTGTCGCGACGAAACTATGTATTTCGTGACATGTGACGGTCGATCAGCCGAAGGAATCGGCTATGCTCATATCAGATGGTCCCAGATACCTAATTCTATTGGTTAGTTTTACACTTCTTCCGTGGCAGATGATTTGTGCTTGGGCCATTTATGTATGTACGTAAAAAGTTATTAGACATACATATAGTATAATTCATAGATTACTACATTTATGTGCTTGATTATTCTTTTCTTAAAAGCATTATGTGATTTAATGCTATAGCCTGTCAGTTGCCTTGTATTTCAGGTGAGAATCGCCCAAAAACTTAAACTCAAGTCAAGAATCAAAATAAAATTGCGCTTTTTGACTTAATCGTTTTTGGACCTAATTTTGGAGCTTCTCTGATCATAAAAGGCAGAAATTAAGTGCGTTGGCGGAGGATAAATGTTTAGTTTTTTGCTATTCAAGAGCCAACACTTTATTCCTTAGCTTATTGAAGGCAAAAATACTTAATAACAGAACATTGTTTTATAACGGAAAACTTGGCATATCCACGAGGTATTTTAGTTGCCCTAAATATGTTTTGTCTTGTACAAATGCGACGTAAAATCTTTGTTTGTATGTATTGACTGTTAAATCATCGATGGATGCAAAAACTGTATATTATAAGATTTAATAGGTAAAACTGCATTTCTCGGTCTCTTTCAGTCTTTTTTGGTCAATTCTAGACTTTCTGACAAAACATAAGATTATTAAAACGAAGTGATGCGCAGGAAAACTTGGACATTTTCTTAAAAAGTTCTAAAATGGCGATTACACTGTACATATTCACTTGCCTAAAATACTGAAATTTATTTAGCCTTGCCCTCTGAGAGCGCTGACCTTATGCAATGTGCCTCCATGTATGCTAGCTCGTCTTTGCTTGTTGATGCCGCCTGCATGCGCGATTTTACGTATATATGTATACATGGGGAATAAGGGATCGTTCTACTCAAAGTCAATCGTCCCTCCATCCTTCCAAAGTCAGAAAATTTGACCTCCCTCTCGATTTTTGACGAAAATATTCGTTTTTTAGCCATTTTTAGACGCTTTTTTGCTATTTTTGGTCAAAAATTGGCGGTCATTATTAAGCTCCCTTAAAAATTGCCATGGGCCCCTTCCAAAATTTTATAGTCGTTACCTTTTCATATGCATGTAATGCAGGGGGCGGTCCAAAATTGGTGACTCTATATTTTGGGATGTGTTCGCCGGAGCACAACATAAAGTGCATTTTCTGACGTGTCTGAACATGCTCTATCCATTAAGCTCATTAAATTCAAACTTTTCAGAGATTTTTTCCTTGTGATTCGATGAAAAGATGCCAATTTCCATCATTTTCCGTGCATTATCTCACCTTTCCAAAATTATTTTTGGGCTAAGGGGGGCGGGCGCCCCCTCCTGCGTACAACGTCCTGCCTTGTCGTATGTACGCACGAGTTTGATTATTTCCCTAATTCTATTGAATACGACTATCCATTTTTGTTGGCTTTATTCAATTCCTCCATAGAGATACGATCTCTACGACCTTCACAGCTTGTGCAAACTTTGGATGTCCAGAAACCGCATTTGATAAGCTGGGGCTGCCGGTACGTGTGACTGGCTAATGTTGTACGTTACGTAGTAAATCGCTACATATCCTGTAAGTTGCTTTGCTAGTTTAATGTGTGGCCGACAACTTATTTTTTCTTCCATTTGAAAATGAATTAATTTACATATTTTATGATAAACACAACGAGATGAGGTGCTTCAGCGCACAAAACAACTCGACGTCGGTTATTTTCAAAAAGATGCAAAGCTAATTTGTCATGAGCGTAAGCGATAATTTTTTGAAAAAAATTAAAATTAATTTTTTAACGTCTCGCGCTTGATTAATAATTGGAAACTGGAAAACTAACCACCTTTCCCAGTTCGTAAATATGCTTGTGGATGGCAATGACATGGAACGAAAAATATTACGATAATTGTAGTAATTCCCATCATCTTTTATTTTCTATAATAATTTCCAGTTGCCGCGTATTAATTCATTTGCCAATAAGTGCTTATGTATGTGTCTAAAATCTAAATAATGTATTGTATGAAGCAACACTTTTAATTTTTAGCGTAACTTTTCCCAGCCCTATTCTTTCATCTTTATGCATGTATTTTACATACATGAAAACAGTAAGTAGTTTTTCTTTCTATTTATTTCTTCAATGTGTAATGTGGTAATGTTCATCATAGCATGCCCAGTCAGGCAGGGGGTCAAATATTGAGCTTTTCTGGGGTTAAAATGAAGTCCAAATCTGCTATATGTAAAGTGGCATTGAAATTATATAAAAATTAATCTTCAGTTTCTAGTCAATTTCAAGCCTTTTTGAATAGAATCTGCATTTTCATCGCTTTTAGTCCTCACTTTGCCTCATTTTTCTCAAAAAATTTATACATTTTTATTCTGGGGGAGTTTATTTCCATGACCCCCTACACGCAGTCTGGTCGCAGCTCTTCTCGTCACCACATCTTATCAAATTTGGAGAAGCTTCTTCCAAATTTTGAGATGTAAAAGATTATTCTGTAGATTTTTTATTACAGTGTCGGATAATCTTCTCTGTATTTCATCTTCAAGAACTTGCCTCCATGTGGCGTCAAATCCTTCAGCCAATCTAATAGACTTGTATTGTTTGGACGCTGGTGGGCCATTGCTCAGACAGAATATACAACAGCTGATCAAAGACAAAGAATATCAGCTCGCAAGTCAGCTGGCCGAAAATATTTTTGACGATAAGAGCGACGAGGAGAAACGAAATCGTCTGACCGAAATCAGAACTTTGCACGCTTTTCATTTGTTTTGCCAGCGGCGCTTTTCAGAAGCCATGCGCATTTTTGGCGACATCAATGCAGGTTAGGAAAAATCATACCTGAAACAGGAGGGATGGGGTTTATTTTCACCAAAAGTTGGTGTCACCCATCCCCGGAGCCGAAAATTTTTAAACTCCCATTTCTGAAAAAAATTTGAATTTTTTGACCGTTGTTAATCGTTTGTTGGCCTTTTTGACCTAAAATTTGGAGTCATCCCCAACCCATCCTAAAAATGGCTGGGACCCCGACCGAAATTTCGAGCCCTTACATGCATGTATGGTGAAAGTTGACCATCGATTAGAAATCAAATTTTCGCTTTCGTTTTTATGAGTTTGTCATACAAAGAAAAGTTTTTTGAAGATTAGGAAGGAATGCGTTTCTTTAAATCTAATAATTTGTTTTTATGAAAGTGTTTGCAGCCTCGTTAATTTTGTTTTTGCTACATAATTTGATGCATTTAATTTTTACTTGCGAAAGTCACTTTTAATTATTGTTTATGTACAATAAAATCGCTCCTGCGCGCGCATCTGTTATTTGTACCCTAATTGACGATCCTCTCAAAAAATCACCGTAATTTGAATTCGGCAGCAATGATTTGCAGCTTTTTTGATATTTTCTTCACAATTTTCAGTTAGAGAAATGGGCTTTATGTACATATATGTATGTAAGCTCTAATGTGAAAAATGACTTTTTTCACTGGTTTTTAAAACCAAGCATTTCAAAGTTGTAGGTATCGAAGTGGTAGTCCATTGTTTCGCCAAATTCCATATACATACATAGATACTAGGGATGTGCCGGTTAACCGGAACCGGAACCGGCTGGAACCGACCATTGTTTTGGAACCAGAACCGAGAACCGTTTTTTGATTTTATAAGAACCGGAACCGATTTCTTGATTTTTTTAAGAACCGGAACCGTGACCGATCTTTTTTGGAGTCGGTTATCGGTTTTTTTAAAAATAGAGTCAAAAATCGAACTTCATAAAATTCAGTGAAGACATGAAGCAGCGTATCAATCTTTTATTACCCTAAAGTTTACAGATTAAAACTTAGTATGCAAATTTTGTTCCGGGTAAATTATATTTTAAAAATAACAGTCGTTCTGCATTTTCGCCATGTAGCCTGTTTCTGATGGGGTCGTCAATGATTCCAGCGCCACTGAACAGCTGTTCAAAAAATACACCAATTTACGCATACTAATAAGCAAAGAACAGTGGAAACATAGTGTTCAACTGAATGAAAGATTGTTCAGACAAAGCCAGACATGATATAATATTATATTCAAGAAACACATGAACAATATTCAGTGATTTATAAGTGAATTGTCAACTAGACGTAAAACTTGTTTGAACGTGCAGTTGCCAGATTGAAAGGACTTCCTGAATTATTTATCTTTCGATTATATCGTCAGATGTTCCCATGAAGTCAGGCTATCAAAAGCGTACATACTTCAAGACAGGAACCGAGAACCGGACCCGACGGTTCTCTAGTTGAAGAACCGGAACTGGAACCGGAACCAGCGGTTCCACCTTATGTACGTAAGAACCGGAACCGAAGTTCTTGTTTTTAAAGAACCGGAATTGAACCGAATTTTTTGAAAAACCTGGAACCGGAACATTCCTAATAGATACGTATTTTCGCGACACGTGTGCTTATTTTTAGCTTTTCATACGTGCATTTAATTCTGACTATTTTTGATCTGTTTTCTTTGAAGTGCCTTTACTTTACTATTAAGATTATACATATCTTGTAAATAAGTGAACGCTCGAGCTCTCTAATTTTACGCTTTATTCGACTTAAATAATATTTTATTTCTCTTTCCTGTTATTTTGGCATTATGCTACTTCTGATATATTTAGTAGAAAAGTACTTCAAAAGTAGCAAAAAGTGCTTTCATATTTTTGCAGAGGTTCTGTATGTCGTTGGCCTTTTTCCTGATTTGTTACCGGATGAAGTTCGAAAACGGGTTGCTTACCCTGGCCCGCTTCCATCTGATTTTGCCAAAAATGACTTCATCCAAGGACTCCATGCATTAGCGGAATATTTATCGATGGTACGGCGTACGTGATTGAATTAATTTTGTTCTTTACGTCTACATGGCTTAAATTTTACGCTATTTGAATTGTGTGACTAGTGTGATCATCCTATCATTTGTTGACGTAAAATTCCGTTTTGCTTCGTTTTCGCTAAAAATTAAACCCGTCTTTACCATACATGTACTGCATGGGAATTCTAGGGGGAATGAAATTATAAAGTGCCTTTTTTGGGTCCAAAAATTGTAGGTACGTGTCAAAAACATTGTTTTTCAGCGTTTCTGACGATGCTCTATCTTTCTAGAGCATAAAAACATGAAAAAATTTCGAAAAAAAACCAAAAAAGTCGGAACAAATTTAACAAAATATAGTCAAAACATGAGTTTAATGGCGCGAAGCGCCGAACATTTGGCATTTTTGAGCAAATAGATAGCTAAAAACGCTTAAAAAAGCATCAATTGCTACAAATTTTCAGAAATTTCTTGGGAACTTAAAAAATCCGCTAATTCTGGGGGTAGGAAAATGTTTGCGGAGGTGAAAATTTTACTGGGGACGAACCCCCCAAACCCCGCCCCTAAGATAATGAATAGTCTTTACTCTATAGAAGCTGTTCATGTTTATCATGCTTCTGTAAGTTTGTAGCTCTCATTCCATAGCAGTTATTCAGCTGTGTAAACTAGTACGTATTACATGGTAGGGAGAACAGTGATCCAGCTTATTTTAGGTTATTTTGTTATTCACGGATGGTGGCTTGTTCTTTTTTGCTGAAACTTCTAGCCACTAACGTTTATCAAGATGGTACTAGGAGCCCCAAGTTTTTTCTACAACAACCTAATATTCAGGCATGAGCTATTGTTTATAATTTATAATATTGTATTTCTTTCTATATTTATTATTATGTTATATTTCAATAATATTTCTTTTTTTGCAACTTGACATTTTCCCCGCTGATTAAGATGCGTATCTACTCTGAGATTTAAAAAAATGTGCTAATTAATTTTTGTGACAGAAAATGTTGTCAGAAATGTCAAAAAAGGATACCTACGTACGCAGTAATGTGACGCAATGCAGAAACTCTGTGGTTTAAACCATACGTGTAACGGCTCATAATTTCGGGGAGGGGTCCCGGCCTTACCTGGGCGTGATGGGGTATGCACCCCCTCAGAAGGCCGAATCCCCCCGGAAACCAAAATACTTTCCCCCAGAATTCAATTTTTAAATTTTCTTGTCTTTTTAGCAATTTTTTGATGTCAATGGATAGTGCTCGATGTAGTGCTGCCCACGTACGGTCCCGGCTTTTTTTATGGGGGGGGGGTAATAAATCTCCAATTTTTGGCCAAACAAGGCCTAAAAACGGCCAAAAAATTCGACAAAAATCGGGGGGTGGTCAAAATTTTCATGGCTCTGGGGGATGGGGGACGTCCGACCTTGCATGGGGGGTTCCCTCATCCCCTGTTACATGTGTGGTTTAAACAATATCAAAGTGAGGTGCAAATAAATTGCCTTAGTGCACGAGCTGCTGGCAGCTGCCCAAAATTTTTAACGCGGTTCAAACAAAGACATGTTTATCTGCCTAATGCAGCTGGTCCTAAAGTTTTATGTTCATATCAGCCGAACTTATGACGCCTTGTCCAAAATATTCAGAAAGGTCTAGATATGTTACTCAATTGAGAAATAACGATTTTTGCATTTTTGCAATGTCTAATGTTATTCAGAATCATTTCGTGCAAATTAAGTTTTCGTGGAGGTTCTTGGAAATTTTATGTGGAAAGAGCCTTTGTTGTTCAAATTTAAATAAATATGCTCACAAATCTAATTGCGGGAAATTCGTGGAGTTCTGAATGGAAAATATAGGCGTAGGTGACGCAGATTACTGCTCTATTGAACATAATGCAAAATCAAAGCCTAAAAAATTTCCACATTACGCTTAAAAATTCATTACGTTGAGATTTATTCCTTTTTTCCGCCTCAGAAATTTTTAGCAGAAGTCATGAAATTTTCTTGTCTAGAAGAATTTATTTTTGGCTAAAAATTATTGTTGTCTTATTCAAAGCCAAAGAGTCAATAACTATCGTGTCATTAAGAAGTACAAAATTCTAAAAATTGCAACGAGCGATGATCGGAAATCGGAAATAGTCCAATACAATTTTTCGAAAGAATGTTACAAATTCAATGCTACGCGTTTCGACTAGATTGAATTTTCCATTTTTATTGCTTATTTTTTATTTATATCCCTAATTTTGTTTTTTCCCAGACTTTCTACTCGATTTTGAATGCACTATGTACATAATTAGCCAGAAATTTTCCTGCCACTAAAAGTTAATAATGAGAAACTTAAATTTATTCCTCTAAATATACGTATTGCCTTCATATAGTATGTGGATATGTATGTATTACGATTTTCTCATCTCGATCTGTAAATGCTGGTCATAGGCGCACATATTTAATACTCTTATTTTTTCTTAGGTCCGAACAAACATTGCCCGGCAGCTTGATGCGAATGAGAAAAGGAAGAATAAGTTTTTTGGCTCAGATTCTGGCTCGAACGTCAAACAAGGAGCATATATCGACGATAATGCCGAAATTCAGCTGAAAAATTTACTACAAATTGTCGACACGACGTTGCTCAAATGTTACCTGCAGGTGATACGTGGTTTTTCAAATACATTTTTTGCCTTAATAGCCCGTAAAAACGTTTAATTCGTTGTATTTTACTCTTGTTGAATATCCGTGAATGATATGTAATACGAGCAAGAACAATGGAATGGCTTGGAATATCAAATATGTACAAAATAATGGAGAAAAAGTGTCTGATCGAATGAATGGACAGAGTTATACTCGAAAAATACTTCAGATTATATTGCTGTGCAGGCCCGTATCCAGCATCTGGCCAAGTGTTGGGGAGCGGACCCAATTTAAATCGATGTTCTATATCTCGGAAAATTCTGCGGGATAGCTCGCAAAAACCGCATTTTTCAACGTTTTTCGACATGCTCTATCCATAAAGGTCATAAAATCAGAACTTTTCGTGAAATTTTTTGCTTTCTCACTCAAAAGGCTATAAAATATTGTTTTTTGGTCGCGCTTGAGACAAAGTTATGGAAAATATTTTATATCTGGCGCGAAGCGCCGAAAATTGGAAGATTTGACGACAAAGACGTACGATTTTTCATCTCTACGTGCATTAGCTTACCCATCCAAATTTTTTTGGCTCAGGGGGCGGCCGCCCTTCGCCCCTTAAATGCAGCCCTGTTGCTGGGCATCGTTTGGCGCTGTTTCATATATTCCAACAATAGGTTGTTGGTCCAAAAAGGGCCTGAGGGGGTATGCCTTCCAAAAGTCCCGGTAGTGGGATACCCCCAGTGTGCGTGTGTAGGTGCGTTTTGAGGACTTGAAAAATTACCCGCCTGTTTGCTGTATGTAGCCCTGTAGATTATAAATAGTATACGAGTGCTATTCAAAATGTACAAACTTTGTAGCCTTCAAACCCACTTTAAACTATTATTTTTTCGTCAGAGAATATAAAACTTAATACAATTTTTCATCACAGAATACAAAACTGTTGATAGAATATGAAGAACGCAGAAATTCTCTCCTGTAAATTTTCGTTCCGTCAGATTTTACGGTCTGAAAAAATCCTTAATCAATCATGGCATCGTGTTAAGGACGGGATAAATTTGCCTTTTATTATTTGTGATAAATATAATTCTAAGTTTTCTAAACTTTATCGCGCTTTGCAAACAGTAAGTATGAATGTACTAGAAAAAATTGATTGCAGACAAACGAAATGCTCGTCGCATCTTTATTACGCTTACCTGACAACAGATGCGATGTTCCTGAGTGCGAAAAGATTCTGTTGAAGCTGAGTAGATTCAACGATTTGTTTTTGTTGTACGAACGGAAGGGTTTGCACGAAAAAGGTAATATCGTCTAGTTCGTCGGTTTCTCAAAGTTTATTTTTTAGTCGCATACATATATACATAGGTGGGCGGCACCGAAATTTGAGGGGTGCAATATTTTTCAAAGGTCAAGAAATAGCCTTCAAAATGATGGTATGGCGTAAAAACACCATTTTTAACGTTTCTCATCGAGCATGTGCATCTATGGCATAGGTGTAAAATGAAGAATAAGATAAGGATATATACTACAACGCCCATGTGGGTCGTTCACACATCACGACATATTTTTTGAGCCATTTCTATTTGTACGATACAGCAGGAGTTTAAATTTCGGTCAAAGATTGAGAACTGATGAAACAAATAAATGATACGTGAAGGATACATTTAAATGATGATATAAATAAATAATAGAATAAATTAATGATTTGCAAGATGTTCAGATAAAAAAGTATAATTTGCAAGCTTGCATTAGATTTATAATTCGTAAAATGATTAAATGATAAATTTCTTGAATCTAAAAGAGTGAAAGGCTCGAAAGCTGCTTAAAAAATCGGAAGATGGCTCAAAAATTATTTTGGATGTGTGAAAGACCCAGACCCACATGGGCGTTGTGGTATATCCTTATCTTATTCTTCTTTTTACACCTATGCCATAGATGCGCAAGGTCAGGTTGTCTATGTGGATGGGTAACAAAAATATGCGGCCAGGATGGAATGAAATTAGGGATTCATACGTTAAAAAATGTGTTCGTTAGGCATATTGAATCGTAATTCCTCGAAAATACGCTGTTTCGGGCAGACATCGCTTGACAGTACCTAAATTTCGGACCCTTGTGCGTGAGCGGAGTAAATATACCATCTCTCACCCCTCTCTATATGCATGTATGACTCATGCTCATTGTCGTGTGTACATTGTACTTGCATATCATGGGGATTTGGTGGGGAAGCTGAAAATGTCTCTTAAAGTTCCATTTTCTGGGTTAGTAAAAATGGATAGTATAAATGCGTCAAAAACATCTTGGCGTTTCTGACGACGCTCTTTCTAGGACATAAAGATATGAACAAATTTCCGTATAACACCAAAAAATCAAGTAAATTGAGCAAGTATAGTCAACAATGAGTAAATGGCGCCAATTTGACACTTTTGAGCAAAACGCTTAACGCTTAGAACTGCAACTTTTTTACGATTTCTTTCAATTCAGAAATTCTGGTTGTAAGATCTCCGGAAAAGTTTTTGTACGAACGAGAAAATTTTTGAACCTACGGCGCATGTAATATGGATGTAGTATTGAATATACACATTTTTATGTACTATTTGTCTCTTATCCGCCACCCGTACGCTTCACAAAAAGTTTTACTTTGTCCTAAATTCAGCTGATTATATCAGTTCGGCGCAAATGTTTATGAGTTTTTGGTTGCATTAACACGTAAAACTCGACTCTGAAAGCTAAAATAACTTGTGTTACTTAATTAGAAATAATACAGTGATTGCAATATGCTGACTGAATCTCATAATAGACACCGATTCGCTTATTAATTGAAGATAGAGTCAGTTTTATCTTCAAACGACAGAAAGCAGTGCAAAATTGTCAAATAGTTCTTATTTACTGCAAAAAATCTTTATAAAACAGTACAGGTTGATGTGAGAGATGTTTGAGTCTTTACAATGACGCTTGAAATTACGCAAAAATAGATTTTGGAGTCTTTAATTCCCGCGCTTGGAGCTGAATAAATTGTGCTTGCGATATTCATCGCGAAGCGCCGAAAACATTTTGAAATTTCGCTAAAAAAATACTGAAAAACCGTTAAAATTACAATCGCTTTGCCCCAAAAAGTCTTTGTACATTGAACAGAGATGGCTCCAAAGATCTTTGTACGAACCTCAAAATCTTTGTCTTGTATAAAAACAGTGATAAAAACCTTTTTTGGAGGGGTGAAACCCCTGAGATCATACATATTTATATGCTATATCTGTCCTTGACGCGTATTACTTCTTCGCTTACACTATGATAAAACTGTTTGATATTATGCTGTCGGCGTACGCCTAGTGCATCCACTATTAGGAGTATAGATGCTAAAAACTCAATTAGTTTAATCATGTTGCCGAAGTTAGATTATATTAGGGGAGAAGTAGTTTTGGTCCCCGTTTAATGAGTTTTAGCGATGTTTTGTGTATTGATTCAGCTGCATGTGCATATAATAAAAAAACCTCTTTCGAACTGGCATCCAACCAAAATTTTCTGCTCCTGTTATCATCAGGAAGGCAGGCCATTGTCCAGTTATTTACATATGTATTATTAATTAATTAGAGCTGATTTTTAAATACTTATGTATTTTATACTTCAATTTCTTGTTGTTCAGCTCTTGAACTTCTGCGATCGCAATATAAACGTAAAGATTCTGCCCTGAAGGACTTGTCACGGAGCGTTCATTATTTGCATAACCTTGGTAGCAAAAATTTGCCGCTCATTCTGAAGTTTTCAAGTTGGATTTTCAAGGAGGATGCTACAGAAGGTCTCAAGGTGTGTGAACACATTGTACTTATGTATGCTATATAAGTCTATGCATTTGCCTTGAAAAATATGGGCTAAAGTCGAAAATCGTTGAAAAGCTCAAAAAATGTACTTTATTCGAAAATTGCGCCGTCATTGATTGCTTTGTTGACAATAACTCGCTTACTTGCTTAAACGGCACAGCAGGCAGGTTTGCGTATCCCGAACATCACGAAAAGAGGCACAGTCGTTTGACTAGAATCTTCCGTTGTTGTCGATCTACGGCTAATATGGTCAGATATTTGATCCAGTTTTTATTGTAATCCTTGCAACTCGGGTTGAATGGTTTTAGTATAATTTGCTCAGCCTCTTCATGAATTAGACGTTTCATTGTTTGTTTAATACCTCCTTTGGGTCTTTTCCAAGTTGCATCATTTGTATATAAGAACGTTGAGGCTGGAAGACGATCTTCCGGCATTCTTGGGATTTGACCAAACCATTTCCAACTTCGACTTTTAAGGACTTCCAATTTGCTTTGGATTTTGGTCTGTTGTAGGATTGTCTTATTACTAATCAGTATTGAAAAATGTATTTCTTAGATACGTATATACATATGTTCGTCTTAAGCATCTATAGTCAAAGGTTTCTAATTGTTATTGGTCTTCGACTCTTAGTGGTCATGTTTCTTAACCATAGAGAAATGCAGGCACGTATCTCTGGGGGAATGGGGGGGTTCGGACCCCCAAATTCAGAAAAAATTGGAAAAATACGACTTTTTAAACGTTATTTTGTGCTATTTTTTGGCCTTTTTGGGCTTAGTCTCCCTTTAAAAAATTGATGGTGGTCCCCTCCAAAATAGGACGGCCAGCTACGTGCCTGTACGAAATGTTGCTCTGACTTTCGCACTCATGCGAATCTTCGTTTGTTGCCGTACGTCCTTTCTTTCCAGAAGTTCAGCAATTAGCTTGAAATGTTCGAGGTTTTTTTATTTTTTATTTTATTTTCTTTATTTTTTTATTTTTCCTTTCTTAATTTATTATTCCAGTTGTATGAAAATAAAAAAATTGCATATAAAAAGTGTACTTTAGAGTCTTTACAGCTCTTATTTGAACAAGTCGGTTATAAATCCCATTTTGTTTTGTGCCTTTGTCGCAGAGCGGACCAACTATGTATGTAGATCTGTAAATGAATTTTGAATGTCATGGATTGTTTTGTTCATGCATTCCTTATGTACTATAGAGTATACATAATTCCGATAGCTTGACTTTTAATTTTATCCTGTAAATAGTCATTTTTCTTCTATCACTTATAATAAAAATACGAATAATTCTTATATTTACATTTGCTGTATTTATAGATTTTTACGGAAGATTGTGACGAAGTGAAAAGTCTAGATCGTCGAACGATCCTGGATTTTCTTTTACGAGAGTCGTCTGATTCGGTTGTGCCATATTTAGTAAATATTTATTGATTTTCATATGCTGGCAATTTAAAGGCAATCTGCGTGGGACCCATACATGATCTTAGAAAGAGGGTTGGGGGTTTTCACCCCCCACCCTTCCCCGAAAATCGGCAATTTTTTGCCAGTTTTCAAAAATTTTCTAAAAATTTGTAGAAAAGATGCTTTTTTAAGCGTTTTTAGCTATCTATTTGCTCAAAAGTCTTACATTTTCGGCGCTTCGCGATATTATACTCATGTTTTGACTATATTTTGTTCAATTTGTTCCGACTTTTTTTGATTTTTTTCGAAATTTTCCAAGATTTAATACTCTAGAAAGATAGGGCATCGTCAAAAACGCTGAAATACGATGTTTTTGACGCGTACCTACTATACCATTTTTCGACCCAGAAAGGGCACTTTGAAATTTCACTCCCCCTCCAGAATTTCCATGCTGTGCATGTATGGTGGGACCTCTTTAATTTTTTGTTTTTCATTTTTGTAATTTATTTTTTATAAGCACTTTCATTGTTTTTAATGGTAGAGCGATATTTTGAAGTATGTTTAATAACATAGCATACATATTTACTAAATCTAATACACATGTATGCTCATTGGATAGAATTTTCTGTTCTAAGACAAAGGCCAGACCCATATATTAGATGTATACGACATGGAAATTCCACCCTACATTGTCCGTTCTTATCCCCAAACACAAGACTTTTATCCCTCCTCTAGACTTTTGAGTTATAATTTTCTTATGTTTTTTGTATATTTTTTTAGTGTTTTGATACAAGTACAAAGATGAAGTAATCCTCGTGGGAAAGAAGGATGGAATGATTCGAAATTTCGAGTCGTTACCAAACATGCACAAGGGGATGGGGTTCTTTACCCCTTAGACAGTGGCGGATCTAAGAAATTCTTAAGGAGAGTGGGTCTTACCCCCAACTTTTCTAAAAACAGTCTAAAATAGGTCAAAACATTCGGCCATCACATGCGAAATAGCGTTTTTCGGCGTTTTACATTCTCTACGTTTGTTTAAAAACATTTTTGACAACATTTTTTCGAAAATTTTGAAATTTCAGACAATTTTGTGCGAAAAAAATCATTAAATTTCTTTGACGTTAACAAAAAATGAAATCAGGCAGAAGGATGTTTAGAAGCTTTATCCACCGCTCGATTTCCTTTATTTTGACATGGAACGTCTAAAATTTCTGAAAGTTATGCGTGAAAAATAGAAGAAATAAGGCTTAATTAGCTGTTATTGCTCTTGAAATTGTTTTAAAAACTATTCCATGAGCAAAAAATGACTTCAGGTCGGCAAGAAAGTAAGTAAAGGTAATTGATGTAAGAAATAATGATCACTGACGGCCAAATATCATTGTAACCTATATATATATATATATATATATATATATATATATATATATATATATATATATATATATATATATATATATATATATATATATATATATATTAGTGATGTCCTGGGCACCGGCGCCGGTGCCTAATGCTAGGCTGGTACCGGCGCCGGTGCCGGTGCTAGATAAAAGAAAAAAAATTAGTGTAAAAAGAATAATTGAAGCTCATTTTATCACCAATTTAATGAATAAAGGCGCAAAAAGGTAGCATTTTGTTAATAAAATCTTCTGATTAGCATAGTGAAGCATTTTGACTGAACTTCAGAAAAACATCAATTAACAGCAAGAAGCGTGGACACTAATAAATAAAGTAAATTAAAATTAAAAACATGGACCTATAGAGTGGAAAGTTCTTCTAATGCTACCATCTGCAGGCAAGAAGGATGAGTACTACAGAGTAGTTTTCAACTTAATTTCATCATTTCCATTTTTATATTTCCATTTCCTGAGCAGAAGACCGTAAAACGCAGCTAGAATTTTAAAATAGTTTTTATGCAAAACTTTTTCCGGCAAATTATTCAGAAAAAGCTTGTTAAAACTTTCTAAATGAAGTTCTAAGTCTTTTGCATTACTAATATATCCCATGTTTGTTTTCAGAGGCTTTTGAAAATGTGAAATGATAAACTCAAATAATTTAAGCTCAAAAAGTTTTGTGGCTATTTTCATGTTTGTTTCTTACTAGTTGAAGAAACAGTGCATTAGTTAATGTAATTAACTAATGCACTAAACAAATTTCGATTTGACTAGAGAATCAACTACTGCACAAGCCAATCTTGATTGCACTACACTTCAACTTATAATACACTATTTAACTTTTATTTTTCTTCGAATTTCAATTTTATTACAATTTTTGTTTCTTTAATGCTTAAGTGAGAAAATTAATATGTATTCATAAATTAAAAATAATGAAGTCGTTATTAGCCAAATGAAATTTTGCCCTTAAAATGTATATCCGGTGAAAAATGGTACAAATTTAACCCTTTTTGAAGAAGCATAGTACACTATATAATATGATAATGTAGCACCGGCACCGGTACAGGAGGTACCGGCACCGGCACCAGTAAAAAAAGCGGCACCGGGACATCACTAATATATATATATATATATATATATATATATATATATATATATATATATATATATATATATATATATATATATATATATATATATATATATATATATATATATATATATATATATATATATATATATATATATATATATATATTAGGGATGTTCCGGTTCCAGAGTTTTTCAAAAAAATCGGTTCCGGTTCCGGTTCTTGGAAAACGAGAATTCCGGTTCTGGTTCTTGCATAAGTTGGAACCGTCGGTTCCGGTTACGGTTCCGGTTCTTCAACTAGAGAACCGTCGGTTCCGGTTCGGTTCTCGGTTCCTGTGTTAAAGTATGTACGCTCTTGATAGCTTGACTTCACCGGAACATGTGACGATGTAATCGAAAGATAAATTATTCAGGAAGTCGTTTCTATCTGGCAACTGCACGTTCAAATAAGTTTTACGTCTAGTTGACAATTTACTTATAAATCACTGAATATCATCTATGTGTTTCTTAGTTGGAGACTTATATGAAATCGAAATGCTTAATTCATGACGAAGATCTGCTGCAATCGTGGAAAGAGAAGTCGAAGAATTTGCGGATTCTCGCGTTTATAACTAAGCAGTATCTTGCAGCCAGTGGCGGATCTAGGATTTTTCCTAAGGGGGCAGTATCCCGACTTTTCCGAAAACAGTCGAAAATAGGTCTAAAAATTTGCCCTTAACGCGCGAAGCAGCGTTTTTTTCGGCGTTCTACAATGTATACTTTTACATTAAATCACGTTTGACGCAATATTCTTTCTTAAAATTTTAAAATTTTCGACAATTTTGTGCTAAAAATCACTGAAATTCTTCGACTTTATCAGAAATCTGGCGCGAAGCAGGTTTTTTATTGTACAAGGTCCGTTTGACATGTACAAAGATGATCCTAAAAGTCTTTGTACATTGTGTACACACAAATTTTTGGGTACTATAATATGATACAGTAGCGATTTTAGTGTTGTAAAAATTAGAGCTGTGCCGGGGCCAGGCCCCGGCACCCGGCGCCGGGGCCTAGGCCCCGGCCCCGGGCCGGGGCCAGGCTGGCCCCGGCACCGAGGCCGGGGCCAATGTTAGAGTTGATTATAATGTAGAAAATTGATAATGTTCTGGGTAGATTCACCTTCAAACTCAATTTCAAGCAAACCACAGATCTTGCTAATTCAAATCTTTATTTCACTATGTCAGATTGGTGCGAATTTCTAGTTAATAATCAAAATTGACATATTTTAAATTGCAATTCATATAGACGAGCATTTCCAGCTTGCTTGGTAGCAGACAGCTACGTCTATCAGAACAAATAGAATAATAAGCCTAAAAAAAGTGCAAAGTAAAGCACATTGAAAAACGCATCCAAGTCAGAGGAGTTAAATCCATACATGGGCAGCTCAAAAATTCTAGAAGTCCACAATTTTTGAAAGTTAAAAAGTGCCTGATAATATATGGTAGAGCGAAAAAAACACCGTTTTCTCGCGTTTCTCAATGAGAGCTATCCATTAGCATCAAAAAACCGCAGAAAAACAGAAAAAATTCTGAAAATCAATATCTGGGGGGTCTAGCGGATTTTTTGGGGGGAGAATGTGAATTCTGGGGGGTCTAGATCCCCCGATGCCCATGTTCTGTTATATCTTGCAATCCCAACAAATATTAACGCTTGACGTGCATATCTACAAGCAAGAATATATGCATAGGTACATGTAAGGGGTAGGGCAGGGTCGTACTATGAGCATGGTAAAGCACGCTATTATTGGCCCCGGCCCCGGCCCCGGCACCGGGGCCTAGGCCCCCGGCCCCGGCCCCGGCAAAAAAGGCGGCCCCGGCACAGCTCTAGTAAAAATAGAGTTGTTCGACTTTTGGTAGTGTATTTCAGCTAATTTATGGGTCTCTGAGGGCAAAAAATAAATAAATAAATAAAAAAATATATCTCGTCTTAAAACGGCGCGAAGCACCTAAAAAGTTGACATTTTTCCTTTCGAAATGCAGTTTCTGCTATTATAAAGATAAATAGAGCACACAATCAGTCATTTTGACGCGAAGCGCCGTAAATTTCTGCGAATTTTTAGACCTTTTTAGTAATTTTTGTCTCTCCAAAAATCTTTGTACATGTACAAAGACGGTCCCGAAAAGTCTTTGCTAATCGGAAAAAATCTTTGCCGAATACAAAAAAACTGTGGCGCGAAGCGCCGGAAATTTTGTGAGATTAAGACGGATAGACGTCAAGAAGCATGATTTACAGCTTGATTTACTGTATTTATAGCATTTGATGCGAAACATCGAAATTTTTAATTGAAAATAGAAGAAAACTATGCAAAAATAGCTGTTTCTGCTGCTAAAATTGTTTTGAAACCTACATGAACAGAAAATGGCTTCCAGGTGGCCAAGAAAGTAAATAAACGTCATTAATAGGTATCATCCGGCGCATAGCGCCGAAAAAAATTTGATAAATTATGGTCACTGAGGGCCCAAAAATAATTACAAATTGTATATCCATTCTTTATCTCGCCAAATATTTCTGGCAAATGGGGGGCGGTCCCCGCCCCCTTAGATTCGCCCCTGCTTGCAGCGCCAGCTACAAGCGTTCCATCGGAACAGCTGTTCAGTTGCACTGGAATCATTTACGACCCTCTCAGAAACAGGCTACATGGCGAAAAAGCAGAAGGACTGTCATTCTTAAAATATAATTTACCCGTAACAATACTAAGTTTTAGTCTGTAAACTTTTGGGTAATAATAGGTTGAATTGCTGCTTCATGTCTTCACTAAATTTTATGGAGTTCGATTTTTAAGTCTAATTTTAAAAAACCGATAACCGACTCCAAAAAAGATCGGTTCCGGTTCCGGTTCTTAGAAAATCAAAAAATCGGTTCCGGTTCTTAGAATATCAAAAAATCGGTTCTCGGTTCCGGTTCTAAAAAAATGGTCGGTTCCAGCCGGTTCCGGTTCCGGTTAACCGTCACATCCCTAATATATATATATATATATATATATATATATATATATATTATATATATATATATATATATATATATATATATATATATATATATATATATATATATATATATATATATATATATATATATATATATATATTAGAGATGTGCCGGGGCCGCTCTTTTTGCCGGGGCCGGGAGCCTGGCTCTGGGCCTGTACAAAACATATACCCTATACTTACTAATCTATACCAAGCATCCACATTATTCCTATACTGACCTAACATCTTAGTATTACTATTGTAAGCAATTACATATTGCTTCAATGAATCAAAGACTTAAAAATAAGCAGATAAAAGAGAAATAAACAAAAAATTAATAAATAATTGTGAATATAGCTGTTAGGCATAGAAAACAATAAGCTAAGCTGAACTGAATATGGCTTTTCTATAGTATTTATGCTGATTCGATGAAAGAAATAGACGAGCAAAACAGTACAATACAAAAGATTACGATTACATTGCACGAGAAATAAGTAACCCAGAGATTAACTACACGCTTGAAAAACTTATCTATGGAATATCAACAGAATCATAGGGGCGAAAAACGCTTGTACGACGAAAAATCATTTACTAAGATTAGGGAACATGCATAATCGAATTAAAATAATATTTAAAAAATTAATTGAAAACCACACAAAAATTAAGACACTTGCTCTATTATTTGGCGCACAGCGCCCGAAATTAGTGAAAAATCGCATATATTAAAGCAAACGAATTTTTTCTGGATGATAAAATAAGTTGCCGTACCCTAGCATTTTTTAAGGTACATAAGTACATACATCGATTTATAAAACAATTTTACAGACACTGGTGAAAGTCCCTTGCATTTTAAACTTTATTGTCTAAGAATTATCGGTCAAACGTGCTTATTTTCGCAATAAAAATTGTTAATTGAGCTAAGCTATTCAAGAATGTATCGAATTGTTTCAATGCTCACTCAAATCTTGATTATTAGATTACCTGAAGCGAAACACAACAGTTGCCTAAGCTTAATTTTAACGAAATTTAGCTTATTTTTGCGATAAATAAATATTATGTTGCATAATTCGGCAAAAAAAGATTAATTTTGTTCGATTTTCATTAATTTTTCATCCTTTTGTACAGGCCCCGACGCCGCGCGGGCCGGGGTCTGGCATACATATACATATATATATATATATATATATATATATATATATATATATATATATATATATATATATATATATATATATATATATATATATATATATATATATATATATATATATATATATATATATATATATATATATATATATATATATATATACCGTCCATTATGTCGCCAACCATTTTGGGCCTATGGGTGCGGGCGCCCCCTTAAATCCGTTCCTGCCCTGAATGGAAAAATGGGAAGAACAAACTTTACTAATGTCTGCTATTTTTATATTCGTACTTTAGAGCATGTTATAAACGTATTTCAAGAAGAAAGGCCCTATTTCAAGGATGCGTTGGTCCAGCAGTGTTTTCGTATGGTCAAAAATGCGATGCCTGAATATATAAAAAGTTTAGTAGGTATGTAAGCGTATTGTATATCTTTAGCCCAAACATGCACTTAGGGGGTTTGGGGTATTACCCTCCGCTGAAGGGTCAGCCAGACAGGTACTGCCCGTCGATTTTGAGCTGTCGGAACGTTTTTTTGCATCATTTTTCAGGTCAAAAGCATTAAAAATGTCAAAATTCTTCCCGCGCTTCGCTCCTGATTTCTACTTTTATGTGGTGCTTTTTTACTCAAAAAGCGCCAAAAATGGATCAATTTCTGTAATAGTGATATAATACAGTCAAAATGTGCTAAAAATGCTCTAAAAATGCGAAATTAGCACAAAAAGACATTTTATAAGCTATTTTGACCATTTTGGTCGTTAAAACAAACAAGCCGTGTTTGACGCAAAATCTTTTTCATTTCCACTTTTTTCATTTTGCCGAATGAGCAACTTTTGCTTTTGAGAAATTATTAAATTTTTAGGTCTTTTCAAATCATCAGTTACATAGTTATGTAAAAAGATCGAAAAATAATGTTCTACCCTTAAGATTATTTCTAAAAGACACTCATATTATTGTAGTTGCTCCTTCATTTTTTTGACCGACTATTTTTCTGTAAAATGCTGGTTATTGATATGATTCTATTTAGGGATTACGCAGAATTTTTTAAGTGGGGGCCTTTCAAAATTGGCGACCCTATATTCTGGGATATCTTCGCTTGGGCACAAAATAGAGTTCATTTTCTGATGTTTCCGATCATCTCTCATTCGTTAAGCTCATAAAATTCAAACTTTTCGAGAAAAAAATTATTTTCTCTTAATAGGCATATTTTTGACCGCAATTGAGACAAACTTATGGTGAATAATGATCCTACGGCGCGAAGCACCGAAAATTTTGAGATTTTCCGATGAAAAGATGCCAATTTTTATTTTTTCCTTGCATTATCTTACATACCTTTCCAAAATTATTTTTGAAATTGAATTCAATTGAATTGAATTAATAATAATAAATAATTAACGCACTAATTGAATATTATCTCGAAATAAAAATTAATATTCGTCATGTGCAGTATTTAATTTAGAATATTTTCTACTGACTTCATTTTTTTCATGCATTTCCTTGATTTTGTAACTCCGTGGTCGTTCTTTTTCTTTAAAATGTTACTCAATCTCTGTGCACTTTCTGATTAATCGAATTTGTCAAATTTTATTAAAATGTTTCCTTAGTTTCCTGCTCTAACTTCTATAGATCTTTTATGTTTAACGTAAAAATTGTTGTTTATACGGTTCGTTAGTCCTGATGCTTATGTACTTGTCCGAGTATTATTTAAAATTAAGGTCATTCTATGGCTCCTGCTGGGAAGGAACCGGCGCCTCTGGGTGAAATGCGCCAGAAGTTGCTGAATTACCTCGATCTTTCATCGTCTTACAATGCCGAAGTTTTGTTAAATGAACTTCCGGAAAACAGTGAATATGCTTACTTAGCCACATCCACACCTTGGCGTGTGGATTTTGGGGGTATGCACCCCCCAGAAACCAAAATACCCCCAGAATTTAATTTTAGAAATTTTTTTGTTTTTTTCGCAATTTTTTTGATGCTAATGGATAGTGACTGATGAGAAACGTTGAAAAATGGTGTTCTATTCGCCATACCACCATTTTTAAGGCCATTTTTTGACCTTTGAAAAAATTTGGCACCTACTTCCCAGAGCTTTGGTGCCGCCCACCTACATGGCTACATCTTTGCATTTTACATATCAGATAATTGAGATAAAAACTGCTCGTTGTCTAATTATCACGAAAACGAACAAACTTACACAGGAGTGTCCTCGTGTTAAGCCTGTTCTTTCTACTGTCCGATTGTTAGTCATAAAAATTCTCTGTATTTTGAGAAAAACTACATATTTAAGAGTTTTTCGTGAGGAAGACTGCTTGAGACGTTCGTTGTTTGACTTTAATTAGGTACTCGTGTATCCAGTATTTTAGAAATTTTTTAAATTAGAGAATAAAATGAGCAATTATTTGCACTAAAATATTTATAAACAATTTCAACGCTATGCTTTGCTCCTTGTTGCTATTATTTACTGGATAAGAAATGTATGAAAATAATTTTAGCTACATAGCTAAAAATGCTTCGATTATACTTTGAAAAATATCAAAAAATGCGCTTATACCATCTTTTCGTTAATTAATTAACATTGCCGCAAAATTGAGCCGATAAAATCAAAGTCTAGGGATAAATGAACTAAAACATAATTAGCACATTGCTCTTCTATCGCATAATTGATTTCCTTGTTGATCTATGGATTATTCATATATCTAATTTATAAGCTCATTATGCTGTGTTATTGTGAATCTATTGTTATAGTGGATTTTATACATGGGAAAAATATTGGGAATGGGAAACGGGAAATCTTGGGGTATGAATCCAATATTCTTAGAGTGCCTTTTTGACTTCAAAAACGATGGATACATATGCGTCAAAAACACTATTTTTGGCGTGTACGCCGAAGCTCTTTTTCTAAAACATAAAAGCATTTTAAAAATTGAAAAAATCGAGTAAATTGTAGATATTGGAGCCAAAAATTAATATCTATCGCGAAGCGCTGAAAATTTGACAGTTTTAAACCAATTCTAAAGAGTAAAAAAATGCTAGGGATGAAACCTTTCTTGGGGGTGACAGATCCCCCAAGATCATGTATGATCGGTTTTATTCTGTCCTTTATGTCGTGCTCTTCCTTTTTTTAGTAATGCAGGAAGAGCGAGCCATTTTACTAGGAAAAGCTGGCAAACACGCTCAGGCTATTTCGATGTACACCAATGTTTTGCATGATTTCAAAAAGGCGGAAGAGTACTGCATCAAGTATCACCAGGTTTCACAGAAATCGTCAAGCGCTTCTAGTGGTACTAATAAGTGTTTTTTCACTGCACGACCCATTGTTTTGAATATTGATTCGTATATCATTTTAGACCATTGCATAATTGAAGGTCTTTAATTGTTTCGGTTCGGTTAGCAATGCTCGATCTTTCTGCTCATTTTTGGATTTGCGATCTTCATTTTAAAAGATTCAATAGACAGACTACGCATTTTCACTTCAAAGCATGCATACCAATACTTTCGTTACTGATAGAAAAAGATGTCACATGCAAAAGTTTGCAATATTTACCTGAAAGCTTCATAGCAGGAGCAGTTTTTTCTACTTGTTCCCTTTGCATATGTACAAAGATGGTCCCAAAAATTTTTTTTGTACAAGGTCCTTATGTATATACATGTACAAAGATGGTCCGTAAAAGTCCTTGTACATTTTGTACACACAAATTTTTGGGTACTATAATATGGTACAGTAGCGATTTTAGTGAGGCAAAAACAGAGTTTTTCGACCTTTTGTAGTGTATTTTAGCTAACTCCTGGGTTTCTTAGGGCAAAAATCACTAATAATCCTCTTAAAACGGTTGACATTTTCCCTTTCAAAATGCAATTTCTGACATTATCAAGAATATATATATATATATATATATATATATATATATATATATATATATATATATATATATATATATATATATATATATATATATATATATATACACACAATTACTCATTTCGGCGCGAAACCTTTTTTGCAGTTTTTGTCTTCTCAAAAATCTTTGTACATGTACAAAGACGGTCCCCAAAAATCTTTGTACATCGAGAAAAATCTTTGCCAAATACAAAAAAACACTGGATGATCCGAAAAGTCTTTGTACATGCAAATATTGGGGCACTATAATATGACACAGTAGCGATTTCAGTGTGGTAGAATAGGGTTTTTATATCTTTCAATTTTTGGATTTCTGACGCCAAAAATACTATATATTGTCTAAAAGCCGCGCGACGCGCTAAAAAATTTGATATTTTTCTATTATAAAAGCAAATTCTGCCATTATAAAGATATATAAGACAGATAATTATTTATTCCGGCGCGAAGCGCAGGAAATTTTTGCGAATTTTGGACCTTTTTACATTTTTCATCTTCCTAAAAGTCTTTGTGCACGTACAAAGACGGTCCCAAAAAGTCTTTGTCATCGGGAAATATCTTTGCCGAATACAAAAAAACGTGAGCAGTTTTGAACAATTTGGTTTTATAATATTTAAACTAGTACATGTAAACAAATACTTGAAGATTTTCAATTTTATTTAATTTTTAATTTGAAATTAATTCTTAATTTCATTTTTTACGAAAATGAAAATACTCTTAAGTAAATGTAAACCTACAATTTTATTATATGTATAAAAACTCCGGCCCGTATTCTGAATTTTATTTCGGGGAGGGCCGAAAATTTTGAGCTTAGATACATATCGAGGATGATTAGGAGATAAGCGAAAAAAAGCAGTTAGAGCGAATCTCGGCGAGCTTCTATACAATAATCCGAAAAATTTTAAGAAAATTTCCATCAAAATCTGATATTGTTCCTGTTCTTGAATTCGGCATGCTTAGGAATAACGGTCTTTCTAAAAACTATCTATTTGTAGGTGGCACTTCGAATCTTTTCCTGCTTATGCTGTCTTCTTATGCAAAACCTGGTGACGGTGTAGTCACGACGACGTCATGTCAGAAACCGCCTAATGTGCGTCTGGCTTTGAAAGTTCTGCAAGATTATGCGCCATACGTCGATGTTGCGGAGGTAAAAATTAAGCATCAGCCATAAATGCACGTAAAAGGGGTTTGGGGGATCCCCACCCAAATTTTAATGGCGATTGCTCCCATATCTCCTCCGAAAATGAGATTTTTGCTCACCTCCTTTTCTAGCATAGACTTGCGTTTTCAGGCCATGGTGCTGTTTTGTCACTTTTGGCGAAAAATATAAGGTCATTTTACTCTCCTAAAATCATTTTACTCCCTTACTTTGTTACTGTTTTTCAAACAACGACTGTATTGTTATCATAAATACGCATATTTTTGTGTGAATGAGCGACGTTTTGACATTTTTACTTCTGTATAGTATTAAATGACTCCGATTATATTTACAAGCTCCTAGTTTTCTGGAAAAATGCAAAGAAAGTTTGTTGGCTGTGGCGTTTTAGGCCATTTTTCCTTTGAAAAGACGCTTTTTCATGCGTTAGTGCTCATTTTTCAATTTCATGAAACGTGTAACTAGAGTTTTATTAAATTTTGTATGAAATTCTCTAAGTTTTAGCTTTGAGAAATACATGATAGTGAAATCAAAAACGCCGAAAAATACTTTTGGGTCATTCCATGTCAAATCACCAAAAACTCATATAAGGCTCCCACTCGACCCTCTCCAAATCTCTTAATATTTTTTAATAAAGTAGCCCTAGACCCAAAATGATGCTGTGCAAAATATTAGAGCTCATTGTGCTTTGGTTCGAAAGTTACAGGCCCATGTTTAATGGGCAGTCAACTCTGTAGTGTGCACGCACGATAAAAGGGTTCAACTTTGACCCCTTGTCAAATCAGTTTTATCAGTCAGATAAGTGTAAAATTTGGCAGGCATAGACAACTTTTAGCACAGAATTCAGTGGAGTAACTGAAAAAGTTGTATGGCTGACTGATCAGCTCTCAATCTATGACAAAGCACTGACAAATTCTGTCATGACAAATTTTGGCCACAATTCGCAAGCCAGTGACTCTGCAGCAAAAGATCTATATGCCACAATATTTCGCAGCTGTACATAACTACGCCCATATTAAGCTATGCTGAAATTGCAACTCTGTTGCATTCATATATTTAGAGATGTTCTACAAGAAAGTTGGCTAAAAAATTTTTTATAGAAAAATGACCAATTTCCAGGGCAAAATATCTCAAAATGCGTCACTCCCAATTTGATTTTCAATGGTACCATTAGAAAGAGGAGGTTTTTTTGCACCAGAATTAGGTTTATTTGCTTTGGGATCTGATATCCTAAAAAAGCCATAGGGCTCTGAAAATGATATACTTTGCTCCAGTATTGAAAGAATTAAATTATGACTTTTCAAGTAATTCTCCATCAACTGTCCAGGATTGCACGCACAACTGGGCGTGTGGGAGGAGGGTATGCAACCCCCTGAGAAACCAAAATACCTCCCTTCAGAAATCAAAATACCCCCCCAGAATTCAATTTTTGAAAATTTTTTTCCGTTTTTCCGCAATTTTTTGTTACCAATGGATAGTGCTTGATGAGAAAAGTCGAAAAATGGTGTTTTTTACGCCATACCACCATGTTTAAGGCCATTTTTGACCTTTGAAAAATCTTGCACCCCCTTTAGAATTTTCTTGCTGCCCACGTATGATTGCATGTAAAATATAGTCCAACCTAATTGGTAAAATTTGAAACTTCATTGGTAATAACGTTTTCCGTGAGGGATTCAGAATTTCAATGCTCCTATTAAGAACAATCTTAGTATTTTAGGATTTTTGATCTATAGTTCGCCAGTTTTTGTGTTTTTGTGAGTAGGTTAGGCTTTGCTGTTTATTTATATGTGTATTTACTGACAATAAATACACATGTAGATAAAAATAACATTCATTTTCTCAAATTATAGATTTTATTTGAAATTGCTGATATATGAGTATATTCAATTACACGATTTGATTCAAATTTGATTACGGATACTTTATAGATCAGAATCCCATTGGATTACTGCCATGTGCTATTGCTAGTCAGCATGCCTCTTCTAAATGCCATCTGACAACTTACACTTCCAACAAAGGCTTGAAGTTTTAGAAAGAGTACAGTGTGGAAGATCAAAACTGGTTGCAAGACGGAGTGAATTACACTTGAATGAGCAATTCAAAGTTACAGAATATATGGTTCGTGAAGCTAGGAAGCTGAAAGCAGAACACGGAATATTAGCTATTCCCAAGAAGAAACAAGGCAAAGTTCTTTCTAAAGAGGTGAAGGAAAGGGTTACACAATTTTTTGAGAATGAAGAATTCAGTCGAGTATGCCCTGGAAAGAAAGACTGCATTTCTATACAAATCAATGGAGTAAATGTTCAGAAGCCGAAATACTTGCTGCTTAGTAATTTGAAGGAGATGTTTGTTGAATATTGTGAGAGATACGGATCTGAACTTGGCTTTTCAAAATTTTGTGAATTACGACCAAAATGGTGCATGATGGTTGGCTCATCAGGAACGCATTCTGTATGCGTGTGCATGATCCAACAAAATGTAAAGCTGATGCTAGCAGCCAGTTCAATAAAGAAAGACTATAAGGATTTGTTTGCAAAAACAGTGTGTAACTTAGAATCAAAAGCCTGCATGCTCCACCAGTGTGAAAGTTGTCCAGGAAATGGAGTACTGGAGCCTTGTCTGGCTATCGTGTGTGACCCCTATGGCGATGGGGTTGCCAATCTTTTAGATTGGTAGTAGTTCAGCCTCCATGGACCAAAGCAAGGATTATACTAGCAATAGTTAAATCAGCTCTCTGTGAATAATCAGGTCCTGTAATTAACAACATACTCTTAGCTTACGATATGCATCTTACTGATAAAACTGTCATCTTCAGAGCCCTATAGTTTTTCTAAGATATCAGATCCCAACGTAAATAAACATTATTCTAGTACAAAAAAACCTCCTCTTTCTAATGTATTCATTGAAAATTAAATTGGGAGTGACGCATTCTGACATATTTTGCCCTGAAAATTGGTCATTTTTCCATGAAAATTTTTTTAACCAAGTTTCATGTAGAATATCTTCGACTATATGAATGCAACACAGTTGCAATTTCAGCATAGCCTAATATGGGCCTTGTTATGTACAGCTGCAGAATATTGTGGAATATAGATCTTTTGCTGCTGAGAAACTGGCTTGCAAATTGTGGCCAAAATTTGTCGCGACAAACTTTGACAGTGACTTCGGCATAGATTGAGAGTTGATCAGTCAATCATACAACTATTTTGATCATTCCACTGAATTCTATGCTAAAAGTTGTCCTTGTCTGCCAAATTTCACACTTATCTGACTAATAAAACTGATTTGACAAGGCGTCAAAGTTGTACCTTTTTACCGTCCGTGCACATTAAACAGTTGACTGCCCATGAAACAAGGGCCTGTAACTTCTGAACCAAAGCGCAATGAGCTCTAATATTTTGCACACTTTCATTTGGGGTCTAGTGCTACTTTATTGAAAAATTTTAAGAGATTTGGAGAGGGTCGAGTGGGAAGCCTCTGGTGATTTGACATGGAATGACCCTTTTGTTAAATCTATCTGCATAATCTAAACAGTCAATTTGGTCGACTTCCTGAAACTCCATGCCTCTGCATACATACGTACATACAATTCCATCATTTAAAGAGCTAACAAACGATAACTAATCATTTTTGATCGCAATATTTAGGCTATTATAAATTTAGATAGAAATATGCGTTTTTCATGCCCTTGGAAATTACACAGTAAAACAGTGCGTAGTAGGCATAAATTTTTCATGCTGTTGCGTTTGCTTGCATATAATCTTTCTTTGTATTCTCGTAATCTAGTTTATGCAGAATTTTTTACGCACCTATTTTCATTAAGTAGTTTCTACAGAATTTATTTATAAAGAGCACACATTCCCATGGGGGTGAGGGGGAGTAGGGGTATTACCCCTCAGGATCCAAGACTCAAGTCACTATCAGACGATGTTTGGTGGAAACCTTTTGAATTTTTTGAATTCAATCTTTACTACTGCAAATGTGCACTTAACTATTAGAATTTCATGAAGTGATACAGCGTTTTTGAATGTAAACAAGAGTAAATAGACAAACTATCACTATAAAACATGCATGTAACAGCTCACAATTTTGGGAGAGGGTGTCCTCGGCATACGTGTAATGGCTGGAAATTTCGGGTAGGGGTCCCTGGCCATTTTTAGAAGGAGGGAGGGTAGCGACTCCAATTGTACGCCAAAAATGGCAAAAACACCTAAAAATAGCCAGAAAAAGCGCAAGTTTTCGCCAAAAATGGGGAAGGGTTGTCAAAAATTTTCTGACTTTGAAGGAGGGTGCGGGATGTAAAAGCGTTGGTGGGAGATCGCCCAAACCCCTGTTACATTTATGTTTCTTGGCCATTTTTAGGAGGGGTAAACAGCTCCGATTTTTGGCCAACAGTGGCAAAAACACCTAAAAATAGCCGAAAAGCGCAAGATTTCGCCAAAAATGGGGGAGGTTGGATGAAAGTTTCCTGATGATGGGGTGTGGGGAGGACGTCCAACCTTGGGTGGAGAATTCCCCAAAGCTCCCTTTTACACGTATGGTTTTCGGCCATTTTAGGGGGGTAAATGACCATTTTCGGTCGAAACTCGCGAAAAAAGGCACCTTTAAATGCCCGAAAAATGCAGGTTTTCGCCAAAAATCGATTTCGGCTCATGCATTCATTTTTGGAGTCATCTTTATACGATGTTAAAATACTTTCTGAGGCAAAGTGATAGAAATTTTAACGTTTTTTTGTTGTATTTTTCAGGAAATTTCTTTTCACAATATCGCTAATCTACTGTATTTACCTTCAAAGGGGCATTAAACACTCCAAAATCCATCTTTGTATAATATAGGCATCTTTACGCAGATTCAAATATCTTTTATGTATATCTATTTCTACTGTTTTTAAAAATTTCATGCAAAAATAAATACTATTTAATATTTTCGCACGTTTTCGCCGTTCAATGATAAAATTGACTAATTTATCTTGATATTACATTGGATTTATAAGCGCAGTGATGCTTATTACAAGATTCAATTGGCATATTACAATTTCTTTAATATTTCTGATTTTGTAGTACAAGTTGTTTTAGCTTTCTCAGTCAAGTTTTATGCGTAAATTCCATCAAAAGCTCATAAATATTCCGGCGCTTCGCGCTGAACTAATATTATCAACTAAATTTAGGCCGAATTATCACATTTAAGACTACATGCGGGTCGCAGGTCACACACACTGGTAGTAGGTATGTAAAAATGTGTGTATTTAATAATATATTTAAATAGTCTATCTACAAAAATTTTTCCACTCATTCAAAAAATTTCTTCGGAGATCTTTGTATATGCGCAAAGGAGCTCGTACAAAAAAGACTGTCGGCTACTAATAATACACCACTTAATTTACTGGTCCCCTATTTTGTGATTTTACCCCCTCCCTCAACTGTGGACCTTTGGAAACTATGATAAAGGGCAGTTCGGCATGGTTACAAGTCTGATCAATAACTTTAGTTCAGTGACGTGACTTCTCGGACGCATTTCAGCTGTCTATTTCGAGTTATTTCAATATAACGCTATGATCACTCTCATGAATTATCGCTGTGAAAGAAATTTGCTTCATCTTCTATAAAAAAAATTTTAAAACTTGATAATACTCCATAATAGTTAAAAACTTCAGAACTATGCACATTTTAAAGAGGTTTTTGCATAAAAAGTCTTGAATTTTCCTTTGTTTTTCTTCTTACTGTGTGTTTTATTTATTCTCACAGATTTAAAGATAGAAACTTGTTTGTAAGAGCTTTCAATCAAAAATGGCGAGCTAAATCTGCACTTCATAAATGTCATCATGTACTAGTACATTTGTCATCATTCTTCCATATGTTCTGTTTATGCACGAGTATGTACACTTACTTTTAAAAATCTTGGAATTCTCGTAAATTATCGTCAGAATGTACGTTTACATTGTGCTACGGCCGTTTTATGTATAAAATAAGTATAAAAATACAACATGGATTGATCGAAGTCCTGAATGGGATGCTTTACCGAATTACCCTCAAATTTTTTCCCGTCTTATATTTTTAAGGCATTGCGTCTTCTTCCCACGGACGTTCGTTTCGAAGAATTGTGGATCGCCTTGGAGGCCGTATTGCATAGCATAGCTCGCAAAAAGTCGGATGCGCAAATAAAGAGCAGTCTCTTGTACTCGTTGCTCTTGTTGGTGAGTTCCGTTGAATTTCAAAATCGCATTTCTTTATAAGCTCTTATGCTGCTAAACAACATGCTTGGTGTCTGAGCGTGAGCAAATCATTTTGTTGGTTTGTCAACGAAAATTGTTTTTATTATTTTTGCTTTCTATATAAATACTTAAAGTGAGTCTTTTAAGAATGGTATATCGTATGATTATACATATATATTACATATTGGATTTTTGGGTGCTTATTTCATCTGTGGCGTATCTCATTTTTATATTAACCAACTGTTGATTTTTAACATTGGCACCTTTTATTTTAAATAATAATTATATTCCTAATCAGCTAATCGAATCATACCACAACCGGTCATGCACAATTTCATATTTAAAGAAAATTTGTATGAATTTGCATGAATAATTATATATATATATATATATATATATATATATATATATATATATATATATATATATATATATATATACGCGTTTTTGCTAAAAATGACTATTATATTCGTCCTCAGCGTATCAAATATGACTATAATCGATGACTTTTGCTTGAAAATATTGCTAAAATTTTTTAATAAAATTTTTAGCCTTGTCTTTCAAGTAGTTTTGCCTAAACGTTGTTTTTTCCAATCTAAGTTGGGTTACCAGCTTGCCAGCCTTCTTTCGTTTGTGTGGTCTGGGGCCGCTTGCATTAACGACTACTGAACTAATCTATTAGTTCAGTAGTTCAGTAGTGAAAAAATTCGCTTGTACCAACGTCTACACTACTGAACTAATAGATTAGTGACGTCACTCATAGATTAGTCCGATTTTCACCAATAGAGAAGTCCCGCTTGCACCAAAAATCTAGTAATTCAATTTGTTTGTACAAACGACTAATAGATTAGCTCGTTTCTAGTAGTTCAGTAGTGTTCGCTTGCGCCAAACACTAACAGAGTAGTCCGCTTTCTAGTAGTTCAGTAGTCGCTTCTAGTAATTCAGTTGTTCAGTAGTCCACGTGTAGTATTGCCAAGCGACATCTATCGGTTTTTTGAACGGACTGAGTGAACGTGTGAGATGATGTCCGTTTGTGTGATCGAGCAGTAGGCGGATATTGCATTATTTAATTAAAAGATGATATTGAACAAAATTGATCAAAATTTAATATCATTTTTGTACATTTACGACGGAATGAAAATTAGTTCAAATGCTTAAAAAATTGTTGCATCTTTGTCCATTTGAATTGTGCTTTCGCTTTTATCGTTCTGTTTACTTAGCGATTGTCTGAAAAAATTTAGGCTTGACAATATTGCAAACGGACTACGACTTACCCTAAAGCGGTCCGTAAAATTATCTAAATCAAAATTTATTCCTGGGCGAACAAGTTTTTTCTCTGCAATCCTTCAACATAATCTGCCTCATCAATACTGGTAAACATATTGAATTAATCGCATTAATTTATTGCTCAAAATAATGCGAAAACACTCACCTAATAATCGAAGTTAACTACTAGAAAAGCGCACACTAAAATGTTTTTACTACTGAACGACTAGATTTTTGGTGCAAGCGGGACTTCTCTCTTCGTGAAAATCGGACTACTCTATTAGTGACGTCATTAATCAATTAGTTCAGTTGTGTATACGTTGGTGCAAGCCAATTTTTGGCTACTGAATTACTGTACTACTAGAAAAGGACTACTAGATTAGTTCAGTAGTGTATACGTTAGTGCAAGCAAATTTTTTCACTACTGAATTACTAACCTAATAGATTAGATCAGCAGTCGTTGGTGTAAGCGAATCCGACCCTAAACCAGTGTTTTTTTGTGCAAGGTCTTTGTACATTTTGTACACACAAATTTTTGGGTACTATAATATGGTACAGTAGCGATTTTAGTGTGGTAAAAACAGAGTTGTTCGACTTTTTGTAGTGTATTTTGGCTAATTTCTGGGTCTCTAAGGGCAAAAATCGCTAAAAATTTGACGTTTTTCTCTTTGAAATGCAATTTCTGACATTATAAAGATATATAGAACACAATTAATCATTCCGGCGCGAGGCGCCGAAAATTTTTGCGAACTTAAACCTTTTTTGCAATTTTCGTCTTCCCAAAAATCTTTGTACATGTACAAAGATGGTCCCGAAAAGTCTTTGTACATCGGGAAAAATCTTTGCCGAATCCAAAAAACACACACACAGACACACATACACACACACATACACATCTATTGCGTGTAGTTCTTTATTAATTAACTTTAACCTTTTTGCTAATCTGCATAGTGTAACCGTAGTAAGTAATGCATATATAAGCAAGCGACTTTGCTCAGTAAAAGAGTCATTTGAACAATCGACTTTAAAAATATCATTAGGAGACCGGTCAGTCATTACGTACTTAGGAGCACCATGCGTGAGTGTGGGTGGGTCTTTATCCCTAGAATCTTAGAGACCTCGAGAATTCAACAGATCCCTGAACTAAATTTTCAGGAAATTGTTTCTTTTTTGCTGTTTTTTATGCCAGTTGATTGAGCTTGAGGAGAAACGTCAAAAAATGGTGTTTTTTGCACCTTTATTCAGTTTTTGAACACTTTTGAACTTCTGAAAGTTTTTGGACTCCTCGCGCCAACTTTGGCCGCTGCGCATGTACGAGCAGCATCACAACATTGAAGAATTAATTCATCTTTAGCGCTCTTCAACAAAGGTTGTAGCCATAAATTCACTTACTCCCCAAGAAGTTGCGTTGCCTTTTACAAGTGATCTCGGGTCACTTTACCTTTCCTCACATATTTTTACCTTCAAAGAAGTTACTCTTTTTCTCTTTTCCTACTCGACTAATTTAACGAAGCTTAACATTTTGCAGTAATTTGAATCTCAACTTGTAAATGTTTTAAAATTCATATTTAAGACTCACAAGCAACGTATCAAGGCACAAAATGTAAAAATTTCAATCAATTACGATTCGGCGTGTTCGATATGTTCCAAACGCATCGGATCGAGCGCCTTTGTTAGATTGCAAAATCATTCGCTCCTGCACTACTATTGCTTGCCGTCGTGTAACGATGATAAAATAGCGCGATTTCAAAGTTGATGGATATTCCCTCGTGTCATTATACAGTATTGCTTCCACTATCATTGGTTTTGTATTTTTATGTATACTCTGTTGATTTTTGGTAGTCATCAAACTCGTAAGATTTTTGAAATTCTGAGCAAAAGAATTTTCGGCTATTGTTTCCTCTAGAAAGTAGTTGATCGGCAAATTCCTCCTAATTTTTCTGAAGAAAATGTGATATTTAACGTTCGATCAATGCGTGTGGTACGGCTTCACGTTTACCTTCACCCTTTTTCTTCGCTCTAACGTTTTTGCCAAATTTTTAAACTTTGAAATTCATGCATTGATGCCGTGGATTTTTGGAATGCTTGGTGCTAATTATTGCTCGAAATCTTATGTGCCAGATCGCTCGGGTTTAAACTGGGGTTTTTAGAATAAATGCTTTTTGATCTACAATGCTAATGCTTGTTTAAATTTGAACGGATTGTAATTGACTTTCACATACAATCGAACATCAGTTTATTTCTATTTAGATGAGTGGCGTGATGCGCTATTTTCATCCTGAAGGCTGCTTGCTAGGGAATTTAGAATTTTTCAGAATACTTTTAAGCACTCGCAAAATTTTCGATTTCCAAAAACCCTAGGAAAAAGTATTCATATTGTTTTATGCGTTTTAAGCGATCTTTTGGTTCAACAGTGTACATTTTTTGCCACGGCCATAATTTTCCCTTTTCATTTAATTTTTTGGTTTTTTATTATAGAAGGGGTAAACATCGTCAGAAGCGACATAAAATGTTCTTTTAATGCGTATTTACCAATTTCTTTTATGAAAAGTACTTTAGAGACAATTCATGGAGTTAGCCCTTCCTCAGATCAGAATCTCCTTGCTGTACTTGTCTGGTGGAGGCCGCGGTTTGATCGCTGCACTGCTGGCTGATTAATTAATTTCTCAAAACTTCTTTTATGCGTAAAGTCAAATGTATTTTTGCGCCATAATTGCCTAGCTGCAGTAAATCATCTGAATACATTTATTGTAGCTCTAAAAAATTACTCTAATCAAGCATAGTAAAAGGGAAAAGCAGGGCCGTGCTTAGAGATTTAGCGGCCCTGGGCGAAACTTATTTTGGCGGCCCCCATAATTTTTAAAACTGGTTTTATAGGCATCATAATTATCACTTATGTATATCCTTTACATATGTACCTATATGTTCGCAGTTAGCATCTTACTGTAAATTTACTAACAAAATATATTATTTTTAGTAGGTATCGTATGTTTTTTCTCAAATAATTTACCTATTTCGTGAATGATGACGTGCTTTATTACAAAATAACTTGCCTAGCTTTCTGAGCGGCAAACTGGTCAATCAATTGCAAAAAATCTAACGAAGATGATAAATCCTTTTCAATTGAAATAATCGCTAGTGCACTTAGACGAGAATCAGTCATAGTTGACCGCAAATATGTCTTTATTAATTTCAGTTCCGAGAAGGAACGTTCTGCTGGGGCCACAGCAATAGGTATTGTAAGTAAAATTCTGAAATCAATTATTAGGTTCGGGAAAACATCCTGGAAGTCATTTGATAGATATTCAAGAGTAGCTAGTGGCGAAGTTAATTCATTTGGACTTGATCGAGCAAGAACTTTTAGCTCAGAGTACATGTCTGGTCCATGTGCATGACTTGAGCGATTCATCATCTTCCCATGTTTTTAAAGCTGGTATTCGTGGGTAGTGCTCAATGAGAAACCTTGAAAACGGTATTTCTTAGCCATACCATCATTTTTAAGACCATTTTTCGACCTCTAAAAAACCTTGCACCTACCCTCCCGGGATTTTGTTGCTGCCCACATATGCTGCGGGGGTTCTTAGGTGGCGCGGTCAAGCGTTCCCTGCGGGGTCCGGGACAGAGTCCCTACAAATTTTGTAAAAAAGCATTTTAATGTCAAATAATAACGTTAAAATTTTCGCAAAAACGGCCGAATTTCGGCCCTGAATGGAGCCCAAAAACACTCAAAATTAATGAACTCTTACATCTCACAAAACTTCCGAGCTGAAATGCGTTTTTCGACCTCTGCTAATTACATAGCGCAGCAACGGGTCGCTGCTAATAAGATATAGAAAAATGTATAGATTGAAGTTTTTGTTCTTACCCTTTTCAGGCCCATTTGTGACCTTCTTATTAAGAAGATGCAGTTCAGAAAACAGGAAATGCACAAAAACATAAGAAAATTTAGCCATTTCTTTCATTTAAAATAGGATTGTGTCCTTGTAAAGAAAGACAAAAAAGCAAAGAATAGACAAACTGGTACACAATCATTTTCGCACTTTTAGTTTTATGCTCAACAAGCATGCGCACTTTCATTCAATGAACAAATAGTGCATTAAATTACTAGTGATGTGAAGTGCTAGATTATTTCAGCTGATTCAAGCTTTTAAATTCATTAGATCTATGGCTCGGTGCAAAGCGCCGGAAAATTTTGACATTTTAGCCTTTTCGAACTCAATTTTCTGGACACACATTATTGCAACAGAAAAATCAACAATATGTCTGAAAAATGAATACAAGTATAGCTCAGTGTCAGCGTTCTCTTAAAAAATGCAAGTAAAAATTTTTAACTGACTGGGTTTGCATTAGAACGTCGAAAAATCGATCCTTTTGAACGTATGTATCGAATTATTGTAAGAGGGCCGCCAAAAAATGAATTCTATACGGCATGCACTACAACTTTTTAGCGGCCCTGTGCGGCCGCACAGTTCGCACCCCCTAGGCACGGCTATGGGGAAAAGCTGTATTTAATTATATACTTTACGTACGTCTTGTAGTATAGTTATACGTATATTCTGTTTCATTTATTCGAGAGCTTTTCCAGATAATTTTTCATAAGGCAACAGTATGCCTGACTACGTGATTTACTGTAACTTGACAGAAAAGTTGAGTGAGGGCCATCGGCCGCCCTTCTTTCACTTTTAATGCACTTAACCGTCCATATAGACTCAATTCAAGCATCTAAACAGTGCTTTGACGTACTAAAGCAAGTGCGCTAAATAAAAATCTTGCAGCAGGAATCGAACTCGTTTTGCTTCGACGACCATCGGACGTCCTACCACTACGCTAAGCGAAAGTTTTCGGCGATGTTAAAAATGCTAGTCTATTATGTTTAACGGTCGATTTATGACCAGCTGAATGCGCGAATTTCATCTGCATGTTGCATGATCTGCTGGAAGACGAGAATAAATTAAGCCGTAAGAAATTTGATTGAAAAACCCTTCCTTCCTATGTAGCTGCAGTGATCTCTAAATGAGTTACAGTACGTAGGGAAAGTCGACTTACCGTAGCCTCGAAAAAGAATTCTGGAAAAGCTCTCGGATAAATGGAACTGACTATATATATATATATATATATATATATATATATATATATATATATATATATATATATATATATATACTAGCAAAGAAAAATGCTCCGATGGAACAAAAAAGATGAATATACTTGGAATTGTGGATTATTAAGGATGTAAAAGGATGGGACTAGGAAAAATCCACCTAAAGTCGCAAAATCTGCTAAAAATCACACTTTCTCTAAGCAACGCAAAAAATCGAAGTATATTCTGCAGCCTCTAAAAAGTGTCTTTTTTAAATAATGTTCAAAGTTTCAGATAAGAGTGTATAAACGAAATCTGTAATGTTTATTTTTAAATTAATGGCAAGTAGCAACGCTGACTAGCTTCGTATCCTGATCGATAGAAAATTAAGTGGCATTGTATTTAAAGTTGTTTTATTTTGTTCTGAGCATTAAAGCAAGCAAAGCAGCGGCCGATTGATTAGTGCACACAATCCTTAAGGGCATGCTAGTGTACCTACATCTAGTCTGTTTCAAGTCAACTTAAGTGTTCCCTACTGTTTTAAACCATTCATTCAATTGGCTTAGAAAGACAGTTAGTTTACTCAACATCATTTCTCATAGCTACTGCGTAGCTAATGTGCTGCTTTTTCAATCATTTTATGGTTAAATATTTATTTTAATCTGTTGGCCGCAGAATATACTTCGATTTTTTGCGTTGCTTAGAGAAAGTGTGATTTTTAGCAGATTTTGCGACTTTAGGTAGATTTTTCCTAGTCCCATCCTTTTACATCCTTAATAATCCACAATTCCAAGTATATTCATCTTTTTTGTTCCATCGGAGCAGCTTTCTTTGCTAGTACCCCGCTTTTAATTAGTATGATTTGAGTACATCAGTCAGTAAACACATACAGTAACATGCCATTATAATGACAGCAGTCTGAGAACACGGAAAGCAATACTGCTCTTAACATCAGCATTATCCTTCTCAAACAAGACAACCTTACATTATTTTAACAGATCAAAGTTTTTCAGCATTAACTTCACGCAAATTTCAAGTGTAAGGAACACTAACGCTCAGATTTGGAAGTAAAATAAATTTGTAGTATAAACTACATTTTTACAACAAATGATAAATGCTAATTTAACACAACTACTAGGTGTAGAGAAAACTAATAGTCAGATTCTCAATTCTGATTTTACGTAGAACATTTTGAAAAAAATTAAGCCTCCGCAAGGCTCTAGAACAATAGTTGAATTAATAGGCAGTGTAAACTTTACACAACCACAGAGTTTAAAGAAAATTTCAGTCGGATTCGTTATTCTGATATTACGATCAACATTTATGAAAAAATTAAGTCTCCACAATGGCCCAAGAACAAATAAATATCAGATGTGTTAACGTGGACTCAAGCTACGTTCACTTCGCTTACTTAGCCCGAATCTCAAGCTTATGCGCTCACACAGGGGTTCTCGCCCTTTTTAGGAGGTCGATCACCAGCCGGCGATTCGGGGGTAAGCGGCCCGGCCTCTTCAAGGTAGCCCGTCCCTCTACGCACGCACCTAGTGAAACTTACTTACTTAACCCCTTTGAGATTAAGTACCTAATTAAAGTAAGTTCCCCGGAAACCTAATTGAGGGCTCAAAAAGATTATTATTTAACTTGTTTTGACCGAATTCCGGTGCTTGAAAATGTTAAGGGTTCCTAAGTATAGTGTAGCACAAGGACAGAATTCAACAGCACGGAAATTCAACCGAGCCCAGCATCGTTAATTGAATAATTAATTTATACAATAATTTTTGGTCAGAAAAATTATGAAGCAATTAAAAAGCGACAGCATGGAGGATACATGCTGCTGACCGTCGTGTTACGCTAATCGGGTAAAATCAAACAATGTAATTAAACAAGGGCACAAAAACCTGCCAACGGCATACAACAACTGATGCCAATTGGCACAAACTCGAATGATAAAAAACAAAGCGTACGGCGAAAAGAAGCGTGCACACTACGCAGGAAAACTAACAGACGAGTTCTGCAGCCAACCAGATGAAAAGGCACGTACGGAGTCTGCTCACGTACGGCGACGAAAAGAAAAAAACGCTCAGCGCGGAAGCTGGCGGAGAGGCTCTCAGGCTCAAAACTAATTGTAAAATGTAAAATCTTAAAGTGCCGTCAAAACTGCGCTCGCACGCAGTTTTGATGCGGAAAAAGAGGCGTAACAACACGAACCAAGAGATGAAAAGGATCTATGAAAACGACAATAGGCCTATGGGCAAAAGCTTATGGTAAAGGCAGTGGCGGATCTAGGATTTTCCTAAGGGGGCGGTACCCCTAAGGGGGGGCGGAACCCTGACTTGGGCGGATAAATTAGCCGTTTTAACCCGAAAATCGCTAAAAATCGCTTTAAAATGCTTAATTTTGCACACTTTTTTGGGCTAATGGGGGAGGCGCCCCCCCCTAAATCCGCCCCTGGGTAAAGGTATGTACAAACGAGACAGGCACAAATATGAGACACACACATATGATCTTTTAACACACGTGAGATATGATAACACACATACCAATTCGTACTCAAGTCGCATTAAGCCCGAGTACCCATTTTCCTATCCCGGATTTTGATTGAAAATATGTGTGGGAATGGAATGAAAAATATGATAATTTTTAGGGGAAGGTGGTCCCGGGCGACTCACTTAAGCATTGCGCTTAACGGTCGTGTACGTGCGTATGGAAATTGAGCACAAGAATGTACATCTGGGGCAATCAATCGGTTTTTTTCATCTGTTTCAAAAAAACCCAAACCGATTTTTTCCCAAAAATTTTTTCAGTGTAAAGTTTACAAACATAAGTTTGGCACATACAAACGTACTACAATCAAAGGGCTACAAACTGGCCCAAACCGAATTTATTTACACTCCACTTTCTCTGTTCAGAAGTCGGGAGAGGTCGAATAGGATAAAAATAAAGTACTTTCTAAGGGGTGGCGAACAAAAATATGAAGTGAAGAAGTCGGGAGAGGTCGAATAGGATAAAAATAAAGTACTTTTTAAGGGGTGGCGAACAAAAATATGGACAAACACGTATTTTTCACTGGCCACCACATTGTAAACTTTAAAAATCTGAACCGAACGCCCCATTGAGTGTAAATATATTCGGTTCGGGCCAGTTTGTAGCCTTTGATTGTAGTACGTTTGTATGTGCCAAACTTATGTTCCGCGAAATATTTGATATGATTTACCAATTAAATACGAAAAAACCTGTTTTTTTCGCCTATTTTACACCTCAGATTTCGAACTTTACACCCCCATAAACAACTCAATATTACGTTTTTGAACGCGGTTTGCTTCGACGTGTAGCCCTTAAAAGTTACTTTATATTTATCTATTTGAATTATTTTAACTGATAACCGAAAAAGTTGGCAGAGAAATCTTGGACAAAATCTGTTTTTTTACTCATCCACTAGAGTGTAAAGTTTAAACCCCTGGTACCGTGTATTAATTGTAGAAAAGTTTGAAGGTCAGATTCGTTATTCTGACCTCACAGAGAACATTTTTTAAAAAATTTATCATTCACGACGCTCTGGGCGGAAAAAATTTTTCAGTGTAAAGTTTACACCTGCGCTAATAACGCAATATTGATTGTAAAGAAACAAAATAAATTTTGACGTGTAGCGCTTAAGACGAGGCAGATTTTAAAGGTAGTTACCACGTTCTTTCTACTAAGTGGAGAATATGGCGGGAAAAAATATTTTTTGTCTCAAACTCTTCACAATAAACCGCCTCTAAATTCGAAAATATTACTTTTTAAGAAAAAATAAAAAAAGTTTCTCCTAGATTTTATAGCCGTCTACCTTTTGAAACCAATCAGACTGCATAGAATGTAAAACTGAGTTAGATATGCTCTCGCACATGAAAACAGTAAAAAACCGTCTAATTTACACTCCTGTGCAACAACCAATGAGTGTAAAGAAATTTTAAGACCAGATTCGTAACCTACTAATTAGGGAAAACATTTTTTTTAAATTCATCATCCACGACGCTATGGGCGGAAAAAATGTTTTCAGTGTAAAGTTTACACTTGCACTAATAACGCAATATTGATTGTAAAAAAACAAAATAAATTTTGACGTGTAGCGCTTAAGACGAGGCAAATTTTAAGGGTAGTTACCACGTTTTGTCTACCAAGTGAAGAATATGGCAGGGAAAAATTTTTTTGTCTTAGACTCTTTACAATAAACCGCCTCTAAATTCGAGAATATTACTTTTGAAAAAAAATTTAAAAAAGTCTCCCCTAGATTTTTTAACCGTCTACATTTTGAAACCAATCAGACTGCATAGAATGTAAAACTGAGTTAGATATGCTTGGCCACATGAAAACTGTAAAAAACCGTCTAATTTACACTCCTGTGCAACAACCAATTAGTGTAAAGAAATTTTAAGACCAGATTCGTAACCTACTAATTGGGGAAAACATTTTTAAAAAAAATTAGTGGCAGATCTAGGATTTTAGTAATCACTTTTCCAAAAACAGTCGAAAAATACGCCCTTCACATGCTACATAGCGTCTTTTCTGCATTTTACGCTGTCTACTCTCTAGAATCGCTTTTGATGCAACATCTTTTCGAAAAATTTCGACAATTTTGCTGAAACAAATTAAGTTTCTCTAAGCTTAGCGAATATCTGATGCGAAGCGCCAAAAAATTTGCGAAATTTAATCAGATGAACGTTTAGTAGCTTAAATTAATGCTCCATTTCCTGTATTGGTAATGTTTGACGGGAATTTCAAAAACTTATGCTCGGAAATAAAAACAAAAATATAGCTTCCAGGCTGCCAAGAAAGTAAATAAATGTCATTAGTAGGTATTATCCAGAAAAAGTCAGAAATAATGACGGCCAGAAATCATTGCATATGTAAGTGAGGCGGCGCTCACTGGCTCATCGAGTTCCAAGCTATTTTTAGCCCTTTTAGTGTTCAAACCCGTAGGTTTGATGCTTCATTTCTAGGTGATGTGGCGCAATTTCTTTTATGGTTGAGCACTGGCTCGGCTCACGCAATCCACCTAGCGCTCTCCACTTGCAGCACTCTAACTACCCAGGGACTGCACGAGATACATATCTATCCATTCGTTACATCTCCAACTATAGTCTGTTTCACATAACTTCGTGCATAAATTCTTAGAATTTTCATCGAGAGTATGTAAGCCGAGGGTAACGATAATTATATATCAGATCAATACTATAATCGCAATCTGTCAGCTTATTGTCGGAGATGGTTTTACAATTTATGACCAAAGTTGTGTTGTGTGAAACAGGCTACAATTTTGACCAATGGGAGAGGCGGCTGCCTTCTTAAATACACCCATGCGCCTTTATACATGTCTTAAAACTAGAACAATAAAATCGGTCAATTCAATTTCCCTGTGAAAGTCTTATTCTCATTGACAGTTTTCTTTTCTGTGTGAAATCGTATCTTCCATAAGTTTCTTCCGTTCAAGAACTTTAATTTTGGTGTTGCTGAATAATCAAAATGTGCTGCAGGTTAACGTATAATTTAGATAAAGCAATTATTTTCCTTTTGACTGTTTTCACTGAAGATTGCTACCCCTGATATTTCTCTAAAAGAGAGATCATCGATTCAAAGGTAAGTAGGTATACATACATACATACATAATTAGCTGAGCTAAAAAAGTGCTTGTAATAGAAGTTTAATGCGAATATGCCGGTCAACGTAGCAAACGTTCCTAAAAAAGGTGTACTCATGTAAGCAGTGTACTCTTTCCTACCCTGCCATAAGAATGTGAAACACTTTGAAATTTTTCAAAAATGGCAAAACTGAATTGAATAGAGTTAGTTACAGATTCCATAAAACTCATTTTCGAGAGATAATGAACCTGAAATTTTGAAGCGTCTATGTTCTCGAATTATCTACGAAAGATCAGCAAGTTATTCGGAGGAAGTGTGTCAAGCTCTTTCTAGAAGTCTTTTTACGGTAGAAGCAGATCTTCATCAAGTGTTGCCAAGTTGTCAACTTTCCTTCCGTTTTGAGGTTTCTGGACTTTTTGAAAGTTTTAACTCCTATGATTAATCACAGGTTGGCAGTTTTTTTAGGGGCCCGTGGCACTTTTTTAGACCACTTCCATATTCTTTGTACAGGGATGACAGTTTTCTCATGAATTGTGGCAGTTTTTTTAGGCCGCTTCTAGTGATCAACCGGGGCCCCGGCAATCCCCGGCCATTTTTCAGCATCCCCAGCCAGGGCACGGTCAAAATATGGCCGGGGCCGTGGAAAAATTTAGTGTTATTCGTATTTTGTATAGGCTGTGATACTGGCACTTATTTATCAATGAGCAAGTGTCAATTTTGAGAACTGTACTGATTAGACCATATGTATACTTACTTAGTCCTTGTTATATTTTTGCTACTGTGTATAAATGAGCTTTTACTGAATAAATGTTCAGGAAAATCTGCATGTTTTCGATTCCTCCACTTGACTCATTTGAACTGAAGCTGCTTTTAAGTCATTCATTCATAGCTATCACTAAAAGATTTAGAGTTGACAAATACGTGCTATTTCTAGTTGGAAATTGTACGTTTTCAACAGACTATTTTTACAAAAAACACTTTTACATTTAATTGAATGGGAACCGCGTGTTTTAAAACGCGTTTCTTGTGTAATATTTATTAGGACGGAGGTGAATTATAGGCGAATGTAACCTACGCTGCAGAATTGCGTCCGATCCGATAAACTAAATATGTCTCAAATAGTTTCCTAAGGTCCAGAGTTGAAAATCTTTTGGAGGATCAGAAAATTAAGTGGTGGACTATTATAAGCCGACTCTATTTTGTTGTACGAGCATCTTGTGCTTGTACGAAGATCTCCGAAAAGGTCTTTGTATGAGCTAACCAATTTTTGCAGCTATATTATATAAATATATTTTTAATCATACACATTTTCGCATACTATCAGTATGTATGTGACAGTGTTTTTTGTACAATGTACCATTGTATATACATGAACAAAGATGGTACCCAAAAGTCTTTGTGCATTTTGTACACACAAATTTTTGGTTACTATGATGTGGTACAGTAGCGATTTTAGTGTGGTAAAACAGGGTCTTTTGACTTTTGATTGTATATTTTAGCTAATTTCTGGGTTTCTAACGTCAAAAATTACTAAAATTGTCTCAAAACGGCGCGAAGCGCCTGAAAATTTGACATTTTCCATTCTAAATACAAATTTTGCAATTTTAAAGATATATAGGACAGACAATTTTTCTTATCGGAGCGAAGCACCGCAAATTTTTTTGGAATTCCACACCTTTTTACAGTTTTTATCGTCCCAAAAATCTTTGTACATGTACAAAGATAGTTTTGAAAAGTCTTTATACATCGGGAAAAATCTTTGGCGAATACAAAAAAACACTGTTTTGTACATGCAAATTTTTGTATACTTTAATATGGTACACTGGTACAGTAACGATTTCAGTGTGGTAGAACATAGTTATTCGATCTTCAGTAGTGTATTAAGCTAATTTTTGGTTTTCTGAATATTTGACACTTTTCCATTTTTCCATTCTAAGCGCAGTGTTGCTTATTAAAAGATTTAATTCGCATAGTACAATTTTTGTAATATTTCTGATTTTGTAGTACAAGTTGTTTTAGCCTTCTCAGTCGAGTTTTATGTGTGAATCCCATCAAAAGCTCATGAAAATTTCGGCACATCGCGGCGAACTAATATTATCAACTAAATTCAGGCCGAATTATCACATTTAGAAGCCCGGTCTTTTTGTATTCGGCGAAGATTTTTGCTGATGTACAAAGACGTTTCAGGACCGTCTTTGCACATGTACAAAGATTTTTGAAGAACAAAAACTGCAAAAAGGTGTAGAATTCCTTATTGCAAATTCTACCATTTTAAAGATTTTCAGGGGTGTAAGCGGCTGCGAAAATGGAGCCGCTTACCTCTCTTCCCCTGAAAATGGCCGAGAAATATACATATGACAGGGGGTTTGGGCCATCCCCCATCCACGCTTTGAAGCCCCGAACTTCCTTGAAAGTCAGAAAATATTTGACCACCCTCCCCATTTTTGGGCGAAAACCTGTGCTTTTTTGGCTATTTTTAGTGTTTTTTACCATTTTTGATCTAGTCGCTAACCCCCTCCTTCTAAAAATGGCGAGGTACCCCTACCCTGGATTTCCAGCCGTTACATGTATACTGAGGGACCCTCATAAAATTTTAAGCGATTACATGCATGTTTTATAGTGATAGTTTATCTATTTACTCTAGCTCACATTCTAAAATAATGTATCATTTCGTGAAATTCCAATAGTTAGGTACATTTTTGCCATACTAAAAAATTAGGTTCAAAAAATTCAGAAGGTTTTCACCGAAAATCGTCTGAGAGTGACTTGTGTCTTGGACCCTGAGGGAAGTAATACTCCTCCCCCTTATGGGAATGTGTGATGTCTCATTAATTACATCCATTACCTATTGCATCCTATTGCTACAGCAGCAGTAGCAATAGCGAAGATTCAAATGATATAGAGTGTGCTAATAGCAGCGACATAGACTTTATTGATGATTCAGACAATGAAACACTGGACTAAATTTGTTTCTTGTGACATAAATAGTAATAAAACTTGATATGAAAAGGCGCACCTAACTTTGCACTTGTCATTTACTACTGTATGGAGCAGTCGCTCATTATTTCTTTTCCTATGCCCACCCCAAGTATGTGTCATGCAATAATATTTTCCTTGTCTGACCCCAGCCAGCCCCGGCTGGGGATTTTTCAGCCCCAGTACCGCCCCGGCCAAAAAAGTCGCTCTGGTCGATCACTGGCCGCTTCCATACACTTTTGTACAGGGATGGCAATTTTTAAAATCTTGACCAGGCAACACTGTGTACACCAGGGTTACCAAGTTGAGGTCCCCCATTTTTAAGCTTTTCTAGGCCGTTGGAGGCATTTTTTAGTGACGGAACTTTTTCGCGCCTATGCTTAACCATTGGTTGGGTTTTTTGGCAGTTTGAGGTTAAAACTGAGCCAGGATTTCCTCCACGGGTGATAATCAGGAGAATTTTTTATCGAAGAAAAACCCATAAAATCGGGCCGGGCCTGGCTTTTCACATCGTCCTGCATTATTGAAGCAATAGATAAAATAATTTATTTCTTTGAAACTTTGTTACGTTTTTGATGAAAAATATGCTTATTATGCGTTCGGTTGCTAATTTTTTCAGTTTTCTTGCAATAAAACGATAGAAACAGGTCAAGCTTTGAAATATGTATTTGGATAACGTGCTAGATGGCTAAAGTTAAGAATATGGTACTTTTACAAAAGGAGCAAAACGAATGCGGAACGCCAAAATGTTTTCGCCAAACTGGTAGAACATGATGAATTGAAGCGCGGAAAAAAATTCAGTGAAAATCTGAGCCATACTTGCAGTTGCAGGCAACTCCTAATTTGAGTGTTGAGACGGTTAAACGGCTCGATCGAAGGACTTATATACACATTTGTCAGTAATAAATAATCTGGGCTAAAATTACGGAAGGAAGCATTGCAATGAAGGAGAAAAAGGAAAAAGACGCGGAAATCCGTTTGAAATTTTAAAAAAATTTTGAAAAATTTTCATATTTCTTGCATGCTTTTTTCGGTTTTACAAAAATCTAAGTTCTTGCTTCTATTATACTTAGGCTTGGGCTTTGTATATCTGAAAAGGTATGTAAAGCTGCTTAGGTTGAGGTCGCTCCCGCTCAGGTCGATGTATAGATGCTTAGATCGATGTATAGATGCTTAGGTCGATGTATAGATGCTTAGATCGATGTATAGATGCTTAAGTCGCTGCATAGATGCTTAGGTCAATGTATAGATGCTTAGGTCGACGTAAATTGTGTATCTACATGTGATTCTGCATTCCGCTGTTTGAATCTTCAAAAACTTAGGTCCAGAAGAGGCTAATTAACGAAACACATAGCTCTTGTAATATTGATCATAGACGGATGAATTTTTTTACGCGCCTTCTTTCAACCTGTTCTAAGTACTGAGCAAAGAAATCCGCTCTTCTAAAGTTTATTATATAGTATTCTGAAAGTACCATATTCTTAACTTATTCCGTGTTAGATACCCGTTTAAATAGTGTACGTGTGTACAAATCTACTATGTAGAGGTAAGACTATTAATATTCTATGGTAGTAATTATTTGCAGTCAACTGCAGGTAATATAGCACACAATGTAAAATTATATGCAGTCAAAAACCAGCGGCCTGGACTGCAGGTAATATAGCACACAATGCAAAATTATATGCAGTTAAAAACCAGCGGCCTAGACTGCAGGCAATATAGCACACAATGTTAAATTATATGCAGTCAAAAACCAGCGGCCTAGACTGCAGGTAATATAGCACACATAGTGATATTATATGCAGTCAAGTTGAATGCTTCTTGATATGGGAAGCTGGCGCTTTGCTCGCATTTTAACCTGTAGTAGATGGTTTTAGAAGGCACTTTTATTTGAGATGGTCTGGCAGATTCGCCTCATCAATAGGGAACGTTTTTTTGCGCTGCATGGGTAGCAGATTCAATAGCTGCCCAGTAACGGCCAGCGTGAGCTCTGGTCCTGCATGATAGATAGTGAGTTGCTGTTGCTGTTCTTGTCCTCATTCTGGGGCATTGTTTGATTCTAGTATAAATAAAATGCTTCAAAATTTATTTGACAATGTGAAACAAGGATTCCGAAAAGCATTTGGGAATGTTTCAGATTAGTCTCAGAAGCGGCGGGGGACTGTGACTGAGTGGGGTTACAATGTCTTAGGCTTGGCTACGCAATATCTGTCATGCAGGACCAGAGCTTACATTGACCCATCAAAATGCGCTAATTGGTGGATTGGCAGCTATTAAAGCTGCTACCCATGCAGTGCAAGAGAAAGATTCCCTATCGAGGAAGCAAATCTGTCAAACCATCTCAAATAAAAGTGCCTTCTAAAACCATCCATTACATGTTAAAATGCGAGCAAAGCGTTAGCTTCCTATATCAATAAACATTGAACCTGACTGCATATAATATCACATTGTGTGCTATGTTACCTGCAGTCTAGGCTGCTGGTTTTCGACTGCATATAATTTTGCATTGTGTGCTGTATTACCTGCAGTCCAGGCCACTGGTTTTTGACTGCATATAATTTTTACATTGTGTGCTATATTATCTGCAGTTGAAATCACTGCCAAGCGCCTAAATTTTTTTATGAAATTGTTTGCATAATTCATGGATGCTCAGTGAGTCGAATCGAATGCCTATACCTTAAGGACAGATGTGCTTCTAGAAAGTTGCATCTTGAATTTTGGGAAGAAAACCTAATGCAAGAACTTCAGTCGAGATGTTTTGCGCGCTTTGTTTTAAGACTTTCCAGAAAACTGACATTAAGGCTAATTTACAATTACTTCAGTTAGGTACTGCTCACCTAATACAATTACTCCAAGTAAATTATTCATTTTACATTTTACCTATTTATATTTGGGTAATTCAATTTACAATATCAAACAAGACCGGTTTGACATTTGTGTTGTTAAGTCGGTTTATGTTTTTTATTTTTCATAGACCTAGGCCTAGTTTCAAGTAAAAAAATATTATTTTAAGCTGCTATATCGATAAACGCGATTTTGAGCGGGCATTAAATCAGAAATAATCGGGAAAGTCATTAAATTGAAAAATATTCTAAAAAAGTTTAAAAATTTAAAAGTTAAAATGAAAATGCGAATCTGGCAGTAAAATCTTACATGTTTTGTAATCTAATGGACAGTGTTGAGCTGAGTGTGCTTTCTGCACCTTTCAATATTTCCTATTGGGCAACAAAACGGATTATCTCATATCGTTTGTACGATTTTATAAAAGCTGCCATATTCTGCAGTTGCTTCCATTTGCCAGCTATTACCTTGTATTTTCTAAAAGCATGACATTTATTATTCCTTCAGCTCTGTTGTCATCGTTTACATTTTCAGAACTTTAAACACTACTACTTACTGATATATTTGCATAATGACGGTTAACAGTGACATTTCGAATGTTCAATCGTGTAGCATGGCGACCAGCGAACCGATCGATGTATCAAAAAACAAGGATGGCGGTGTTATGAAAACTATTTTAAAAGCAGGTGTATCGGATGCGCATCCTAATACTGGTGATACAGTGCACGTACACTATGTTGGTACTCTGATTGATGGCACAAAATTTGATTCGAGCCGCGATCGAGGCGAAAAATTTAATTTCACGCTAGGACGTGGTATGTGCTTTTCTTAGATATAAATACGTAGACAGCTGTCAATACGCCATACTTAACATCTGTATGAGTAATCTGATTTCTGAGGACCAGGCATGTTTTACTGACTCGATCAGAGCAATTTGAATTTTTCGATGCTAGATGTTTTTCCTTTAAATCTACATATTTGTAACATGTAATCTGTTATCTAGTAATGAGGATATTTTTTACATTAGATAAAGTAGACAAAAGCAGTTAGATAAGTGGTTTGTTCTGCATTAAATGCTATCGAGCAAGATTGTGTAGCAAATAGCTGCTAGGCTAGGCTAATTTTATTATGAATTGTGGATAAATAACTTATTGTACGAGATGTTAGGATATAAACATTTTGAAGCTTGTAAAGAGATCTTTATTTCATATGTAAAGTAGATATGCACTTTTATCTTTCATAGAAAACCAATAATTATGTGTGTTTTCTTATTTTCCCTTTTCCATTTTAAGCTGAAAGTCGGCCCTATCCCCACTTCCTTCATTAAGTAAAGTTTTTTTATTTATGTAATGCAAAATCAACAAGTACAATGTTTTTACTTTACAAATTTATTTAAGCGCATAATCGGCACCTCTTCTTTTTATTATATGGAAAAACACCAGTGTAGCTAATAAATGTTGTACCATTTATCATCATTCTTATAAGGAAGTTCTTTTTTTCTAAAATTTATAAAATGATGTATCGTCGAATGAGCTAAATAGACGAATACGTTGTTTAAATTTATGGAAAGTATTTAAAAAGAAAATGCTTCAGTGTTGTCACGTGCTCGGCTTGCTTATGTTAATACTAGTTCGTACCAGACATGCGCAGCATTGAAATATGGGTGCGTTAATTTTTAAGTTCCTTTTTATGCTCAAAACTGATGGATATGCGTTCAACACGTGGTTTTTCGGCGTTTCTGACGATACTCTGTCTTTCTAGGGGATAAGAACGAAATTTAAGAAGAATTTCAAAAAGTCGAACAAATTGAACAAAATATAATCAAAAAATTAGTATTTAAATGACGCAAGGCGTCGAAAATTCCACACTTTTGAGCAAATAGATAGCTAAAAACCCTCAAAACATCACCTTTTTGCGTTTTGAAATTTGTGCAAACTTAAACGATTTCAAATTCTGGGGGTGGTGACAATTTTTCTGGGGATGATTACCCTGCCGCGCAAGATCATGTATGGTTCATACCTAATTTACTTCTGTCTGACTTTAATTTCTAATTTTAGGGCAAGTTATTTCGGCTTGGGATAACGCCGTGGCAACGATGACAAAAGGCGAAATTTGCCGTATCCATTGCGCTGCTAAATATGCCTACGGAGAAGCCGGATCTCCGCCTAAGATTCCGCCTAATTCTGATCTAATTTTCGAAGTAATTTCTCTCCCTGGATTAAATTATTGTTTGCTCCTGTTTTTGTACTTTAGTTAATTATTTAATTAATTACTGTTATTAAATTAAAAATCATATTTTATAATTCATTATCGATAATTTATTAACCAAATATCTAATTAATTACTTTTAATTGATAGTTTTTGTCTGTTTTTTTAATCTCCAATGCCTTTGCCTTTATTTACCGAAACGTCATAACGAACTGGTTTTAAAGTCCATGACATCGCTATTATAAGCAAGATTGCCTCCCTCTTTGGCCCATAGAATATTCCTTGAAAGTTTTGTAGTGCACGCAAAAATAAAATGCATATGATTTCTGTTTGGCATAAAATCTTCAAATTTTTAAGCGTTTCGCGCCATTATATGAAATATTTTGTATAACTTTGCTGCAAGCGCGTCCGAATAATTTTCATAGCGTATTAAGAGCAAAGAAAAATTTCTTTCGAAAAGTCTTAATTTTGTTGTCATAATGAATATAGTACTTAAAAAATGTCGAAATGCGGTTTGTGCAAGCTATTTTAACGAAGTTTCCAAAATATTGACCATTTCCATCTTTGTACATTACAAAGGGACCTTGTATGTACAAAAGAAATACTGTTTGATATGAGAAATTAGTTATCCTAGATTAAGATAAATTCAACTAAGGGAAAAACCACAAAACAAGATACATTTTGGAAAAGTATGATTTCTGCAAATTATAACGAGCAAGATGTAAACAAGCGATTCGTGCAGCGTGTATTATTTTTGTTAATGACGTAGAAATCGGTCGCGGCTGAACAAAAGTATTTTTGCTAATATTGTTCCTGAGAGATGACTGATTCTCGGCTTCATAGGTTTACAGCTTAAATCGAAAATAAACGGTAATTTTTGTGCATTTTCGAAATAGAATTGTTCAATTGGGAAGGCGAAGACATTAGCCCCGAAAAAGACAAGAGTATAATGCGCAGCGTTCAAAAAGAGGGCGAGAAATTTGACACTCCGAATGAAGGAGCTCAGGTTAAAGCCCGTATCATCGGCTTTCACGAAAGCCGAAAATTCGTCGACGACCTTTTCGAATTTGCGATAGGCGAATGCACGGAACACGGATTGCCCGAGGGTGTTGACAAGGCTCTAAAGCGGTTCAAAAAGGGCGAAAAATCTACCATTCATTTGGCCCCTCTTTGGGGTTATGGCAAGAAGGGCAGCGAAACTTACGGCATTCCACCTTTGGCCTCATTGGATTTCGAAATTGAGCTGATGGAATTCGAGAAAGTATGCCTGCAGTTTTTATCATATGCCCGTACTTCTAACGGCTCTAAATTTTTGGTGGGGTTCCCTGGCAAACATGCACAGCACACATGCATATAGGGGGTGAGGGGAGGGTATTATCTCCCCCTGAAGATTTTTAGCTGCTGGAACGTTTTTTTGCTTCATTTTTGAGATCAAAAGCAGTAAAAATGTCTATAAAAAATCGGTGCTAGTATGTATTTATGTAGTTTTTACTCAAAAAGCGCGCAAAATTGATCAATTTTTGCATTTTTAATGCAGTCAAAATGGACTAAAAATGTTTAAAAATGCGATGTTACCAAGAAAAAACCTTTTATATGCTTTGTTGACTATTTTGATCGTTTAAACAGCAAAAAGGTGAACATCAAATTAAGTGTTTCGGATTTTCGGGATTTCACCCCCTTCCGACGCCGACCCTGACCTTCTGCATCAATGATGCACAGTATGAGAATATGAAGGGGTTGAAAGTTTAAAGTGCCGTTTTGGGCCTGAAAATGGTGAATACGCATCAAAAACATCGTTTTTTGCGTTTCTGACGATGCTCCATCTTTCTGAAGCATAAAAAAAATTTTGAAAGAAAACATCGAGAAAAAGTCGAACAAATTGAATGATATGTATGTGGGTCAAAACATTAGTATATGGCACGGAGCGCCAAAAATCTGATACTTTTGAGCAAATAGATGGCTAAGAACGCTTGAAAAGCACTTTTTCTACGAATTTTCAGGAAACTTGTGGAAAGTCTTGAAAAATCGTCAATTCTGGGGGCGAGTGAAAAAAATTTTGCGTGGGGCAATTTTTCCTGCCTCAACATCATGTATGATTCCCGGTTATTTTTATGGGGGTGGTGAATGACTTCCAAGTTTTGGCCAAACACGCCTACAACGGCCTAAAATTTTATTTTTTCTAAAAATCGGGAGTTAAGTTTTCTGGCTTTAGGGGGATGGGTACGACCGATTTTTTGGAGAGAGAATCCCCCTGGTACATGCATGTTCGTTCCCTATTTTTCTGTTTCGGTTATCATTGCAAAAGTAGTATTTTTGTTCGCTTGTGTCGCAGGGGTTTCTCTTATTGTGCGTTCTATTTTATATCTACTCAATTGTAGAATTACATTTTCGATATAATTTTTTGATTTTGTACTACAAGCTGGCTTAATTTAAAAACGTAAATTGTTTGCTTACATATGTTATAGCGATGCCAAAGAAAAGCCTGGGATCATTTTGAATTTACGGAAAATTATGATTCTGAAGTGTAAAGTTTGGGCAATTAAATTATTCGCGGTGACGAAATCGCTTGCTCAAAAAGCTGCTAATCGTGAAGTTCAACGTAATAAAAACAAGTTTAAAATTAAATAACGATGTAATTTATAAACAAAATTTTATTTGACAATCGTTTTTTTAAGGATAGTTAAAGAGTTGAAATAAAATTATGGAAAATTATGCTTCAGCAACCAATTGTACTCGCATGATAAATGCATTAAATATGTGAGTCGCATTTATATGATCTGTAAGTCATATCAGACTTTTGTCTCTGATATTGACAAGCTGAAGCAGACTCTACTGCAAAATGAGTATCCCCTTGGCTTGATTGATAAGGTCATGTCCGATTTTATGACAAAGGTTTATAATAAAAGTGATGAAATAAAAGTTGGGTGTGATAAATTATGCTATTCTCTTGTTTTGCCTTACACTGGTGTGCATGGCTACAATGTACGCAGCAGAATTCTAAAGCTTATATCTGCATTTTACCCTCAGATTAGAGTAAGGTTTGTTTACAAACCTGTCATGTGTATAAGCCGGTTTTTCAAGAACAAGGATGCTGTACCTGCTAAGCTACTCTCAAATTTAGTATATAAGTATACGTGTTCTAGCTGTATGGCATTGGCGAAACTCGCCGACATTTTGGGATTAGAATTGCAGAGCATACTGGCATCTCATTTGCTACAGGAAAGCCAATTCAGGGTGATAGCTTATCTGCTATTCACAAACATATCTCAAATAGCAATCATTTAAATACATCAGATTGCTTTAAGGTTATTAGTCGAGCATCCAACACTTTTGATCTTTTAATCAAGGAGTCATTATACATAGCACGTGATCGTCCTATTCTCAACAATAATGTTTCATCATATCCTCTAAATTTGTTTTAATTTACTTAAATCCCACCTCTTTCATTTTCTTATAGTTTAAAATCTTTTATAATTCTCTTCATAATTTAATGATATGTTTTGAACTTTAAGTTTCTCTTTGTTTACAACTCTCGCTTAGCAAGCTCACGTTTTGTAAACATTCGGGCTCGGGTAGTCAAAATAAGTTTATTCGGTTCGGATAGTCGAACCGAATAAACTTATTTTGACTATCCGATTTTAGTTTATTCGCGTTAGAGTAGCTATTTGCATCCCTAATATATACTTTCATACATGTAACAACTCGAAATTTTGAGTGGGGTTCCCCGGCCATTTTTAGGGAGAGGGTGAATGACCTCCGATTTTTGGTCAGAAATCATACCTAAAAACGGCCGAAAAATTGATTATTTTTTTCAAAAATAGGTGGGTCGAAAATTTTCGGACTTCGTCGGATGGTGGGGGTCCTCTTTCCGTTTTTTGGCTAAAAACTTGCTTTTTTTGAAATTTTACCGCCTTTCTGGTAAAAAAATCGAAGTTAGGTTGCTTCACTTCTCTCGCACGAATGACCGGATTCTTCATGGCCAAAATTTTGATTTTGTTACATTTACGCTTATTCTTAATTTGTTTCAGGCGAAAGAATCGTGGCAAATGTCAACGGACGAGAAATTGGTTGAGTCGGAAAAGCTGAAAACGCGTGGAACTGAATTTTTTCAGGTACGTAACATGGCTATGTATTTCGCTCAAGTAAAATGCGATACTTTAATTCTCTTTTTTAGATTGCACTGATTCGTTTACATTTTGTTCTATCGTTATTCAAATTACCGCTGTTTATTGATTTTTGATTCATTTTTCCTAATTACAAAAATTTTATCAGATTACACCTTATGCTCGCGTGCAGTTAGGCTTTTTCGTAGAAAAGAATTCTAAATTTATATCAACTTCTTTAAATTCATATTTTAAAAAAAACAAGAAAAAACATATTACATAATTTATTCTTCCAATAGCAGCATACGCGCATACATGTACGCCTTAATCTTGAAGCGGATTCCCTTTAAATTCAAAAAGTTCATGTTTACTTAGTTGTTGAGTTTACTTAATTTACTTTTTAAATTCGAGTTCGTCAAATGTGTAATTTTGTTATTGAATGTTCAATTGTGATACTGGATTCTTTGCATTTTATTTATCGTAAATATTTGGGTCAAGTTTGTATGAAAACGAATAACAATAGGGACGATATATTGACGTGTAACTTTAAATATGTACGGAATACGGACAAAAACTGTCTGAATGAATGAATGAATTGAAGAGTCTATTGCTCAAAAAATAAGTATACGAATATGCACATAATTAAAATTAAAGTGTTAGACATCGTTTGATGCGTTTTCATTACAAGCAACAGGTGTTGGTCCGAAAACCAGGCATGTAGCTCTGGGGAATGGGTGGGGGTCCGGACCTCCCCAAAAATTCAGAAAAAAAACCGGAAACAGTACTTTTAAACGTTATTTTGGGCTACATATTTTTGGCCTTTTTGGGCTTAGTCCCCCCAAATTGGTGTTGGTTCCCCAAATAGGACGGCCAGCTACGAGCCTGCCGAAAATAGCCTAAGGGTATGCTTTTTAAAAGTCCTGGTAGGGGGAAGGGGAATAGATACCTCTATGACCCCCAGTATGTATGTTTGTGTTTCCATGTAATTAGACTGTATGTGCACGAAGTGAATTTCCCGTTTCATCTGTAAAAAACGATTGAAGTATTAAACCAGCTAGGCAAAAAATGATATCTATAAAAATCGAAATTTTGTATAGAAAATATGAATTAAAACTCTTTTTAGAACTGTAAATACCTAACTAAGGTGTAAGCCTTTTCGTTATTTTAGTTATTTCATCGTGGACTACCCCTACCCCTTTCCTGACCAGTCTTGCTTCATGTACATATTATTCAGACATGCGCAGCATGGGAATTCTTGGGGGTAAAATTTTAAAGGCTTGTTTTAGGGCTCCACGATGGTGGATACGCGTCAAAACATGGTTTTTTGGCGTTTCTGACTATACTCTATCTTTCTAGAGCATTAAAAAATTCGAAAAACATTAAAAATTAAATGAATTGATAAAAATATAGGCAAAAATGAGTATTTGGCGTTGACACTCTTGAGGAAATATGTAGATGGTTACAAAAGTTTTAAAAGCATCTTCTTTATGAATTTTGGAAGCTTTTGAAAAATTGCGAATTCTGGGGGCGGAAAAATTTTGGGGGTGGAGACTAAAAGAACCCCTAGTTCACGTATGGTATCAGGCCCGTAACCAGGACTTTATTTAGTCACAAATAGGGTTATTTTTGAACGTTTATCAACGAGCTCGACGTAATGGTGAAGAGAAGTTTCAAAAAAATTTTACAATCATTTTTAAGTTTATTTCTTACTCATACACGGTAAATCTATCGCTTAAACTATCTTTGCGACTGATTTCTTATCATCCAGTCCACAGGCAATTTCGTAAATTTTCGCATTACTCAATCTTTGTCCTCCGCAAAGCAAAAACAAACAGAAAATTAGGTGATTTAAATTTGACATTTCTGCGATCTAACTCAAATGTGAACGGTTTAAAAAACAAAAACTATATAGAATGAATTAATTCGGCGCGGCGCAAAATTTTTCGTCTTACCATCTCAAACGTGCTAAAAACCTGTTTTGTCGACCTTTTAAATGCACTTCGCGAATTTTTCATTTCTTCCTTTAGTTCCTTTGGGGACCCTTGTTAGAGACAAAGATTTTTACGGTTTCGGGAGGGTGCAACTCCTCCCCCTTATTGCCTCCCTTGGCTACGGGCCTGTATGGTATTATGGCGCTGCAAAGTGTTTCCCTTTCTTGCATAGTAATCTTATATAGTCCTAGTATTTTTCGTGTAAACTTTATTTTTTAAAATACCGCATATAAATAATTCATTATAGAAAGGCAAAAACAAGTTAGCGGCTGCCAAATACAAGCGCATAGTTGACACGTTGCAGTACGAAACTTCTTTGGAGGGCGAACAGAAGCAAAAACGCGACGCTTTGTTTCGCGCCGCTCATTTGAATTTGGCTTTGGTGATGTTGAAAGGTGGCGAAAATGCCGAGGCTGTTAAGCATTGCGAAAAAGTTTTGGAGGAAGAAAACAACAACGTCAAAGCATTGTATCGCCGAGCTGAAGTTTGTGCATTCGCTAGTTTCAGCGTATCGGAACAGTGTCACTTTTCAGTCAATTTTGCCTATTTTTTCAAAAAAAATCTAAGGCGATTTTTCAACAAAATGACTCGGGTTCTAAAATTTTATTCTTATTTTAAATTTTTTCTGAATAAAATTTATGGTAAAATGCAAAACGCGTACCTAGAAATGAACTTTTTTCGGAAAGGCGTGTGAATTATAACTGTTGCATTTCAGAATAAGTGAGTTGTGCAATTTATGTGAATGATATTGCTATAAAGCTGTTTGCTCTTAAATACGTTCGATGTCATAGTCGTACTTTTAGTCTACAAGTCGCCCAATATTTGTCAAATTCTTAACTTTTTTCAAAAACTTTTACAATTGAAATAATTAAAAATAAGAATTATAACATCATTCCGACTAACTTTTAAATCAGATTAGCATCAAAAAACTTTTCTACGTTGAAAAACCTTAAATAAGCTATTCCGTTGCTCGCAAATGCGTCGAAAAGTCATTAAGCTGCATTTTTCGATATTTATTTTTCAGTTGGTCTTTTTTAGTGCATCCGAAAGTAAGAGAGACTACAGATCACTACCGTTAATATATTTCGTATTGTATACATACGTGGGCAGCACCAAAATTCTGGGGTGCAAGATTTTTCAAAGGTCAAAAATGGTGGTATGGCGAAAAACCACCACTTTTCGAAGTTTCTCATCGAGCACTATCCATTGTCATCAAAAAATTGCGAGAAAAAAAAACAAAAAGAAATCACAAATTGAATTCTGGGGGGTATTTTGGTTTCTTAGGGGGTGCATACCATACCTGGGTTTGGGGGTATGCACACCCCGCTCCCCTCCCCGAGAAAAAACCCCTCAAACCCCCCACGCCCAGGTGTGTTTATATATCTATACCTTCGAAATGATTTCAAATGATTGTAAATTTACTTTGGGTTTTTAGGCTTATCAGAACCAGAACGATTTTGAATTAGCCATTGGAGACTACGAAAAAGTTCTCAATTTTGAACCAGAAAATAAAGCTGCCAAAAATCAAATATTGATTTGCAAGAAGAAAATCGCCGAAGTGATCCAAAAGCAAAAGAAACTGTACGCCAATATGTTCGAACGGTTGGCTAAGGTGGAGCAGAAGGAACAGCTGGTGCGTATATTTATTGTTCTATTATTATTATTATTATTATTATGTCGTAGGCGGGGGCGGCCGCCCCCCCCATTGGCCCAAAATAGTGCGCAAAATTAAGGATTTTTGAGCGATTTTCGGGTTAAAACAGCTAATTTTTCCGCCCAAGTCAGGGTTCCGCCCCCTCCCCCTTAGGAAAATCCTGGATCCGGCACTGGTCGTAGATTTTACTGTTATTATGATCAAAGTTGTCAAATGATTCCTAGAATAATCTACACGTTTCTTTAATAAATTTTGTATAAATCTACCTTGCTTAATTTTCACCAAATCGTAAAGAGAATTTAGCGGCGTCATTATAATATACATAGGTAAACATGTAATGAGATTCTTCAAAATGTGTCAGAGGCACCAATAAGTAAAAAATTAGACACATTGTTATGTGTTTAATTTTTAATACTATAAATATTTTTTCTAACTAATTTTTTTATCACTGTGCTTGTTATTATTATTATATTATGGATTTCTACATTTATGTTAATTGCTATGTAATTATATACTAACAGCTCCAATTGTACCCGTGTTATTTACCATAATTCTTATTATAATTTAATTCATTTGTTACATTTAAAGCGCACGGACCAGCAAACGGAAGTACTAACGCCTAATAATGACGTCACCACAGAAGAGGTTGAGTTGGCTAGTGAAGCGAAGCCCGACGCTGAGATGACTTCTGCCGTCGAAGCGAATTAAACGAATATATTTACATATCACCTTCGTTTACTCTTGGATGAAATATTCTATTTTTTGTTTTCTTCTACGACATTTCATTCGTCGCGTTTATCCGTTAACGTTCAATCATTCACTAGATGATTCGTAATCGTCGCATTTTTCTCAATAAAGTTCAATTTACCAAAATGTTGTTAAGATCTAAAACTTTACGTAAAGGGATCCATGTGATAGACTATGTCGATGGCATAGGTGGGCGGTAACAAAATTCTGGGCTTGCAAGATTTTTCAAAGATAAAAAATGGTTGTATGTATGGCGAAAAAAATAAAAAATTTCAAGAGTTGAATTCTTTGGGGGTATTTTGGTTTCTCTGGGGGTGCATGCCCCTTGCGCCCAGGTATGGTCGACGGTCGTTTTCCTAAACCGCTTAAGTATCTGCAGAATTTTCAAAATCGAGAATTTTACACTTTGTACGGCAATCGACCATGCCGATTACAAAAGTGTGGTGATGGTGCTTAAAAGTCGATACATTTGGCTGTATGGCTATTCAAAAGGACTTATCTGCAAATTATGGTCAATATGATGCGTTCCAAAAACACCCATGTGCTTAAGCAACTTATCTGCGTTGCTGAGTTTGCCTCTTGAAATAACTTATCTGCGTGCCGTGTTTACTGTGCTTAAATGCAAATAGGTCGTTTCGGATTTGAGACATTTGGCTTTCGGCTGTAGAGGTGGGTTAATTTTTCTTGGTATTCTAGAAAATTTATTTTTATTACACGAGTTGTTTGCAGAACAAAGATTTTGTATTTCTTACAATGATTTCTCGGTTATTCTTTAATTTTTCGACTTTTTCATAGAAAACTTTGGGAACTTTTGAAGATTTTCTTTTTTCTTCGCATCATAAATCATTCTGCCTGCCTAAAGACGACAACGCTACTTTAAGCATAGTTGACAAATTTTAGAAACAATTTTTGATACATAAGGGAATTAGGGGTCCCGCCCGCCACTGTCAGAAAATTCTGGATCCGCCTCTAGTAGAAAATTCAGTTTTAAAGTTTCCTGCGACCAATGTCCAGATTTTCCGTACTGGTCGCACATTTTTAGATAACTATTGCACATACTGAGTGTTATTTTGTATAGGTAGATATCAAAAATTAACTTCTGTTTGATTTTGTGGTAGGAACTTGCTGAACTACTAATATTTTCATTCTGAGAACTGTCATGTATACGTACATATGTAGATACCTAAATACATATACAAACATGTTTATACATACCTACTTATTATCTTAAAAACTCATAAAATGTTAAATTATTTTTGAGTTTTGTGTTATTCTGATATAAAGTAATGGCACGGGTACCCTCCTGTTAACTGAGCAGCTTTGCAAAGCTCATCAATTCAATCGTTTTAATGTTGGGATTTTTTTCTTTCATGAATGAAAAAGATGGAGAAAAACTTTCACAAATTTTCTGTCAGCAAGTTTTTGTACCATTTTCTGCACACAAAATGGTTTTTAGATTGTTGGAAATGATATAAAATATAATAGGTAGGTAGTACGTGTGGTACGAACGAACCAGACCTGCATATAGGTAATAGCAGTGTTTGCAAAAAATAATACTAAAAAATATTAAATGTAACAAATATCAAAAATGTAGTATATTTTGAATAAAAAATAGAGCAATAGGTATCATATTTATGATATTTTAAAATTAACTTAAAAATTTCAATCTTATATTCCTATTCAATTTATTTTCGAGCTACCAAAATAAGATTAATAGGTCCTACTACTATGAAAGTCATGGAAGCATTTATACTCGAGCCAGTATTCTACGGGGTTCGAAACAGTCTGCTCATTTAGTGCTTATGTGCAATTTTATATTCAAATCTGCATGATTACTAAATATAAGATAAAAGACACTACGCAATGTTTGCGAAGCATGCATCAGCTGTTGTACCTACCACTTCTAATAAATAGTAGATATTTTCGGGTACAATTTCCTGAACGCAAAAAGAACATTTTCATGATTTTGTATGCAATTGTGAAGGTGTCATATCGTACCATGCTTGGTACCATTCTGTTGAGAATAGTAAAAAGGGTAGAGTAGGTACATAGGCGGGCAGGCACCGTTTTCTATGTAGAATAACGTTTTAGGTAAGTACCTCCTTTTTACATTATAGTTCTATAGAGCGATATTTAACGGATTTAAAAGCCGTGGGTACATACATGTATTAGAAAGAATTAACAGAAGAAAAGAAAAATTTGATGAGAGTTAATCTGTTTAATTGACTTCAGTTTTAATTTCTTCGAAATCGATTTGGTTGAGAAAGAAAGCTGTTGTAGTGAGTAGGTAAGTACATATACATAGGACCTTTGTATAAGAAAATGCCTAAAATCCAAATTTAATCCACACACTAAAATTTTCGGTCACTTGTTCGCGCGTTAAGTAAGTATATAGTTCTAAAAAAATTCGAACGCATCCCACAAATTTTCAGCGCAATTCAATTTGTGCTACGCCCCAAATACGCTTTGTCATTTTGAATATCTAATTTGAAAACCTTTCTTTGATCCGTGAGACTAGAGGTTGTGATTTTCAAAGTGAAAATCATGCATTCGTTAATTGATCTGCTTTATATGACCGTTTGTTTTGTTGTAACGATTATAGACGATGCAACTGAGTGTCGGAGCATTGGAAAGAACATAGTGCTGCATTACGTGTCTAACGGTCAGTCATCATCAAATCTACCTATTGAATCTTCTTAATTTATCATTGTATATCACCACGTAAACTCAGAGGTATAGCCTACAAGAAACTTCTTTTTCGATTGGATATTACTAGACATCTATATTTAAGATTTAGAAGAATAAAAAATGCTCAAAAGTCAATTTATACGATTTTAAATATTAGAATTGCTAAATATTTTGTGATGATAATATTTATATTCTATTCAACGAGCTGCAAGTAGTAAACAGTTGTCTTTTCCTAGTCCGCCAATTAAAGATATTCGTTAAGTTTGAAGTTTCATGATTTATTCGAAATTAAATCATAAAATGTTTTCTCTTCAATTCGTATAAATTTTCGATCTTCAGTTTCAACGCAATCACACTTGAATACCAAAACATAATAATCAATCACAACTTTAGAATGAGTAGGTCAGGTGACACTATAAAATCTCATAATTTTCACTACAAGATGGGAATCATCACTCTTTTCTCCAATTTTATTGGTCTATGTATAAAAATTTTGTTTTGTTCTTAGCGCTTAATGAGTCGGAAATAGATGATATAGCATTTAATTTAATCCAGCTTTGCCCCGAAGTTTGGTGCTTAGGAGTTGGCTGCAGAATATACAAAGAAGTCAATGGCTGCAAAACATGTGGTTGCCCCATAGGTCTGTAAGATTTATACAAGATTTACATGTATCTAAGATTAATGCAGTTCTTTATCTAAGATTTATCCGCGCAAAGTAGCTAAAACAATTGTCGTCAAATTAAACTAATGTAAATTGGAACATTGAATGATTTATAAACAGCGGCAACTTTTTTGTTTTATCCCTCAAGCGGTGTTATAAGATATGCACTTGGGCATCTCTAGGACCCCCCACCCAGAAATGAAAAATTATAAATTTCCTCAGAAAAATGAGGCAAAATAGAGGCTTTTTCCCTTTCTGATCACCAGACCGGCTGACCCTTCCCCTCAGATCAGTCATGCTGTGCATCTACCGTTGCGAGCGACCTTGATTGATTTTTACGCTTAAGATGTAAAACTAATTTATCTACAGCACGAAGTACCAAAAACTGGAAGCTGAATACTGACCAGAGGATTATGAAATTTTAATGATTCTATGCATAACCATAGATGCACAGCATGGCCCATCTGGGAGTGCGATCAGCTGGTCTGGGGAGGTCAAAAATTGCGTTGTTTAGCCAAAATGACATCAAAAACTGGTATCAAAGCTAAAATAGCATTAAAACTACGTTATTCCTGAGTTTTTGATCAATTTCAACTCATTTTTAAGGAAGCACAGCTAGAGGCTGCGATAGGATGCCTGACTTGTTATTTCAAGAGTTAACTGAAGCAGGATGCCCTGATCCAGATGAACCGTTCGAACCGATCAGGATTAAACCGCTCATGGTTTATAGGTGGTATAGATACGTAAGCGCTGTTCCTTATTGCATTTTTATTTTTTATTCATTTAATTATATTATGCGAAATATGGCTATATTATTAGCGATAGTCTAATTAGACAATGTTAAGCGTGAAAAGGTCTATGCCCGTATAATGTTTAAATAGCATTTGGAATGCATGCTTGAGGCTTTATTTTTGACTTGTTAAATCAAAAAATTTGACTTTTCGGTTTACTGAAATCTTATTGAGCTTCCTACATATGTACATAAGTGTAGATTGCCTTCAAGTGATAATCTATTGTACTCAAAACGGATTGATAAGTCAGACTGAATGCAAATTAGCAAATTACAATTTAGAGAATTAGTGTAACTAGGAGTAAGGTTCAAACAGAAAGTGCTGACTCGAGCAGAGTGGATTTGGTGGGAATGAATCAAAACCACAATTTTAGGCAGAATGTTCCTGCGTGTCTGAGAACATTAGAAACTTTTTGTCTTGTCTCTTTTTTCTGAGTTTGATAATTTGGAGCCGAGTTCGGATGAAAGTCCGAAAACTTTGTCGAGTAATCTCGGATCTGACTTTTTGTCACAGCTGATTTTTATGGACTAGTCAAATTTGTCAAAATATATAACTGCCATTTTAATTTTAGAAAAATATAACCGAAAATATGGACGAATGTCGTAGCTACTCATTTCCACTTTGTCGGACAAGCGACTACAATTTGTGGCGCTCACCGGTATCTGAGGCAGAATGTTTGCGCGAATGTTTCGACATGCAACCAATGTGATGATCGTCATTCAATTTTGGTTTTTATGTACTTGCTTATTTATTGGCTTATATTTGAAAATTATAAGAAAGTATTGTACTTGTGCGGATCGTTTTGCATATTTATGAAAACAGACGCCCTCACAGAAAGTTATGGTGTCATTTGAAAAATCACTTTGAATTTCGATGCCTTAAAAACATAAAAAAGTCATGGTGACTCTTGAGGTGCGAAAAAATTGTTTTTCTAGAGCAAAATACAATGTATCCGAATTTGATGACAGTTTCGTAAATTCCTTCATGAATTAATTCAGTTCTGGTACTCTTGCTTTGAAATTTCTAGAATAAAGACAGAAAAAAGCTGACTGCACACAATGCTTTCAATTTTTAACAGATGCAGTGCGCCAAAAATTGGAACTAATGAAAATAAAGTACCTATAATAAATGCGATTAGCATATATGTATGTAGGCACATAAAAAATTGCACAGGATAACAATGGCTCCTACGTAACGGAGTGTCATTCACGTGCTTTCTTTGATGAATCTTTATTGCTTGTTCAAAGGAAAACACTAATACAGACAACTGATTCCATGATCGGATAAAAAATAAGTTTGTTTACAAAAGTACTTGATACCATCTATAAGCTTTAAGTAGTTTTTGCGCTATTTAAATTTAGTCGTAATACGGGTGCGAGTTCGGGTTTTCAAAAATCGTAGAGCATGAGCCGAAATTCTTAGTTAATTCCAATTTTGAAATTTTAATGTTTTATTCGTACCCTTTCGATTCTTTACGCAATTTATTTAAAAAAATATATTTTCTTTATAAAATGCCTATAATATTGAGTATCTAATAATCCTGAGATGACGAGAAACGTACTAGAGCCATTTTTTACTCTGATTTTTGACTGTTACTTGAAATTTCAGAATCTCGGACACCCTTAAGAATCGGCCTTCTTCGTCCATATGTAATTAACTCGATCCAGACATGCAACCCGGAACGAAAAATTTCAACAATTTTCCTTCCATCACAATTAAAAATAGCACAGAAAGTACATTTATGTACCTTAGTTCATTGTTATCAGATGATTTCAAACCTAAAATAGCAAAACCCAATGTCTAGTCTTGATCAGGGGTATGGAGGGGTCTGACCAGACATGCACAATGAGGTTTGAGGGTCTACACCCTCAGAAAGAAAATTGAAAATTTCCTGAGAAAATTGAGGCAAAACAAAGGCTAACATCATGAAAAATAAAAACTTCCATCAAAAGTGCTTGCGACTGACCAGAATCTGTAGACTAACACAGTGTCAATCTTATTTCAGCAGGTACCTATATGGGTAACTCGCCCGCACATTTCGCCCCAACACAACTCCCCCCCCACAACTCGCCCCCAACCACAACTCGCCCCGAACCAGAAAAATTTAAAAACTTATAGAAACTGCACACGTTAATGAAACTAGACCAAGGAAGCGCTATAAACATACAGTGACAACGACTAACTTTCGTCATTTAATGCAATGCAACTTTAGCCATGTACCAACCTGAACTTGGAATTAGGTAATGATATAATTATTTAATTTCTTCAGCAAATTATTATATGGCCAGAGATTTTTGATCCGCAGAATGACGTGGCCTGTATAAAGTGGGCTTTTTTAGAATCTCGTCCATTATGTCATTAAAATCAATTCTAGGCGTAAAACGAAAAAATCAATCGGAGCAAGATCTTATACACTAAAAAATAAGTTAGGTACGAGAAGACGTTTATGCAAATTTTTATGACTTCTCCAAATATAATTATGCGCGCATAATTCCTTGAAGAATACATATAAGTGAAGCAGGTACTTAAAATGGACTAACTTTTAAACAACATCATAACAGAATTAAACATAAACAAGTAGATAAAACAAAAAGAATGAACGATTTCAATTAGTCCAAATTTGAATATCCGTGCTTCTCTACGAACATAAACCGTTTAACAGCGTGACCAATAATAATCGCCATAGCGACAATTCCCAAAAAGCAGCCGGCTAAAATTGTACTGTTGCTCCGCAGGCCTTCGGCTATGCCGATTTCTCTAGATCGCTCACACAAAAACGCTGCCAATAAGATTTATTATCTATTCTTAGTTTATGTAATTCTGAAAAATTCTGGGCATATGTGTACAGCATGGCCAGTTTGGGGAGTCAGGCCGCTTAGAGGCCATTTTCTGAGCCAAAATGGACCTAAAAATCGGTAAACGTTAGATAAGAACTGTCTTTATTGACACTTTCCTGGTCGATTTCAATAATTTTCGTTAAAAATTTTGATCTGACCGTTTGACCTTAATTCTTTTCGAATTTTCCCAGAAAAATTTTTCCTCTTGTCTTTCTGAAAGCGTGTGCATCCCGTATGCAAGTCTGGTCCCGGAGTTCAAATATCCTCAAAGACCTGACAGACCCCGTAAAATGGACTTAATCCCATGAATTTCATTTTGATTAATTCTTCCGTTTTGAGAAATGCATTTGGTGCTAATGGATACAGCTTGATGAAAACATCTTAGATTGTGTTCTGCGAATCAAAGACAGTTTCGGAGGCTATTTTGGCTCTAAAAAACTCTGGCTAACCCCATCCAGACCGACCATACTGTGCATCTATGATTGGAACCTTAGGTGGACAGCAGCCAAATCCTGGGTGGGTCCAATCATCCGATGGGGCCACATTCATAGATGGGTAACACCAAAATTCTGGGGGTGCAAGATTTTTCAAAGGTCAAAAAATGGCCTGAAAAATTATGGTATAGCGAAAAAATACCATTTTTAGACGTTTCTCATCGAGCGCTATCCATTGGCATCGAAAATTTGCGAAAAAACAAAAAAATTTCAAATTTGAATTCTAGGGGGTATTTTGGTTTCTGGGAGGGGGTATTTGGCCTTCTGGGGGGTGCATACCCCCAAACCCCCAAGCTTACGTGTGGTCACATTGATAAAAACAGCACCGAAAATTCAATTTTGGGGGTTTATCGGTTTTGGGGGTCCGTCGATTTTTCGGGGGGTCCAGACCACACATGGGCGTGGGGAGGGTTAGGGAGTATGCTTCCTAAGAAGATCGAATACCCCCTTCAAAAATACCCCCACAGAATTCAATTTTAAAATTTTTTTGTTTTTTTCGCGATTTTTTCATGCCAATGAATAGTGCTTGATGAGAAACGTTGAAAAATGGTGTTTTTTCGCTATACCACCATACGTGGGCAGCAAGAAAATTCTGGGGGTGCAAGATTTTTCTAAGGTCAAAAAATGGCCTTAAAAGTGGTGGTATGGCGAAAAAAAGACCATTTTTCGACGTTTCTCATTGAGCACTATCTATTGGCATCAAAAAATTGCGGACAAAAATGAAAAAAATTTTTAAAAATTGAATTCTGGGGGGTATTTTGATTTCTGGGGGGGTATCTTGGTTCCTCGGGGGGTGCATACCCCACCAAACCCCCACGCCCAGGTGTGTATACCACCACTTTTAAGACCATTTTTTGAACTTTTAAATCTTGCACCCTCTCCCCAGAATTTTGATACTACCCACCTATGGTCCAGACCCTCCAAACCCCTACGCCCATGTGTGGTTGGAACTACAGCCAAGCCTTAGAAAGTCAACCTGCCGTAAACTCTGTAATGTATACAAATTTTACCGTCTAAAAGCCTATTTTAAATAATTGAAACAGAAGTAATTTTTCGTCGCAAAAAAGTTGCTATAAAAATTGATGAATGAAATACAAAGTCTTGCACCTGTGTCACATTTTAATAAGTTCTATACTGTTGCTAAATGTTCCAGCTTCTGGAACTTTATAGGCCTGCAATTTCATTTTTGCTTTGAACTGTAGAGTGACATCGACCATTTCGGACGCATTTTTATCTTGAATTTCTCCTTTTGAGCCAGATGATAAGGAAACATTGAGAGAGTGCTTGCAGTAGAAACTCTGCGTGAGAGGGGCGAAAACTTGGGATCTGGAAGACATTGTTGCATTGACAGCATCACCTGCAAAGACAAGTCGATTTGTTTAATCCAAAAAGGTCATTCAAGAAAGAAAGATTATAGCGTAACTATTCTTAAGTTATCCGATGCAACAAACCGGATATTTTTTAAATGCACTTATAACGAAAAAATACGGCAACGTTGACAAAAATTAAGATTTAAAATTAGACACTTTTAAATTTTTCAGGTTTCAGGATTGTTAGATTCAAAGTCCATTAGATTGATGTGAAGATGCCTTTTGATTTTTATAAGAGTATTAAGTGAATTAGATACTAGTAACGCATTTCTTTCAAATATTATTATCATGATGCAAAATGTTGTTCGAATCGGTACCTCAATTTTCCGCTTCATTTAATGAACAAATCTAGCAAATATTTGTAATTAATCATTAGACCATCCAAATTAGCAGAACTAAATCTTAAACTACACAATTTCACAACGAACTCGAGCTACCTATCGGCGGGTAATAGCTCAATGTAGCATTGTGCAATTTCCATCTCCATTCCGTTGTTCCCTTTTTGACGTTTTCAACTTCTTCCTACAAAAGACAGGAAAAAAATGAATAGGCAGATAAAAAGTATGTACTTAACACTTAACTACCTAATTCATTCGGTGATGTACTCAGCAGTCCCACTGATCCTATTTTCCATTAGCCCCACCAAGAATCCCAATAGTCCCAATCAGACATGCATGTGGAATTTTTGGGAAAATGAGACAAAATAAATGTCAAAAATGAAGGAAAATTGAAAATTTGCATCAGAACTGCTTTAAATTGACCACAAACTGTGTAATAACGTAGTTTTAACACTGTTTTAGCACTTTTACCAGTTTTTGAGGTCATTTTGGCCCCAAAAAAGCTCAATTCTTGACTGCCTAGACCGGCTGACCCATCCCCCGGTCATGCTGTGCATCTGCGGTCCCAACACTTACGCCAGTTTCTGTTATCCCGTCGTCCCAACAGTCCCACCATATCAACAGTGCCACAGTTCCAACAATCCCCACCAGTCCCAGTGTTCCAACAATCCCTCTATAAAGTTACAATATGGGCGAAAAAGTTCACGCAGCGACAACAGGTGGAATCAAACTAGCTTCTTGTATATGTACGTGTTATCATTTCCGAATTTTCTTTTCCATTCTGCGCTTATGTCTCTTCGAGCCAACTTAAAAATTGGCTCGTGAATGATTTGCGCTCATTTTTCTCAACTATTCGCAAGGAAAAATTAATTGTTCCTGAAGCGGATTTCAAAGACCACACAAATTGATAAGCTAATAAGCCGAAATTTTCAGATGTCGAATTTGTTTTTCATATGCATGATCATTGTCTTCTAAACAGATCAAGTTTAGATAAGACATAATGAAGAACATGGCTGCTTATTTTCGTTATTTTGTTTTTAAAGTCCTTTCCACTAGATTGCAAAATATAAAGTCGCTGACTTGACTAATAGCGCTGCATACTCGACGAGATGAAATCGTGGTCGGAACAAAAACCTTAATGTAAAGAGGAAAAGAGTTATTTTTAGTAGAGAAAAACAGAATATGAGCCACAAGAGACTGAATCAAAATTATTTTACGAAAATGTTTGAAATTTCCTCGAAATATAAGTTTTGTGCTAATTTTGCATTTAAATCAACCCATAGGACTTACCACCCCTGACTGCTTATGCTGCAAACACATGCTTATGATTTGAAGGAGCATGCAATGTTAACGATTCCCAAAATAGCATTTTTGCGTATTTCAATTGATTTTTCTAATATCTACAGTGCAATTATTAAATGAACAACGCGCTAAATACGCTAAATTTCTTAATGATGAAGCAGAAAGGCAAGCAATTTTTATTACTGAGACGAAATAGAGCACAAGTCTGAATTTTCGACCCTTCTGTGCACTCCAAACTATGCCCAGAGTTGCTCTGTCATCGTTGTTTTGGGCGCAAGTACCGAATACGCTGATTTCTTTTGGTATATCCTCAATCTCTTCGCTTTCGGTTGAAAGTATAAACTAAATAGCGCAGAATCTTCAAGAATCGGACAATTAGATATAGTGGTACAATCCTAAATATTCGTACATCCTTTCCAAGAGATCTTATGACAAGGCGACCTTCAAATTCGGCTAGAAGGCAATAGGAACCATCGACTACTTTTACACCGAAAAGTACGCCAGACTCAAATCCTTCGTATTCTTAAAAAACATATAAAGAATTTCTATGACTACGGCATAGATCAAAGGCCGTACGTCACTTTGTGCTGTCAATGCTTTTCGTGTGTTTGAATTATAACCAGATATGCACGTAAGGGGAGGGTTTGGGGCCTCAAGACCCCTTGAATGGAAAAATGGTAATTATATTGGGAAACTATGGCAAAATGAATGCCAAAAATGATGAAAATCCGAAATTTTCGGCAAAAGTGCTTAAAATTGATCAAAAACTGTGGATTAGCATAATTTTTCGCTCTTCACCATTTATACCACTTATTGAGGGTTCTTTGGCTCAAAAAATTCGTAAGCTTTAACCCGAAAGCGGATTTGCATTATCCTCTCAAGTGAATTTTTGCCTGTTCGAATAATGTATTTTACTTTTAAAAATGAATTTTTTATATGAAAAAGTGTCGCAGAATAGTTATGCTCAACACATATTATTTCTGCTATCTCAAAATACTATATTTATTACATTTTCATGCATAAAGGTACCACCTGTTTATTGAAGCATAAAATTTTCATATCACTTATATATAACTAGCAAAGAAAAATGCTCCGATGGAACAAAAAAGATGAATATACTTGGAATTGTGGATTATTAAGGATGTAAAAGGAGGGGACTAGGAAGAATCTACCTAAAGTCGCAAAATCTGCTAAAAATCACACTTTCTCTAAGCAACGCAAAAAATCGAAGTATATTCTGCGGCCTCTAAAAAGTGTCTTTTTTAAATAATTTTCAAAATTTCAGATAATAAACGAAATCTATAATGTTTCCTTTTTTTAAATTGCTGGCAAGTAGCAACACTGACTAGCTTCGTATCCTGATTGAAAGAAAACTTAGTGGTATTGTATTTAAAGTTGTTTTATTTTGCTATGAGCATTATAGCAAGCAAAGCAGGGGCCGATTGATTAGTGCACACAATCGTTACGGGCATGCTAGTGTACCTACATTTAGTCTGTTTCAAGTCAACTCACGCGTTTCCTACTGTTTTGAACCAACAATTCTTGCAATTGTTTTGGATGCATCGATGTTTGCTATTTCATTCAATTGGCTTAGAAAGACTGTTACTCGATATCATTTCCCATAGCTGCTGCATAGCTAACGTGCTGCTTTTTCAATCATTTTTATGGTTAAATATTTATTCTAATGTGTTGACCGCAGAATATACTTCGATTTTTTGCGTTGCTTAGAGAAAGTGTGATTTTTAGCAGATTTTGCGACTTTAGGTAGATTCTTCCTAGTCCCCTCCTTTTACATCCTTAATAATCCACAATTCCAAGTATATTCATCTTTTTTGTTCCATCGGAGCATTTTTCTTTGCTAGTACCCTACTTTTAATTAGCATGATTTCAGTGCATCAGTCAGCAAACACATACAGTAACATACCACAATAATGACAGCAGTCCAAGAACGCGGAAAACAATATTGTTCTTAACATAAATTAATTGCCTCTAAATTTAAAAAATATTGTTTTAAAAAAAAGACTCCCTAGATTTTATAACCGTCTACCTTTTGAAATCAATCAGACTGCATAGAATTTAAAACTGAGTTAGATATGCTCTTGATTGTCGGAAGTATAAAGTTTACTATTTTTTATTAGCTATAGTAAATATATGTTACATTCTAAACAGTCCTGTAAGTTATAGAGGTCGTTCCACATTTAAATTAACTTGGAAACGACATATAACGTACCTACGGGACTTACTTAAGTACCTGGCTACACTTAGCGCTGGTCAGGTTGCTAGGGCGAAACGCCGGACTCAACCACACGACCCTCAATAACTACGGTCTCAAACTCCTCGGACCTAAATTCGTCCGTACCTACGGAGCTATTGGCAGCTATGCCCTAAAAACCTAACGCAGTAGTAATTAAGTAACCCCGGAATTTTGCCCTAGGTCAGTTGACCTATTTTGGACCAAAATAATAATTAACGCAAAAAGCTTTGTTAACTTGCTTTCGCCAGAGAATACCTATGGCGAAAAACTATTTCTTTTCTGGTTCCTACGAGCACAATGAACAATGAAAACAACAAAAAAGAGCTCTCAACCAGCCAGTCATCTTACATAAAAATTATGAAATAATTTTTATGATTTTTAAATTGAAATTTGGGTGTTTGAATTTGCGATAAAGAAAATAATCAAAAGACAGTCACTTGGATTATTTAAGCCGAGTAATAAAATAAGGGCCGTCCACCAATTCCGAACTAAACGCGATTGATCACTATGAAAAAGTTTTGAAAAATGAGCTTGCTAAGCGAGAGTTGTAAACCAAGAGAAACTTAAAGTTTAAACCTACCATTAAATTATGAAGAGAATTGTAAAAGATTTTAAACTTTAAGAAAATTGAAAAGGTGGGATGTTGGTAAATTAAAAAACAAAGTTTTTCGGCAAAAATTCCAAAATTTCACGCAAATATCAAGTGTAAGGAACACTAACGCTCAGATTTGGTAGTAAAATAAATTTGTAGTATAAACTACATATTAACAACAAATGAATTGTGCAAACTTTACAAAACTACTAAGTGTAGAGAATACTAACAGTCAGATTCCCAATTCTGATTTTACGTAGAAAAAAACTAGAATTTTACTTTATTTTTATCCTATTCGACCTCGCCCGACTTCTGAACAGAGAAAGTGGCGAACAAAAAATGTACAAACACGTATTTTCCACTGTCCACCACATTGTAAACTTTAAAAATCTGAACCTAACGCCCATTGAATGTAAATAAATTCGGTTCGGGCCAGTTTGTTGCCCTTTGATTGTAGTAGGTTTGTATGTGCCAAACTTATGTTCCGCAAAATATTTGATATGATTTATCAATCAAAATACGAAAAAACCTGTTTTTTTCGCCCACTTTACACCTCAGATTTCGAACTTTACACCCCATAAACAACTCAATATAACGTTTTTTTGAACGCGGCTCGCTTCGACGTGTAGCCATTAGAAGTTACTTTATTTCTATTTTATTTAATTAACCCCAACTTTTGGCAGAGAAATCTTGGACAAAATCTGTTTTTTTACTCATCCACTAGAGAGTAAAGTTTAAAACCCTGGTACTAACTGCGTATTGATTGTAGAAAAGTTTGCTGGTAAGCACAAGATAGCCCTTGATCCGAAGTACATTTCTGTCAGAAAAAATTTCCTAAAACTATAACTGGAGTTGTTGGCAGACATAAACATGTCGAAAACTCGGCCAAAATGTGTCTTTTCGCCCCCAGATTTTCGCACTCTTTACACTCCCATTCGAGAACTGAGGCGAAATTCAAAAAACAAAAAAGTGTTATCTGCAGAACCTAAATAGATATATGAGTCAAATGAAGTACATGGTTTTGCCAAAAGAATTTAAAAAAATGAAAAAAGTCAGCATTCAGAAGATTCGAACCCATCATTCTTTGTTTAATACCGCATCCGAGAACGGAGTTGTCAACCACTGCGCCAACTCGACATATCAGCAGATTTCAGCTTGATTATCCTATTTTGAAAGATATTCATCATTCTACTGAAGTTTAAGAATAGTGCATTTATGATGATAAAAATAATTATTTATTAAAGACGAGTCAAAAACCTCTGAAATACGAAAAATCTGATCAAAAATATGCAATACGGAGTTATCTATCGGCATTAGAAAATAGATGTAGGTATAATTCAAAGTTCACCTCTTTATACCTCAACAAACACTGGCTGTAGAAAAGTTTAAAGGTCAGATTCGTTATTCTGACCTTACGGAGAACATTTTAAAAAAATTCATCATCCACGACGCTCTGGGCGCAAAAATGCTTCTCGGTGTAAACTTTACACTTGTGCTAATACCGCAATATTGGGTGTATAAAACAAAATAAACTGGGATCTGTAACGCTAAGGTCAGGGCACCTTTTAAGCATAATTAGCATGTTCCGCCTACTTAGCGGAGTAGTTGAAGAGATATCGTTTTTCGTCTCGAACCCTTTACACTAAAACGATCACAGATCAAGAAATATTGCGTTATAAGAAAGAAAAAATCGATTTGAGATTTTGCAACCCTCTACATTATAGAACCGATTGGACTGCACAGAAACCAAAATTGAGTTAGATAAGCTGAAGGACACGCAAAGAGTAAAAAACACATATACTTTACACTTTTGTGCAACAACCATTGAGTGTAAAGTAATTTTAAGGTCAGATTCGTAATCTACAGCTGGGGGGCAACATTTAAAAAAAACATTGGCCCTCCGCAAATTATTTGATTTTTTGCTTTACACTTTACACGCTCATTGCTAACTCAGTATTGAGTGTAAACAAAAGAAAAAAACACGGGCATCGAATTTTTGAATTATCCATCGATTAAAAAAACCGCACCTCCCAGGTGTGTGCCGTTGTTGCTGTGAGGGGGGGACACAAATTTCGCACTCGCTGTGATAAACATATAAGAAAAAGGATGGCCAAGTATATTATAGGTAGCGCTATCGCGCTACCTATGATAATAAGTTTAACATATGTATTCATTAACTGCAGTCTTTTCCATTCCAAATGGTGTATTTCCGATTTACGGCTTATTAATGTACATGATTACAATAAAGCTGCATATCTTTGTCGACTTCTGTGCACAGTAGTGTGATTGCTGGTTCATTTTAAACCACTTTTGCAGGCAATTTACATCAATTAAACGATTGCTCTCCATGTGCAAGATTTTGTGAAACATATTATAAACACGGCTAAGAAGGATTTAACTTTAATGCAACCCATTTAAGACAAAATTACATCTCTTCAATGATCTAAGGACACTTGAACATAATTTTTAAATCACTTTAGATTACTTTTGAGGGTAAACAAACTCACTTAATTGATGTCTCACATATGAATCCTTGAAAATTTCTTGACTTCAGTTACAAAGTCTCTGCAAGTCTATCGAATTAAGGTTAACACGTAATGTAAACTTTACACAAACACATAGCGTAAAGAATATTTTAGTCGGATTCGTAATTTTGATATTGCTCCGATATTACTTTCAACATTTATGGAAAAATGAGTCTCCATAATGTTTTAAAGACAAATAAACATTAGGTTTAAACCACTTTGCAATACTGCTGAGTGTAAGCAAGCGCGCCCAACTGACGTATATATTTCATTCCCTGTAAATTTTTAGATCTCAGGAAAAAATTTCGGTTTTTGCAATGCTCTAGAACAAAGGCTAACATGCAGTGTAAAAAATTACTCGGATATTATGATGAACATTCATGAAAAAATTATGTCTCTACAATGGTCTGAGGACAAATAAACAATGAGTGTAAACTACTTTACATCACTGTTGGATGTAAACAAACGCGCCTACGTGACGTCTCACATTTGATCCTTTGAAAATTTTTAGACTCCAGGAAAAAATTAGGTTTCTGGAATGCTCAAAAACGAAGATAAATACATATGTAGTGTAAACTTCTTGTAAACACCTAGTGTAAAGAAAATTTTGGTCAGATTCGTAATTTTGATATTGTTCCGATATTACGATTAATATTTATGAAAAAAATTAAGTCTCCATAATGTTCTATGGGCAAACTAACAATTGGTGTAAACCACTATACAACACTGTAGAGTGTAAACATATGCGCCAGACTGGCATATCAAATTTGGTTCCTGATCCATTTCTAGACTTGATAATCGTGTCCCTGACTCATAACCGGAGAAGCAGGCAGAAAAAAACAAGACAGAAACGCATTTTAAACACCAAATTTTTGACTTTACACTCGCTAAATATTAATGGATAGACAATTTGCTTTGACATGCACCCGATATAAAGCACTTTATTTTCATTCTATTAGACTTATCCCGACTTCTGGGCCCGGTTGCTCGACTCGACCATTAACTAATGTTTACCTTAACGTTAATGGTCACCTTAACGCAACCATTAATTAATGGTCGCGTTAAGTCCGATTTCCACCTTAACGAAACCATTTAAAAAATCGGGTTGCTCGACTCAACCATTAAGCTCGACTTTAAGGGAAGTCTAATGGTCGATTTGAATTTCGGTTGCTGGACTCCACCTTAGTGCAGCCATTAATTAAGGCTCAGTTTTTTAATGTCTACCTTAAAACCGGTTGCTTCGACTGAAACCTTAACGCTCCCATTAAGCGTTTAATGGTTTCTTTAAGGTAAATTGGGTTGCTGGGCTCCACCTTAACGACTTTAATGGTTTCGTTAAGGTTCATTCTTTAAGGTAGGTCGAGAGCTACATTAACGGACTCATTGATTGTTTTTCACATTAAAAATGACGCTTCTTCCTATCGTTCCGATTTTTAATATTATGACAAGTTCTCGCCAATTCGAAGTCCTTTGACTAATTTCAATGACGATGAATTTTATGACCGATTTAGATTTAGCAAGTTATCATTAATACTGAAGATTTTATAACAATAATATTAGTTTATCCTTTTTTTCTAGTTGCAGACAAGGCAACACTGAGCGCTGCCTACTGACAATGCGAATTGCAGAAAAATGGCTGATACAAACCTCATCTTTACATAAATAGAAATTTTTTTAACTATTAAATTTTTCCAATTACATAATTTTATGACAATTAAAACGCGCTTCTTATAGAGACTTCATGTATGCAATTATCGTTTTCACGAGATAACTCAATGATTGCATTTCACACTTAAAAAGTAAAGCTTCTTTCATTATTCTTTTATTTAATAATATGATACATGCTCGTCATCCACTGTCAAATGAAATCCATTGATTCATTTTAATGACAATAAATTTTAATAAAGATTTTATTCAGGTATGGAAAAAACCCAGATTTGAAAATTTTGAATTTCGGTTTTTTTTGGTTTTTTTGGGTTTTTTTGTGCTTTATTGGGGTTTTATTGGGTTTTTTTAATGGAAATGACAACTAGAGCTACTTAAAGTAGCTAGGAATACTCCAACAGCTGCAAGAAACGAGACAAACAAATAGCAACAACTTTATTCAGCTAATATTGAAATCCAATAACAAAATCGATCATTCACTGCGGTTGCCACTACATATATGTATTTATCTTCCTCTTCAATGCTCGGACATTACCAGATTTTAATCAAAAAATGCACTGGCTCTCAAAAAATATTAGGAAATAGAAAAATTGGTCGAACTCAGAAAAGTGTGGGCTATTGAGGTGGCTGAATAAAAGCGTCCTGTTTTGCAGCATGGGATGGCAATTGTGAACTAGGGGCTGAGATTTTCGAGCATGGCATTGTGTTGACCAGACTGAGGTTGGTTAGCCTTTACTAGTCAAAGGAACAGCATAATGCAAACAAAAAGAGATTGGAAATACAATTTGAATCACCTACAGTATTTACTTCAGTCTATTTGAAAAATTGGTAACCTGTGGATAAAGAACCCAAAACCCAATAATTTTTTCACCCAAAAAAGCCAAAAACGCAGATCCTTGCCAACCCTGATTTTATTCGAGAACGTAATTTTTCAGTTGATTTCTTCATTTTATTTTAGCTGTTGCCGAAAATGCGCTAAAATCAAAATTGTATTTTCCTATTTTTATTTCTCTATTTTTTTTAATTTCCATATCATCGCAAGCAACCATATATGTTTTACCCAGACTAACGAGCGTTTTCATTTATTTTCCTCATTAAGTGTATTGCTGTCACTGCATTCCATTATCAGACGAATTCGAACCAAAACCAAAAGACAAGCGGTAAAAGAGTAAAATAAAAGAAAATTCGAATTTTCAATGACTATGGTTCTCAACGTTTTATATCTATGTATTTTAACCAAATCGTTAAAATTCTCGTGGAATACGTGTGAACTTAACACAACCATTAAACTTCCCTTAACGCAACCATTAAGCTTACCTTAACGCTACCATTAGATTTCCCTTGATGCAGCCATTAAAGCTTTTTGTTAATGGTTTCTTTAATGGTACCGTTAAACTTACCTTATCAAATGCTCGACCATTAATTAATGGTCAAGTCGAGCAACCCGATTTTTACGAACCTTAACGAAACCATTAGTTAAGGTTTTACCTTAACGTTAATGGTTTCGTTAAGGGAATCTTAATGGTTGTTGGCGTTAAGGTGGAGTCGAGCAACCGGCCGACCATTAAAAATTAATTTTTAATGGTTAGCCTTTATTAAGGTGGAGTCGAGCAACCGGGCCCTGGACGGAGAAAATGGCGAACAAAAAACGCAACAAAAACGTATTTTCCATCATTTAGAACACTGTAAACTTTTAAAATTCCGTACCGAACTCCCCATTGAGTTTAAAGGAATTCGGTTTGGTACAATTTGTAGCTTTTAAATCGTAGTACATTCCTGTGTGCCAAAATTCTCTTGCAAAAATTATTTGGTATGATTTATTAATCAAAATTCGGAATAAACGTGTTTTTTCGCCCATTTTTTACCTCTGATTTCGAACTTTACACCCCCATAAATAACTCAATATTGCGTTTTTTTGAATGCGGTTTGCTGCGATGTGTAGCCCCTGAGAGGCACTTTATTCCTGCTGTATTCGTTTCACCCTGACTCATGAGCGGGAAAATTTGGCAGAAAAATCTTGGTTAAAATCCGTTTTTTTACACCATCCACTAGAGTGTAAACTTTAAACCCCAGGATCTAACTCACTAAAGAGCATAGAAGACTTTGCTTATAAGCAGAATGTAGCCCTTGATCCGCTCTACATTTCTGACAGAAAAAATTTTAAAAAACTCATAACCGGAGTTAGTATCGGACATAAGCAGGTTGAAAACTCGACCAAAAAGTGCTTTTTCACCCCCAGATTTTAGCACTCCTTAAACAGCCATTCGATAACTAATGCGAATTTCAAAAAACAAAAAAAATACCATCTGTAGAATTCATCCCTCTATTATCCTATGCTGTTCAATTATTCGAGTCATCAATACTCAGTTGTCCACATGCCGCAGTAAAAAGGTCCCAAAATTTGTCTTATGTTATAACGTTACACAAAAACTTTACACCTTCTTTACACAGTCAGTTTTGAGTTTCGAGAAAAACAAAAAACACGGGCAGCAAATTTTTTAATTATCTTTCTTTTAAAAAAACCGCACCTTCCAGAAGTGTCCCGTTATAGCTGTAGGGGTGCACAGGTGTTAGGGGTACCCAAGTATATTATAGGTACGCGCTAACGCGCTACCTAAGATAACGGAACAACTCACCTATCGGCTTTGATGAAGTGGTCAATGGGTTGGAAGACAGCAGGGTTGTCTAAAAGGTGAGCACTTCGTATTAAATGACGCAATCCTAGACACATAGATTCAAAAAAGCAATTTAGATAGTTTAGTTTTAAGTCCTTATTTCTAATACTTTAACGATATTGATCATTATTAATTAAGATTTTAGGTATTGAGAATAAAAGGCATCGAAAAATAGAGCTGAGCTCACTCAACAAAGCTTCACTAAAAAATTAGAAACAACACGTCGGAAAATATTATAGTCTATATTACGTAAGCTTAGGCATTAAGCTTAAAGATCTTTGCTGATACTAAGCTGAGAATTACAGTGAATCAGCTCAATCTAGTTTCTGTTATGTACTTTGGGTAAATTTTTAGAAGTCATGCGGAGATCGACTGTAAGTGTTAAACTAAGCATTAAACATTCTATCTTTTATTCAAAGTTATGCTTACTCGTTTTAATCGTTTTCTATTCAGTTTTCTCCTTCGACCTTCCTCAGACCTGACTTCCTTGACAAGATTATTTTCAGCAGCACATAATGAAGTAGCTGTAACAAAGAAAAATTTATGAATTTACATATAATAACATGTACTTATTCAGTTTTTCAAGCAAATCATTTTACCTAATGAAACTAAGAAAAACATAAAATAGGACAAAGCTGATCCATCCATAGAACCTTTATTCAAAGATAACTGAATATTAAAGGCGAAAATGGATATATAATAAGCAGATTATGCCCTCCAGCTCGCCAATAAAATCTACAATATTGAACCTTACTGAGCTTAAGTGCTTGGTCGCTCGGATGAATAAAATGCTCCTGGCAAAAAACATTGATTAACAAATAATTCCTATTCTGAATGAGATCCGCTACATTATTTTTATCCCAGATTTTTGCACGAATTTGCTTTATGCACTTTCTGTATCTATATGAACGAAACGCAAAAAGGATTATGCTCGTATCCTACAAAAGACATCTGTGATTATCCAAGCATGAAAGAAGCTGATTAGATGGCAATATTGATCGATCAGGCAGCTTCCGATTAATATATTATATTAGGAAATGAAATGAAGGATGCAACACGGAATATAAGTGTTCACTTCACTTCTTTTAGGCCATTTTTGATTATGTAAAATCTTTTCTAAAAACGTTTACTGAAGTTATTCATTTGGATAACAAAGTTAGGTTTTAGGACATTAAAAACGTGACTTAATCGCAGGAAACGAATGATCCATGAATAAGTGTTGGTAAAAATGGTTTGTTTTCTAATTTAAAATATTTGAAGACACTCGGCCTCAAACAGCCCTACATTTAAACTGCCCTAACCCCAGCAATGCCATAGTCCCCACCATAGGCGCAAAACATGATCGTTTTATTAATGACAGTCCCTATGTGGGGCACAGCCGGTGTGGGGGTCAAGAATCGAGCTTTTTGGGCTAAAATGACCTCAAAAGCTGGTATAAACGCTAAAATAGTGTTAAAACTACATTATTGCACAGTTTCTGGTCAATTTGAAGCACATTTGAAGAAAATCGTCTTCATCCGTTTTTTGCCTTCATTTTGCCTCATTTTACCGTGAAAATTTTCGATTTTTCCATTCTGAGGGGATTTAGACCCCCAAACCACCTCGTGCATGTCTGGACACGACTAATTTTATTTAATTTAATTGATTTAATTTGATTATAATTTACACATTTTCACGGACCGAATTTCGTTTAAATCAAATGTTCACCCAAGTCTAATAATATTTCCTTAAGCTACATAATGCATGATACTCTACCAATACGACGTACCAATTTTCAGGAGATACACCAAACTTTACGTGAAAAAAGCTGGATAAATTTTACGTTCTCCTCAAATCCATAAGTGGCATAAATGGTGCAGTAATGATGGGTTGTTAGGTGTAATTTTTATGTTTGCGTAAAAACTGATAGCGGTGCTGTCAAAGGCTTGATTGAGCCATGACAATCAGTTTTGTTTTGCAAATTGAAAATTTTCAAGCTTAAGAAGGATGTGGGACGAGTCTCCATAAAAAGCGTAGAAAAATATAATACGGACAACGTAGTGCTATAGTAAATTATTTTCCTAAAGATGCTTTTGCATTTGAATGCCTTTCTTATGCATAATACTTAACCATCTAAATTTGCATATATTTACAGTGACAACGAGTTCAATCGTAATTATTCATAAATCGAAATTACACAGGCGTTCTATCCATTTGTCATTTGGCACACTTACGCTCAATAGTGGAAAATAATGTGTAAAATGGCATCTAGTTGGGGAAGAAACTCATAATTTCAAAACTAGTTCTGTATTTTTTAGAAATAAATTCTCTCACGTCGATTCACCATTCATTGCGCACACGCGCATGTTTCTGTACAAACATCAGGCATTTTTCGCGTTTTGAAGACTTAAGGTCGAATGAAGAAAATATTTCCCGCGAAAATTCATTTCGATCGATACTTGATATGTTTAAAAGTAAAATTTGGTCCTTCGATCCATTTACACCAACAAAATTGTCATTCTCTTACATTGATCTCTGACTATTTTATTAAGATAGTTTGAGTGACATTCTAATTTTGTGATTGTTGTTAGCTAAATATTTTCTTAAACTTCAACACCAATAAAAAATGGTGATTGAGTAGAAGGAAGGCTCGATCGTTGCACATCACATAAAAAAGGTCAATGCAGATTCAAATTCTGCTTCATGAGCCTTAAAGCATTGAGATATGCAACTGATTTTCATTTTTCTGTTCCTTGCACGTAATGTTCAAAAGACTTTAGCACGGCTTCTTTTCCGGCCGAAAATGCATTTTTTTGTTTTTGTTCATTTTTGTCTCATTTCAACACCTTTTTGTGAGTGCCTTTAATGCTAAGATTTATAGTCGACATTCATGTTTTTCAAAAATAATCATCAAATTGTTTGCAAAATTAATAGTGCCCGCGCCCCTTGTTTGATGCATTCTCGAACTTTCCGTAAATAGGTGAAAGAATCAGATTAAAACTTAATGAACATTGCACTTTCGTGTTAATTAAAAAGTCAGCATTTTGCTCATGACTTGTTTTTCCGTCCCGAAAAAATAAAGTGTCTCCTTGGTGATTAGAAGGACCGGTTGAAATGTCAACCACCTGGAGGAATTAATCAATGTCTTTCTTTGTGCTGCAGCAAAAGGACAACAACCTGACATTGAACCTTGTTTAGCAAAGCAGTTTGACTGTATAATCGAATTAATCTTAACGTGGACCTGATGCGCAATACGAACAAGCATAAATCTCACCGATCAGTCGATCTAGAGGATCAGGGCATTTATGGACCTCTTTTTAAGAAACATAATGACACAAAATGTGAAAAAAGCGGGAAATAACATCGTTTCTTCTTTTTTGGAATCTTGAGTTATCTTGACACCCCCCTCTCCTGTCTCATTACGGATTCGTCCTCACTGTACCTTTCAGATTCCCGCTCAACTTATGGAATAGTACCTACCTATCTTGTTAAAGACGATTGTTGAACAATGTACGAAGGACCTGGTACCCCTATGGGTACTTTCCAGAGAACGCCAGCTTCTTATCCTCCTCATTATTATAGTGAAAGAACTGTTTACTCATCTCCCATCGACAGCCATTACGATGGAACTGTTGTCAAAGTGGAACGTTATGTAAGTCTAAAGATGCGACAATTTTTCCAAAAAGCCATTGCGATTAATTACAAATTGATGCGAAGATTGAGTTTTTGGTGCTACGGATTATTTATAATATCTGATTTAACAAAAAATGTTTTCAAATGTGATTTCGAGCTGTAAATTCTGAAATTTTTCTAGAGCTCAATCTAATAATTTATTGCAGCGGAAAACGTGGTAAACTCCAGGAATAAAGTCTGTAAACATGGATGATACCACATGTGCACAGCATGGCTGATCTATCACTGATCACAGTTTTTCAGTCAAAATGATCTCAAAAACTTGTACAAAATACTAAAATAGCATGAAATCTTTTATGCTATTCCACCGTTTTTAATCATTTTTAATTGCAATTTTGCAGGAAATTTTGAATTTCTATCTGTTTTTGACCTATGCATAATTTACCTAAACAAAACTTTTTCTTTATTAATTCTGAGGTCAAAATCAATTCAACTTTCCTACATGTTTGCATGTCTGCAGGGACTATTGCTGTAGCGGATTTTATCGTATTATTATACCGCCTCTACTTCTGATACCTATAATTTGTATCCGGTCACTTTTATAGACCAAAGTTTGGACCGTGTATGTGGATACTGGCCGTCCTGTTCACTTTGCTTATCATTGTGCTCATAATCTGCCTTATCATATTCTTCACGTGGGGACCAGCTTATAAGGTATGCTGAATCAAACAAATTATTATATTTGATGGGCTGGAAATTAAGTTTGTGGATGTACCTATTCATGTTTACAGCCGATTAATAGATTTCTAGGCAAAGTAAAATGACTCGTGACCTTAGGTGCATAACATAGCGACCAGTTTTTCGCTCAAAGTATTCTGAAAAGTTGGTATAAATCCCAAAATAGTGTAAAAACTACCACATTGACTGTTTCTAGTGAATTTCGAGAAACTTTATGGAAACTAATTTTTCTTTAATCCAAAATTTTTTCGTAATTTAAAAAATATAAAAATGGGACAGGCTGAATTAAATTCAGTCGACAAGCTTACGAAATAATACGAACAAGCGTGCAGAATGAGAATTATGGGAAAGTCGGCCCCCAAAATGTTTTTTAGAGCCTATTTCCCCTTTTTTGGGCTTAAAACGATGACTACGCGTCAAACGTATCATTTGTTTGACGTTTCTGAATATGTTCTTAACTTTCTAGAACAAGGAAGCGAGAACGTTTTATTAAATTTAATTAAACTGGACGAAATATTTCCATAATGAAATCTAAAGTAAAATTTATAATTTTGAGCCAAAACATCGCTTAAAACGCATAAAACAGCCCATTCCTTGGAAGTTTTTCTTGAAAAATTGAAAATTCTGTGAAGGTCGCGGAGGTCAATAGCGTTCTATTGGGTCAGCAGCTATTCCGGAGGGTCAAACCTCCCAATCCTTTCTTCAAGAACACATACGATGGCAAATATAATAGCACAAAGTTTTCTTCCTACGAAATATTTGGGCAGTTTTGCATAAAGTAGGATCGAGTTTTAGCATCATTGTAACTTTTAATTAAAGAATATATTCTTATGCTGCTTAAATACTATTCGAGGGTCAAGGGCGACCTGCATTCGATCACAGCGGTTACAAATTTGACATGGAGCAACCAGAATTCGTCTTAGATCGATTGAAAAGATCAGATCCGGATTTATGTATCTTGGATACAGCTCATTTACTCCCAAATGCCGACAAGCTTTTTGCAGAGAAGCATATACCAACTTCTAGGCATTTCGATATTGGAAAGGTGCTCAAAAAGGACGCTAACGGTAAACAGAAAAAGTGATAATAGTTTTTGTCTCTAAGCTGACAGCTGATAGAACGATGGATTTAAGGCATAATGCTCTATATGTACCTATCCTATTATTCAGTAATTTTTAAAGTTTCATAGTAGCTAAGGATAGTGGCTGCTCACAAAACAAACGTAAAATATTTTACGCATAAAAATTTGCAGTACTTATACCTTGTTAAACATTGCAACTTCTATTTATATTGTTTTCTAAATTGTTTTTCATTGAAGTTATTACTTAAGATCTTCGTCTAAATATCTGAACCGCGTCTCTTTTCTCACTTTTTATATATTGACATTGAAATGCATGAATATACATTGAGATAAGCATAATATTACGAGGCCGTGTTTATAGTTGGCTTTGCAACTGTGATAAGGTATGACAGTCTTGGATGGATCGGGGAAGTGATGTTCAGTAGTCAAAATGTCTCTTACCAAAGTGATGGGCTTCGACCATTAATGCAAAAGATGGCCTGTCTGGAATTAGTAAGAGAGCTTTTTTTGGCTAAAATAATCTGAAAATTTAATTAATGCTAAACTAGATAGCGGAAAAACTATTCTGATTTACAATTTTTGGATGCTTCCGAGCACTTTCGCTGGCAAATTTAAGTTCTGATCAACTATCAGCATTAATTTCATCTTCTTCTTTTAGAAAAATTTTCCTTTTTCTCTTCAGGGCGTATAAATCCCCAAAACCTCTCGTGCGTCTGACTTCGACTACTGTGCATTGAGACTACAAAACCTGGAAGCTTTAACTGATCCCTCTTTTTCTGGTTTTGCCAAGATCCGTTCATGCTGGATTGGAAGGATAAAATAACAGAAAATAAATGATGACCGACTAATTTGCTTATCAAAAACGAAATCATGTTTCCTTCCAAATGACCGAGGTTTTCTGCATTTAACCGTCGTTTTCTGCTCGCGCATTTTTGCTGAATTTGGAATAATAATTAATATTTATTTATTATTAATGCATATATTATAAAAATATACGGAACGAAAAATCAGTATAAAAGAAGACTTAAAAAACAAGAAGTGTAACTACTCGCTCATACATCATGCGCTTTTAGGTCAATCGCCGCTTTATTTCAGTTATGCTGTCTTTGGCAGTGATAAATTCATACAAATCACCGTAGACAGCATGACCGATTGGTAGTCAACTGTAGAACTTTTTCGGAGCTGACTGCTGAAATGGTCTCAAAAGTGAGTGTAAAGGCTAAAATAGAGCAAAAACACTGTGTCCAAATCAGTCATTGACGTCTGTGAAAATGTTTTATTTTTCTCCGGTTTTGTTTTTACTTTTGTCTTATTTTTCCTAAAGAATTTCACGGTTGTTCTAGAGGTCTCTACCAATCCCATTTACGTGCACATTTGTATGCATAATCTTTTGTCCAATATTCTAATACAGATTTCCGATTCTAGTAGAATTCGTTATACTTACTTATACTTATACGTATACTGTGCCATATGCAAATATCATGCATATTTAAGGCCAGGGATTTGTCGACATTCTAACTTTTCAAAACTATGTCCGATCATTAGGATTAAAGAAAAATTGTCACGTGATATTTTACGATCACGGAGAAGCTCCTGATTCTATTAGCACTGCCACATACGCTTGGTATTTGTTCAAGTTGCATAAACATGACAGTGTGTCAGTCATGAATGGCGGCCTGAGGGCATGGGAAAGTTTGACTGCCAAAGACACCCAATTCCAAGCCACAAATAGCTTTTCGAACTTAAGGAAAGACGGGGACTTTGAGGTGCTTCGACTTTTATTATTTTTAATTTATGATCAAATTTTGGTAGTACATCATATAGCATTTTTGTCCGCAATGACCGCATATACAGGGTGGGCCAAAAAAGGCTACATTCCGTTTCAACAGGTCATAACTTCGGCTGATGTAAACATGCGACGTTAGAACTGGCAACATAAGATGGATAAAAGTGTCTTCTTTCGAATTGTGTAAAAAGTTTTGGCCAGATATCGATGCTCCGAGCGCTATGGCAATTAATTTACACCCTACTTTAATATTGTTTAAAAACCAATAGCGTCATTGGTCCTGCCATCCATTTGCATCCTATTTTCACGATATCATGAAATTTTTGCAATTGGTAGGAAGCGTATCTACTCTGGGGGTTTAAAAATGTGCTACCTAATTTTTGCGAAGGCGCTTATTGTCAAACAGGTCAAAAAAGGATTCCTACATACGCAGTAATGTGATACAATGCAGAAAGTCTGAGGTTAGAACAATATTAAAGTGAGGTGTAAACAAATAGCTGTAGTGCACGAAACGCTGGCAGCTGGCCAAAATTTTTTGCACAATCCGAAAGAAGACACTTTTATCTATCTAATGTTGCCAGTTCTAACGTCTCATGTTCACATCGGCCGAAGTAATGACCTGTTGAATTGGAATGTAGCCTTTTTTGGTCCACCCTGTATAATACAGAGCGAGGCAGAGGTTCGACCAAATAATCATGGCGATACATGGGCAACACTAAAATTCGAGGGATGGGTGTGAGTGGGTCCAAAATTTACAAAATCGCAGAAAACATCAAAAATTTTATTTTGAGGGTTTTGCCTGCGGGGAGGATTTTGAATTGTGGGGCTTTCTAAACCCACAGACCCGCAAGCCTACGTGTAATCAAGTCTTGTATTTTAAGTTTTGACGTATGTGTGGCTCGATTAAGTGCGGCCTAAGGCAGTCTTTAACAGTGTCTACGATAATCGTGTTTTTGTGAAAAAGTTATCTTATATGATCGTAAGAGCCAAAATAATTGAATTAGAAAAAACAGTGGGAATGTCATAACTTTTGATAGAATTGAAAGAAGCATTCGAAGAATTCAATATGACATTTTAAGTAGGCTTATAAACCTTCTTTAACTGAACATCGTGATGAACTCGATAATTTTATTTTCGTTTAATGCCAGCAAAACTTTATTTTGATTAATTTTAACATTCTCAGCTCAATATCAGTCTGTTGAAATTATTATTGAACGATTTATAAGTTCAATGTCAAAGCTTTTAATTTTCATCGAAATGTCGTTTCCAAATCTTGGTACAGAAAACGTCACAAGCTTCCAAGAAAAATCGTGGTCTTCAAATTGAATCTCGCCCAGTAGCATTTTTAATTCGATTGAAAATGCTTACAGAAATACCTTAATTTCATCAAATGACCCGTTCTAAAAAAGTCTTTTCAGCGCATCTGCAAGAATCACGTACCTTTAGTTTATGACTAGTTTGAAAGACGTCTGCTTAGAAAATAATTAGCAAGAAACACATAATACTTATATGGCAAAATTTTGACGATTTTGAGGCAGGTTGGAATTCAAAACTATGGCTAGATTTCGAAAGCTTACGCGACAAGCTTAATGATACAACGTCGCCTCAATTTGCCGACGTCCGGAAATCCGAGTTCTATAAAGGGACATCTGCGAACAAAGACGCTGCTTCAGGAGGCAGAATCAAAGGTGCCTTGAATGCCCCAATAGACGAAATAATCTCGCCAACAGACGGTGCATTGAAATCATTACCTGACGTTAAAACTTGGATAGCCACCAAAAACTTACTTCCAAACAAGGCAACTGTGGTGTACTCTGATTCGGGCTTGCAAGCCTCAGTCTTATACTTTGTTCTGACGCAAGCCGGCTGGGATGTTAAACTGTACAATAATGGCTGGATAGAGTGGTCTCACAAAGCGCCAGCTGAACTCAAAGAACTTGGATAAAATATGTACCTTATACTTGTAACAGCGGAATGAAGGATTCCCCATTCAAAGTTAATCGTCCTCTCCCATCCCTCGGCCAAAAAATTTTCGACCATCCCGTTTTTTGCAAAAAAATTCCTTTTTGGCCGTTTTAGGTTTTTTTAAAATATTTTTTAGTCAAAAATTGGAGCTCACTCAACTCCCATCCCCCTAAAAGTAACCGGAGACCCCCCCAACCTAAAATTTCAAGCCGTTACATATATGCTTCGGCATGAAATTTGTACCTAACATTTTTTCATATATGATAAGAATTCAAGTTTCCTGATTTTGCAATGTCGAGGCATTTCTGCCAGAAGGGAACTTTATTCTTTTATATGTATCTGCCGTTTTGCGTATCTTTTCACATAACAGGTTATGTAAACATAACAGCCATCTTCTATATTTTCAGCAATAAATTTCGCTCAATGCACTGTTTGGCACATATTCAGCATTCGCTGAAATTTATTTTGACGGATTTATCACGATTATTTATTTATTTACTATTTCTTTATTCGGACGGGCCTGTACCCGTTTTGTACTTTCTCTACAGCTGTTAAGAGATAATAAAAACCACATTTTTGACTTTCAACATGCTTTAATAGGACCATGAACTTAAGATTTTTTCGATAAAATTTTTATACGCTTTTTAGATCCATTAAAAATTGAATAACGGAACTACGGAATATAATTTTTGGTTAATTTGCGAAATAGAAATCATTATAATCGTATATTCAGATTATAGTTTTAAGAAGCCACTAACAGAAAAATGCTTCAAAATTATCGTTGCATGTCATTTAATTCAAACATTGCACAAAAAAGGAATTATAAATCGTAGCTTTTTGCACTTCCCCTACACTATGAATAGTGCCGTTGCGATTTTTCCATTTTCTATGCAATGGTTCATTTTAAAAGAAAAATGTCGGCCTTGTTCATCCCCCCTATCCGACCTCCATCTGACTAATAGTCTGCCTACTCAATATTTAGAACAATATCAGGAAGTTAGAAATCTGTCGGAAGTATTCAAGTCAGAGTCAAGTACTAAGGAAGTGGAATATGGACTGCGAAGTTCATCTTTTCCAGGGCTCTGAACATCATGAAATTAGTGCTTACTTTGTTCGACGGATATATCCAACACCATATGAGCTATTACGGATTTAAATCAAAAATAAATGAAACCATTTTATTGATCAGTCAGTACGAAATAATAAGTGTGAAATTTTTTATCTTTTAAAGATGGGGTAGCCCAACACAAACGCATCTGATCCAAGAGCGAATTGCAGCAAGGACCCACTCCACACTCACGCCTTCGCTATCATTTCCTAAGGAGGATAAGAGTTTAAAACTGGTGCCTTTAAGCATGAAATTGCCTAATATACAAGCTAGAGTAATTTCAAAGGCTTTTGTGAAGAAATTCTGATGTTTGTGCTTTTAAAATTTTAAATATGTACATACATCCAAATGAAAGTACATGTGCTATAATTTAGCTTAAATGCATCTTTCTGTCAATCATCGTAAAATCACTCAAATCCCAAGTTCAACGGAAGTTTAGAGACACTGCTGATATCATAGGTAGCGCGATAGCGCTACCTATAATGTACTTGGCCATCCTTTTTTATATGTTTATCAAAGCCCCCCCCACAGCAACAACGGCACACACATGGGAGGTGCGGTTTTCTTAATCGATAGATAATTAAAAAATTCGATGCCGGTGTTTTCTTTGTTTACACTCAATACCGAGTTAGCAATGAGTGTGTAAAGTGTAAACCGAAAAGTCAAATAATTTGAAAAATGAGCTTGCTAAGCGAGAGTTGTAAACTAAGAGGAACTTAAAGTTTAAACCTACCATTAAATTATAAAGATAATAATAAAAGATTTAAAGCTTTAAGAAAAAGAAAAATGTGATAAATTAAAACAAATTTAAAGGATATGATGACACATTATTGTTGAGAATAGGACGATCACGTGCTATGTATAATGACTCCTTGATTAAAAGATCAAAAGAGTTGGATGCTCGACTGATAACCTTGAAGCAATCTGATGTAATTGGATGATTGCTATTTGAGATATGTTTGTGAATAGCAGTTAAACTATCACCCTGAATTGGCTTTCCTGTAGCAAATGAGATGCCAGTATGCTCTGCCATTCTACTCCCAAAATGTCGGCGAGTTTCACCGATGTAACTAGCCATACAGCTAGAACACGTATACTTATATACTAAATTTGAGAGTAGCTTAGCAGGTACAGCATCCTTGTTCTTGAAAAAAACACCGGAATCGAATTTTTTAATTATCTATCGATTAAGAAAAACCGCACCTCCCATGTGTGTGCCGTTGTTGCTGTGGGGGGGGGGGGGCTTTGATAAGCCGGTTTTTCAAGAACAAGGATGCTGTACCTGCTAAGCTACTCCTTTTCGGTTTACACTTTACACACTCATTGCTAACTCGGTATTGAGTGTAAACAAAGAAAACACCGGAATCGAATTTTTTGATTATCTATCGATTAAGAAAAACCGCACCTCCCATGTGTGTGCCGTTGTTGCTGTGGGGGGGCTTTGATCAGCCGGTTTTTCAAGAACAAGGATGCTGTACCTGCTAAGCTACTCTCAAATTTATTATATAAGTATACGTGTTCTAGCTGTATGGCTAGTTACATCGGTGAAACTCGCTGACATTTTGGGAGTAGAATGGCAGAGCATACTGGCATCTCATTTGCTACAGGAAAGCCAATTCAGGGTGATAGTTTATCTGCTATTCACAAACATATCTCAAATAGCAATCATCCAATTACATCAGATTGCTTCAAGGTTATCAGTCAAGCATCCAACTCTTTTGATCTTTTAATCAAGGAGTCGTTATACATAGCACGTGATCGTCCTATTCTCAACAATAATGTGTCATCATATCCTTTAAATTTGTTTTAATTTATCACATTTTTCTTTTTCTTAAAGCTTTAAATCTTTTATTATTATCTTTATAATTTAATGGTAGGTTTAAACTTTAAGTTCCTCTTAGTTTACAACTCTCGCTTAGCAAGCTCATTTTTCAAAACTATTCCTTCATGATCAGTCGGTTCAAATAATTTGCGTAGAGCCAATTTTTTAAAATGTTGCCCCTGAGCTGTAGATTACGAATCTGACCTTAAAATTTCTTTACACTCAATGGTTGTTGCACAAAAATGTGAAGTATAGGGGTTTTTTACTCTTTGCATGTCCTTCAGCTTATCTAACTCAATTTTAGTTTCTGTGCAGTCCAATCGGTTTTATGTTGTAGAGGATTACAATATCTCAAAACCCTTTTTTCTGTTTTTACGCAATATTTCTTGATTTGTAATCGTTTTGTGTAAAGGTTCGAGAGGAAAAAAGAAATTTCTTCAGCTACTCCGCTAAGTAGGCGGAACATGCCGATTATGCTTAAAATGTGCCCTGACCTTAGCGTTACAGATCCTAGTTTATTTTGTTTCTATACACCCGATATTGCATTATTAGCTCAAGTGTAAAGTTTACACTAAGAAGCACTTTTCCGCCCAGAGCATTGGGTATCAAACAATTGGCGGAGGGCCAATTTTTTCAAAATGTTGTACCTGAGTTGTAGATTACGAATCTGACCTTAAAATTTCTATGCACCTTTACACTCAACGTTTTGGCGACGCCGTTTTGGCGACGGCCGTTTTGGCGACGGCCGTTTTGGCGCCGGCCGTTTTGGCGCCGGCCGTTTTGGCGACGGCCGTTTTGGCGCCGGCCGTTTTGGCGACGGCCGTTTTGGCGCCGGACTGAAAGTTTTCCTCAAAATTGCTGGAAATTAACGAGAAACTGTACAATAACTTATTTTTAACGCCCAAAGAACTAATGTTATCATTTTAATCAGATGTTGAATCAGTTTTACAGAATCAGAGCAATTTTTTGCCGACCTAAGTAATTACTTGTACATATGTAAATTTATTCATATGCATGCATGCACGTACCTATAGTTCTGTTTCATTTATTGGAGAGCTTGTTAAATGAATTTAGTTCGCATAAATTAGGCTACAAAAGTGATATATAAGCATGACGCAGACTTGCCTCTTAGCAATGTCAAAGAGTCATCATACAACTCGATATATGTACTGTAATATTTTCTCTCTCATTAGTTTAAAACACTTTAGAAGCCAGTTTAAACTTTTATAAAAAGCTCCCGAACAAAATGAAACCGACTACTCATTGCATAATCTGTTACATTTTAGCTTTGAGATCTTTGAAAAATTGAAAGTGACTACAAAAGTAACTTTAAGCTGATACTCATAACAAGTAAAATTGATTCAGAAATTAGAATGCCCAGGGCAAGGTTAAGGATCATCTAACGTGTAGCACCTACTATACATAGACAGAAAATCGGATGAAACGCTTTACGTCGATTGGCTGGATTATTGTTGTCTACTTTCGAATCACTATTGTAAAAAGAAGTCCAAAGAATTTTGAAACAGACCATTGTAGGTCCAAAGGATTTTGAAACAGACCATTGTAGGTCCAAAGGATTTTGAAACAGACACCAAGCCAATCGCTCGCGTAACTATGGATATGTAAAGTGCTGTGATGCATACGTACATAAGTACATACCCAACTACCTATACATATAATCATGCATGGACAGCACCAAAATTTCTGGTGGTCCGCTGGGTCAAAATCGCCGAAATTGCAATATGAAGCGCCAAAAATTTAATTCTTGGGGTCCAGAGCGTACCTGGGCGTGGGGTATGCACTCCCCAGAAGGCAAAATACCTAACGAAAAATGACAAAAAACCCAACTACACTCCCAGAATTTCATTTTTAAATTTTTTTTGCTTTTTTCGGGTTTTTTTGATGCCAATCGATAGTGCTCGACGAGAAACGTTCAAAAATGGTGTTTTTTCACCATAGCACCATTTTTAGGGCCAATATTTGACTTTGAAAAATTTCGCACCACCCAGACCTTTAGAGCCGCCCACCTACGGTCCAGAGCACCTACGCCCATTCGTGATAACTACCTATGCATATATATGTTTAATAGGTACCTACCACCTATTGTGAAACCGTAGTGTGCGAAATATGGAACAGGCTCCTGTGCTCACATTATTCCAGCAGTTTACAGTCAATTTGAGCACGTACATAAAGCTGAGGCGAATTAACACTAATTGTTGACGCTTAATATCATCAATCAAGCAATATCCATTGGCTTATACCCCCAAAACCCCCAAGCCCATCTTGTATGTAGATCAGTCGCTAGCCTCATAATTCCTTAAATTTTTCCGGCGGGATAATAAATATTAATGACATTTACTTACTTTTTGCATTTTTTGCTCACCAAATATGTTATAGTCTGTTTCACATAACTTTGTGCTTTTATGTTCACGATTCTAAGTTGTTGTAAACCAGAATTTCATGCACCAAGTTATGTGAAACAGACTATAGATATGCATGTGTATGTTAGCTCTCAAACAATTTCAATAGCAGAAACAGCTATGTATTTCAACATATGTAGAATGCTAAAACAGTCTTTTTGAAGAAATTTCGAAGAAAATTTTAATTCGGCGCCAAAACGGCCGTCGCCAAAACGGCCGGCGCAAAAACGGCCAGCGCCAAAACGGCCGGCGCCAAAACGGGCGCCAAAACGGCCGTCGCCAAAACGGCCAGCGCCAAAACGGCCAGCGCCAAAACGGCCGTCGCCAAAACGGCGTCGCCAAAACGGCGTCGCCAAAACGTCCCATTTCGCCTATAATCTGTTTCACGAAACAATGTGCATGGATCACAATTCTTGATTCAATGCAAATTGATTACAAAAGCGGTTTAATTGAAGTAGCAATCGCGATTTTGTGCATAGCGATGAATATTCATACGAAGTTCTATTATGCAAAAGTGCGCTACGGTCAGCTCCGTAGAAACCACTTTTGTAGCTGTTCGCTAGATCGTTGAAAATTGAATTCCATGCACAAGGTTCCGTGAAGTAGACTATATATATATTTTCAAACCAAGTACATATGTATCCACTCGAAAAACATACTTATTACTGTGATGCTCAATTTTTCACTTGCTCGACAGAGTGGGTAGCAAATTTTGTTATACAAATGGCGGGTCGTGCGATGAAAAAATCGGGTGTTAAGAAAATTTGTTTTTTGGGCAAGTTTATGCTATGGTCTGTTCCATTCAAAACGGCCCCTTTTCGATAAAGTTTCATTAGCAGACACGCACGTTGGTTCTAGGTCGCTAAAATGGAAAAATGGAAAATTTTGTGGGGCACACGAGGAAAAATGAAGGCCGAAAATGGTTGAAAGGAACTTTAACGGAGCTTGAAGACTGCACCCTTAAGCCTGATTTATACTCCACGCGGCGAGCGAAGCGGCGAGAAATTGCCGCAACGGCCGCCGCAGAAATTTCGCGCAAACCCATTTATACTTCGGGCTGCGGCGCGGCAGCCGGCGAATTATTCGCCGCCGCAATTTGATTTATACTTCACGCGGCCGCCGCGCCGCGGACTGATTCGCAAAAGTCTAGATTTTTTCGCCGCTTTCCAATTTATACTTCTGCCGCGCCGCAAGGAGTCAAAATTGTTATTTTTAGCTTTTTCGGCCATTTTTTCGCCGCGCCGCAAAAGTCAAAAAGCCCATTGCTCTTGCGAATGCTAATGAGGTTTCGAGCCGAGTGTCGACGTCGAATCATTTTGAATTTTAATGAGGTATCGATTTACGCAATATTCTGCGGCAGTTCGCAAGAAGTATAAACGCATTGCGCGAAGCGGCTGCGAAGCGGCGGTGAGGCGCCACCTTGTCGCTGGTTTTTTTGTCCACGCGGCGAGCTCGCCGCGTGAAGTATAAATGCACGACGCGGCGCGGCAAGCGGATTTTGCCGCAGAATATTCGCGCAGGGTCGACTAATTTTTGGGCATACTGTGGCCGCAAAACCCCTTTGCGGCGCGGTTCGCGTGAAGTATAAATCAGGCTTTACTTATGTAAATCCCCGTCACCTGATTTCGAAAGGAATCCGGTCGAATGGCAATATCCTGGGACTACTGATAAATATTTTGCAGTCTATGGAGAGTATAAATGAACTGACTGTTGAATTTGCAGGCGAAGCGAATGAGGACATTGAGCGTATAAATTTAAGAGAAATCGTGGAAAACTTTAATACCTCGCACGCAACCAAAATTCAATTTTTGTTCATTCGATTTGCGGGTTTTACTCAAGTCTAATTTTCGCCTTTTTCAACGATATGTCCAAATTTGCGTAAACTTAAACGACCTTCCTTTGTTCTTCATCTTGTTTGACTGGATAGTACGGATATATGGCCTCAAGTATTAAATAAAGGAAGGGAACTAGCAAAGAAAATTGCTCCGATGGAACAAAAAAAGGCGAATATACTTGAATTCCTTCATTGTTAAGGATGTAAAAGGAGGGGACTGGGGAACATTTACCTATATGCGCAGAAGCCATAGGAATGTGCTAAACAATTAGACTTCCCCTAAACAACGCAAAAATCGAAGTTAATTCTGCGGCATATTTGATTACGACGGCGAGTATTTTGATCACTTTATCGTGGAAAATTTAAAGAGATCTTTTTAAGGTTTTCAAGGCAAACTATTGAGTTGGCCTTGCATGTGTTAAGTTTAGACTATTATCTTTTACGCCAGAGCGTTGTGGAAGGTCAAGATTGCATTGAATAAATAATACATTGATTATTTAATAAAGATGGAAGTGTCTTCAATGCTCTTTTGCGAAACACTTAAATACGCTTTGTGAATACACCTCATTTTTCACAGGTCGCAGAATATACTTCGATTTTTGCGTTGTTTAGGGGAAGTCTAACTGTTTAGCACATTCCTATGGCTTCTGCGCATATAGGGAAATGATCCCTAGTCCCCTCCTTTTACATCCTTAACAATGAAGAAATTCAAGTTTATTCAACTTTTTTGTTCCATCGGAGCATTTTTCTTTGCTAGTATGTACCTACATATGTGACTGCGATATTGCAGCAGCGTGTAGATATAGATCATGATGCGCAGTTGGCCAGTCTGGGGGTGCAAGATTTTTCCAAAGGTCACAAAATGGCCTTAAAAATTGTGGTTTGGCGGAAAAACACTATTTTTCAACGTTTCTCATCGAGCACTATCCATTCGCATCAAAAAATTGCGAAAAAACAACAACAAAAAAATTTCAAAAATTGAATTCTGCGGGGTGCATACTTCTCCAAACCCCCCACGCCCAGGTATGTCTGGAAGTCAGCCTGATGAGCTTTTTTTTGAACAAATATCGCCAAAAAATGGTATAAATGCTAAAACCACAGTTTCTAGTCAATTTCTAGGATTTTTATAGAAAATTTTCGTTTTCATTAATTTTTGGCCTTCAGTTTTGCAGAAAAATTTCCTATTTTTTATTTTGTGGGATTAGGCCACCAAACCCCCACGTGCATGTCATTTTATGAGTATGCCAATTGAAAGAGCAGATAGGATGATTGAATCGATAATTATATATGAACACCGAAAAACCATGCCTTGATTTCTGACGCACACTATTTTGTCGTTTTCCGCCGCCTACGCGCGTCAGAAACACGTGAATTTTTCCAAGACTGGTTCCTCATCCGGCATTTTCATACAAATGCATCGACGTCAAGCACAGCTAAAACCTCACGCAGTGGAAACATTGTATTTCAATATCTGCAGATGTTTCGAGGTCTGCTGACTTTTGTCGGATGTCAATTCAATTGCAGACTTTATCTTTTTCTTTTTCTGACGAGTTCTTGTAAGGACATACGAATGCGTGTATTGGCGCTCGGCCGAACATCCTTCACTCTCCTTTTACAATGTAGTATTTATTGCGCCCTAATTTCAATGTTGTACCTACTAGTCAAGCCTAAAAACTTCATGTGAAAAGAGGGACTAGAAGTTTGGAAAAATGAACTCAATCTTGTCTACGAATGTCACTTCCGTGAAAAATTATTCTGCTCTGCTGTCGGCTATGCAACATTTCGTAATGGAACACATTGTTGTGCAAACATGCATACCTATAACCTCGATTATTTATGCTTTGTAGGACGAAATTAGCGAGATAATAGGGCGGACCATATCTTTCTCCGGATTACTGTTGTGTCAATTACAAACTATACATATTGATCCGAGAAATTCTGTAAAGTGCACAACGTTTAAATGTTTTGAGGTAGAACTTAGTTTTGCTCAGACAAAGATTCTTGCAATATTGGGTAGGCAGGCACTATTCATTTATATCCATACACGGACAGCAACCAAATTCTGAGGATCCAATGGGGCACAATTGCCAAAAATAGCACCAGATATTCAATTCTATGGGTCTATCGATTTCGGCGATGGAGGGGGTCCGCTGGACTTGGAAGGGCGTCCAGACCAGACATGAACGTGTGGAGGGTTGGAGGGTCCTGAACCCCTCAGAATGAAAATGAAAATTTTGTAGGGAAAATGGGGCAAAATAAAGGCAAAAACGGATGAAAATTGGAAATTTTCTCCAAAATTGCTTCAAATTGATCAAAACTGTGTAATAACAGTTTTTACGCTATTTTAGCGCTTATGCCAGTTTTTGAGGTCATTTTGGCCCGAAAAAGCTCAATTTTCGACCCCCTCCAGACAGGCTGAAGCCCATGTGCGCTCATATCCCCATCCGAATCTAATGCATTTTTCTGTTTAGCTATTTTTAAGCATTTTTGCGATTACTTTTCAAAATTATTTTCAGTCCCAAAAATCGTATGTTGAAATCGGAAGTGGGCATTATTGAGCTCGATTCTTACGTAGACTAGCTCGTTAATGTGCGTCTTCGGCACTCTAACTAGTTATACGGAGCCTTTAGCTGAATATAGGACTTTAGCATATCGAAATATCGCTCTCAAGCAACGATTCATTTGAAGTTTTAAGATAGTTTGCGCTTAAGATCGTTTCGCTCACAATTTCTTTCGAAATACATATTATTGCCACTAGGCTTCGCAAGAAGGACGAATCGTAAGAAAAGTCGAAATCACTGCCAAATCGATGTTGTCAACAGTTCCGGTGCGCACATCCCACAACAAGAAAATCTTGTTTCTAATATAACTGAATTTACGTCATTCATGCTAAAAATGTAGTTTTTAACCCAATCCGCTGGGTGACTGATAATTTTCATTTATACGTCAATCGAACCAGTAGGAATTGCAGCAGCAGAACTTTTTAGCATTTGTATTCAACAAATGACGGGTGGTTAACTTGCACCGTAGCTTGTGAAATAAAATTAAAAATGCATGGCGTCGTAATATTGCGACAATTTTTCAGAAAATGCTTTCGATGTATTGTTCGACAATTGTCTATACGTATCCGTGTTATTGCCCTTTTTCAATCTGTTTGCGTTTGATGCTGAAGTTTGCCCGTGTTATAGCAGTACATTTTTATGTAATTTAAATTTTTCCTTCAATGGGTTACGATAATACGGTTTAGAAAAGACAAATAACGCTTCCTAGACAAGTAAAAAAACACATACGGCGGACTAATTTTGGTGAAAATGGGCATAGTGCAAAAGCGGGCGATTTTACCTGAATTCACAGGTGTAACATTTGTATACAATACATCGTTTGGAAGGTAATATAATCCACAGGTATTCCCAGGTAGCAAACCGTCATATCCATCGTTATTTGGTTGGATGTGCTTGAATTGCATTTTTGTGGTGCGGTGACCGCTGTGTTACGTACCTGTCTACAACCTTTCAGACAAAGGTTTCATCGTAATACTGCCCTAACCTTATTATTATTATTTTGATGTGGACCTTTTTCTTGTCATAAGGTCAACGATTTCCTCAATATATTGTTGTTGCGTCAAACGCAATATCGAAATTTAGCTTTATTGTGAATATGGGCAACTACTTTCAGACCAACAAGAGTAGCTTTCATTGGGAGTACACAGAGGAACCTCATTGCTCAAGACGGATTGAAATATTGAGTACGTTTTCTTATTTATTCGCTTTCTCTTTAATTGTAATTTTATTATTCATTCGCGCTTTATCAATCATTCACTGAATTTATAACATCCTTCCGCTCCGCTGACTAAATATGGGAAGAGATGCTAATTTTGGATACCTACTTCTAGGAAATCTTACAGACGGTTTTAGGTGCTCCAGTTTTTTGCCCGCCGCAAATAAATATTAAAAGAAGTCGCTAAAAGCGACTCGGCTTGAAACTGTCTGCTGTTTCTCGGAAGATTCCGGATTTTATTGCAGAATTTATTTTTTTGTTGATTGAGCTGTAGAACACGAAAGGCGATTAGATGAAGCTTTTATGGTAGTTTTTGATTTTATTTCTAAAAAATATACCAATCATTTTGCGCCAAAATCTTTTTGAAGCAGCAAATTTTCGTTTAAACGAAAGTTGCTCTAAGCAGCTATATGTCGAGTGGGGTAATACTGACATGAGTAGCTCCATATTTAATTGAATCTAGAATTATACCGAAGTTTTAGAAAAGTAAAGAAAAGCCGACTCACATGGAAAATGTCAAATTGTATAGTTCAAAAACACTGTAGCATTGTTTGCTTTAAATCCCTATAGCTTCATTATTATTATTGGTTTTCACATGAAAAAATTTCCGCCTCACGAATTTCTTGCGCATTGCGATAAATCCGGACTTTCTAAACCCATTTTTTGTCCAATTCTGGAAGTACCCTGATTTGGTTTGTAAACTAGTTTAGAATCCGAGATTCGATCTGCATAATTCTGTAAAGGTGTAGATGGCCGGGCTCAATAATTGACTCTATGCATGCGGAAGTAACAAGGAAAAGTTCATTCTGTAACTTAAACTTATCTTTTCTCAAACGTTTGAGGCTCACTATTGATCTATTTGAGATCAGTTATTAACTTATGTTTATGATTTAAAACCGCATTCGGTTTAACTTTCAAAGAGCGTCTTAATTTTCGTGCATAATAGGCTAATTTTTTAGCTGTCACTGACGAGTTATAGATTTGTATTAGATACTCGTACGTGTTACATTTATTGCGTATATTGCGTCTAAAGCTGCTAGAGTCGCATCCTTAATACACAAAACATTCGTCTCATAAAATACCGATTTGATGATCAGAGCTTCTAAAACATACGTTAGACCTATCCTTGAATACGGATCCGTTGTCTGGAATCCATACCAAATTGGAGATATTACACGACTTGAAAAAGTACAAAGAAAATTTACAAAAAAATTATTTTGGAATAAAACTTTATCGTATGATGAAAGATTGAATATCCTTAACTTAGAACGACTCGAAACCCGTCGTATCCACACTGATCTTGTCTTTGCTTTCAAAATTGTTAAACACAAAATATTGACATTTAATGAATTTTTGAGCTTGCTACCTGATAGAGGTACTAGATACGTAAATAACATGAAACTGTTCATCAAACAATCACGTTTAGATTGTAGAAAACATGACTTTGCGAACAGGGTGGCTAAAATTTGGAACATTCTCCCGCAGAATACAGTTGACTGTAATAACCCAATAGCTTTTAGGAATATGATTTCGGAAATTGATTTTAGTGTTTATCTTAAGGGGCGTACGTAAGAGCATTGTGCCTTACGCTCCTGGTACCATTGCATTATCTGTTGCTTTATGCACATACTTTGTTTTATGCAGATTGTGTATTATGTTCACATTGACAATGCGTTTTTACCTACTTTTTATGTGTTTTCTTTAATACTTTTACCGAATAAATTTTCTCTTTCTTCTTCTTCATTATTTATCGGTATAAAACTATTTGCTCTTCACTTCATTAATTTGTATTTTAGTAAACGACCAGGTTTCAGAAAAATATATGCAGCTCTGATTTCCGGAGAGTGACTGATTACTCTTTTATTTTTAAAGAGTATCTCATCTCCTTATTTTTGAAGAAACTAAAGTTCATTCTCTGGAGAAAACTGGTTGAAAATTTAGAAAGTTGCAGGACGATGTTTCAGGTATTTCGATTTATAGCAGATTTCCAACGCAGATTGCTAACCAAAATCATAAGTTTAAAATGTTTTCGAAAACATTATTGAATGCTAGACACTTTTTAGCCATTGAAATGAAAAGGCCAAATGAAAATCAATCAATCCCTATCGCCGCGCTGCGTCCTTATTCTGTGATTATGAATTTCTTTAATTATGAATTTCTTGCAGAAAAATATCCGCAGATCAAAAAATTGATGAAGTCGGATGGCGATCGACGTCTTGTGATCTTGGGTTTAACGTTTCTAACGTCGCAACTTTGCCTAGCTTACTTTTCACATCGCTGCATCCACAATGGATTTTGGCGCGTAGCGTTGAGTTGTTTTTTTGGCAATTGGATCGCTAGTTTTTTATTATTCCATTCCCACGAGGCTGCTCATGGCACTGTATTTGGTCCAAATTCTGTGTGGAAAAATCGACTTTACGGATTCATTCTAAACATTGGCATAGGCACGCCATTTTTTTCGTTTTTCAAGAAACACCATAAGAACCATCATAAGTACATCGGAGACGAAATTTTAGACGCCGAATATCCATCGGAAATTGAAGCAGCCGTTTTCCCAAATAATGCGCTTGGGAAATACTCGTGGCTTGTACTACAGGTGATTCTGATTATACGATATTCATAATACAAGTTCGAAAAAAATCATATTGAAAAAATTAAAAAATAAATACCGAAATTTGTGAATGTTACTGCGAATGTCAGACAAATAACCTGACAATCATTTAAACTTATGACTTTTCGTATGTAAAAAAACTTGAAGAAAGCATATCCTAAACTAGTGCTAAATCGCCAAACAAATTTTGTGCGCACATGGTTACGCAAATTTTTTTGTGGTTTGTGTAGTTCACAGTTCACGTGCTTGAACCTAATGGAGCAAATGATCGTTTTTTTACAAAATGGGCACGAAGCGTCAGCAATTTCAGTTCTTTCGCCGCAAAGTGAAAAAAATGAAGTTACGCATTTGTGTCATCCATCCTGTATTTCCTCTTGACCGCGTCTTTTTGCGATTTTCGCACTGCTGAATGAGGCAATCATTTTGAATCTAAAACATTTGGACAGTCGTACTCCTGATCACTTGTGGGCGTCGCGTCACTGAGCTTGACCTATAAAACCCGAAAATCCTCCCTCAGACTCTCCGGAATTTGTTTTTTTCGCAAACTTTTTCTAATGCCAGCTGAGAGCTCGATGAAAAACGACGAAAAAATATGTTTTCGCTCTTATAATCAATTCAGTGGTCTTTCTTGACTTTTGAGAATTTTCTGATTCCAAGATTCCGGGTTTTCTTATACGTGATCATCATTTTAGATTTTTTTTACCATAGATAGGATGTTCTTCGCGTAAATTGTCTTTTTGATAGAATCAATCGAATAAAAATCTGAAGCTTAAGCGCTTCTTTTTTAATTCATCGGAAGCGCGCCATTTGGACGAGCGTTAAAATCTAAGTATGATGATTCTATTTTGCCCACTGTAATAACAAATAGTAAAGAAAAAATTCGAATGAAAACACCGCATTTTCCTAAAACTGTAAACAATAGTTGATATTATGGCACTTCAATTGTAACTTTTGCGACGTCATTCATCAATAATTCTACATTAGTAGTAGGAATAGCAGTCCTATTTCTTATAACTTCATGGCCTTTACCATAACAATATTTTATTAGCAATTACTGCCGTAGAAAATGCAATAGAAATTACATGAAAAAGGATATATATAATAAAAGATGTCGAAGGAACGAAAGAACGTTTATCAGCATAGCATAGTAATGGCTGAGACGTACAGGCGGATCGCGCTCACGTACGCCCCTTTAGAAACTCATCTAAACAAAGTTTAGAAATCAAACCCTTAAACCGTTTAAAAGATTTACAATCAACAATACTTTGGGGCAGAGTATTCCAGATTCTAGCCGTCCTGTTTGCAAAGTCGTTTTTCCTACAGTCCAAATGAAATTTGTGGATATAAAGCTTTATATCACTTACCGATGTGGTACCCCTTTCGGGTGCGAGTTCGAAAAAGTCTTCAAAGGAAAGTAACTGTCTCTTGATTATTCTGAAAGCAAAAGTGAGATCAAAATGAATACGCCGAGTTTCGAGTCTTTCAAGATTTAACAAACCCAACCGCTCATTGTAAGACAAGTCACCTTGTCGCCGTAGTATTCTTTTTGTAAATTTACGCTGAACTTTTTCAATACACCACCGAATTATACTCCAAAATGGGTCTTACATAGACTTTAAAAGCTTTTACCATTAATTCAATATTTTTTGAGACGAAGCTTTTCTGGATCAGTGATGCAACTCGAGAAGCTTTAGACGCAGTGTTTACACAATGAATGCTTCTCACGGGTTTGCGGATAATTCGCCCCCCCCACAATCCGCCCCTCCCCACAATCCGCCCCCCCACAACTCGCCCCCACAAAACTCCCCCCACACAACTCGCCCCAAACCACAAATCGCCCCCGCACAACTTGCCCCCACACAACTCGCCCTCCACAACTCGCCCCCGCCTAAGTCGCCTCCGCAGAACTCGCCCCCCACAACTAGCCCCCCTTACAACTAGCCCCAAAGGAATCACAATTAAAATCCAATTATGGAGGCTTTGATTTGACCCCCAGAGGCTAAAAATCTCACAGAGTTCAATTTTTTGTGACTTTTCGATGCTAACGGATGGAAAAATCTAACAAAAAATTTCTTATTGCCCATAACACTGTTTTTCTCTCCTGACTTTCTTGTCTTGCCTGCGTATGGTCAGCTTCAATCATAGGCGGCAGCACTAAAATTCTGGGAAAGCAAGATTTTTTAAAGCTCAAAACATTGTCTTAAAAATGGTGGTATGGCGAAGAACACCATTTTTCAACGTTTCTCATCGAGCACTATCCATTGGCATCAAAAAATTGCAGAAAAAACAAAAAATTTAAAAATTTTATTCTGGGGGATATTTTGATTTCTGGGGGGTTATTTGGCTTTCTGGTGGGGTGCATACCCCTACGCCTACGTGTGGTTTCCATTCAATTTTAAATGTTTGACAATTCACACATCAGTTCAACACTAAGTAGCATATGCGTGTACATGATCCGATGCTTGCTTGCTTCCCGCAAACATGCAGGTGGGGGTTGCGTGCAGGCATACAAGGGCAGCAGCCAAGTTTTGAGGGGGTCAGATAGCGCACGATTGGCAAAAATAGCACCAAAAATTCAATTCTGTAAGTTTATCGATTCCGGGAGTTTTGGAAACCGGGGAGTAAACCCCCACAAACAACCCATGTGTGGTTGCAGGGCCTGTAGACCCCCAAAATGGATTAATGGGACGTTTTTGAGAAAATTGAGGCAAAATAAAGGCTAAAAACCAATGAAAACGAGAACAAGTTGTCCGCAGATCAGCTGTTTCCACCGACCATGCTTTTGCCTTTATGCCCACAACTTACAAAAGAGCATAAGCAATGTTTACATTGAAAATATAAAAATAACAGACTCGTTATGTTGTAGGAGCAGTGTAAAAACGCCGCAAAAATATGAGAACAATTTTCATCATAGATGAGATTTTTCGTGAAGCTCCTACAAGTAATCATGAACCCTAGGCTTGAAGTTTCAATAGCCAGTTGTGAGAGAGGTGAGTTACGAGTGGGGGGCGAGTTGTGTGGGGCGAGTTGTGTGGGGCGAGTTGTGCGGAGGCGAGTTGTAAGGGGTGAGTTGTGGAGGGATTGTGTGGGGGCGAGTTGTGTGAGGGCGAGTTGCGCGGGGGCGTATTGTGTGGAAGCGAGTTGTGTGGGAGCGAATTGTTGAGGGGCGAGTTGCGGTTGGGGGCGAGTTATCTGTATCCCATCTCACAACACGTTACTATTCTTCAGAACACGGAATGCCGCTAGTTTACATCAGCATGGAGTTTTGTTGAATTTGAGCTCCCAAGAACATGGTAAATTCATTCCTGCAGAAGTAATTTGACCTCAGATTTCGATTTAATGGATTTTTCGTTTTTTATCGCAGTTTTCTGATGTTAATGAATAAGGCTTGAAAGAAGAGAAGATCTTTCCTGCCTCTACCATCATTTCTTACATTGAAAACATTTATACCCCAAAACGTCCGACTTGCCCACGTGTTGTTGCGAGTAAATGGCGAGACACTGTTTAGCTGATTTTTGTTAATCATGTTTGGGCACTATGGCAGACTTTTAGAAGGAATCAGCTATAACTTGCTCAGCAGCGCGATAGGCACTTGAAGGGTATTTGGGGCACCTAGACCTCCCTTGAAACACAAGGCAAAATTTTGCAAATAACAATTTCGGCCAAAAACGGTATAAAAGTGAAAAAATGCAAAGTATTAGAAATCGATCAGAAACTGTCTATTAAGGTAATTTTTGTGATATGTTAAAGTTTTTACCAATTTTTAAGACCATTTTAGGTTTAAAAAGCTGTATAGTTGACCCCCATACCATCTAATTCACCCCTCAAACGACCATATGCATCTATAAGCACCATATGCGGATTTGAGGGGGACGTGGGTGGAGCCACCGCCCTCTCCCATCAGCCCAAAATAATTGGTGAGATAAAGAATGGACATATAATCTGCAATGATTTTTGGCTGCTATTGACCATAATTCCTCAAATTTTGTCAAATTCTGCTATTGACCATAATTTAAAATGATTTCATGAAAATAAACAACTTTTCCAGCATAGTTTTCTTCTATAATCAAGCATGACTTTTAAAAATTTCGTCGTTACACGTCAAACGCATAAATGGAGGCAACATAGCAGTAATTAAAGCTTCTAAACGTTCTCCGCTATATTTTCAGAAATGTTCCGGCGCTTCGCGCCAGATTTTCTCTAAAATCAAAGAACTTAAATGATTTTTTCGAGCAAAATTGTCGAAAATTTAAAACAATTTTTTAATAAAATGTTGCGACAAACCAAATTTTAATAAAATGATGCCCTCACATTGCGGATGCCCTTACACAACGCAGAACGTCGAAAAAACGCTATTTCGCACGCGAAGGGAAAATTTTTGGACCTATTTTCGACTGTTTTCGGGAAAGTTGGGGTACCGTACCATCCTTCCCTTGGAAAATCCTAGATCCGCCACTGATAAGCACGACTTGTTTACCAATGTATTCACATGTGTTGTCATGGATGACAATTGACCATACATTATTTTTCATAAGCATTAAACATGCTATATATTTGTTTTTTAGCCTGTAATTTATGTTGTTCGTACGCCTCTATTGATTGTTCAAGACCCTAACTGGTGGTGGGACGGCGAAGAATTGTCTAATGGGATCTTGATTTGCTTTTACGCATTTTTGTGCTTTTATTGTGGATGTCCTTACATTTGGGGTCATTGCGCCATGTCTTCGATGGCTGCCGGGGGCTCGAATATTTTTGGCTATTGGGGCATTATGTCGCATATCGAGTTTTTTCGTATGCGAGAGACGTTTTCTTATTACGGCTACTTGAACAAGGTGTTCATGAATTTCGGTTACCACGTGGAGCATCACGATTTCCCGAACGTGCCATCCAGGTACTTGGAGCAGGTGAGTTTAGCTAATTTTCTTAGTGATGAAGAAGGAGTATTTTTATGACTACTTAATTAAGCTTTGTATAAACAACTCACCATCATAGATGCACAAGTCTAGGGTGGCCAGGTAGTGATAAAATCGGAAACGCATGGTCAGGGTGCGGTGAAATCTGAGTTTTTTACTACCAGAAGTTGTGTTTATTAAGCAAATCGGGTTCAAAACGCGGGTAATACAACATTTTTGGCCGAAATCTCTCGATACATGGGTGCTTCAGCGAGGGGAGTGGGGCAATACGTCTCTGTAAATGCACAATAATCCTTTTGAGCCAAAAACCGTAAGAATGTCAACGAATCTAGTAATTTTCTATATTATTTGCATAATACGAAATCAATAAGGTTTAGGAAGGCAAAATCACCTAAATCTTCTGTGCTCTTTGCTAAACTCAAACATTGAAATAAGAAGCTTAAGGAAGTCGAAATATTGATAGTATTCTACTTCAATTTACCATCAATGCTACTATTAATCTTCAGAAACTTGTTAAGTATTGTAAAGATGTCCACTTTTTGTGATTAGCTGATCGTTTGTCATGCAAAGCCTCAAATGGACTTCAAAACATTGCTAATGACGAATTCTTCGACTCTTTGTACCTATTCAGTAATCAAAAAATCCGATTTCAAATCAGTAAAGATATATAAAAGTTTTTGTCGCCGTATTTATATTTTTTTGCATCTTTTCTGTAAAAAAACAACAAACGTAAAAAACTAGCAAAGGTTGGAAAGCAGCTTTTCTGAGAACGCATTACTAATGCATTTTTATGTTCAAAGTATGCTTAGGATTTTGTGTACCGTTTCGCTTATGTTTATCATGGAAAAAATTATTTTGTATAAAACAAATGATTTCAGATTAGACGATTAGCTCCCGAGTATTACGAAGACTTACTGAGCTTGGACAGCTTTCACAGTGCAACCATCAAATACCTATTTGATCCGAAAGTTGGCGTTTTTTCGAGATTGAAGCGTTCGAATAATAGTTCGAAAATTTCGTACTTTGATTCAAAGATAAAGCGATATTAGCAGAGCCACTTTAAAAGTGGATTACGGCCGCTGTAGTATTTCTTTAATGTATTACCAGCTTGATAACAACTGGTACAAAAGCATGTTGTCTCAATTCCAAAACGCTAATCAGTAAATTCTTCTTATTTCGTCTAATGCTTTAGTGAATGATCGGAAATTGAGCTTAATCATTGAAAAATTTGAAATAAAGTGCATGTTTTATCGAAATTTCGGGAAAAAATTTTCATTTTGTGCTCGAGAATTTCTTTAGATGCTAATGTCTTTCATGATTCGACTATATGCTTCGTGCGACTATTTGCATAAATCTATAGCCTGTTTGACGTTTCCTTGCACTTTCCATTTTAATAATTCTATGCGTCATTTATCGACTAACACACTTCTGTTATTACACCAGGGGCAAAGAAGCTTGAGTCCTCCTTTCGAATTAACAAAAATTAATTTGTCTTAAAAGAAACAGTTAAAGTTCCTTAGAAGAATGTCAGAAGCATACCTTTGAGCTAGTAAAGTCAGAATTTTTCGGCACATCACGCTGAATTTCTTATTTTCTTTTAACATTTGTAATATAGAAAACTAAAATTGAGTGCAAAGACTACGGATTTCAAAATTTTTTTACATCAAGCCCAAATATGTAAACATTTTAAAGAATAGAATTTTGAATTCTATAGTCTGTTCCACATAAGTTCGGGCATAAATTTCAAGAATTTTCATCGACAGTAAGACAACGATTACGATATTCATATATCAGATCAATGCTATAATCGCAATCCATCATTGTCAGTGATAGTTAATAAAACTTATGCCCAAACCTAAATGAAATTTGACGGCAAGCAAAAAATTTCATGATTTTTTCAAAAAATTTTTCCCTTATCGTTGTTTACAGCTGCAAAGGAAGGTAAAAAATTCTTTTTTTTATTAGCTCGCTTTGGTTCTTGCGGATTTTAAGAATTTCAAGCACCTACGAAATAAAAAAAACTTATTGTCCTGAATCCATGCATACCATAACCCGCCAGTTATACTATAAATAAACATTTTCACTCTGATACTTGCTGAAGTGCATTCTTTAGACAGAATAGTGCAGCGGAAAAAAGAATAACACTCGCGGAAGTACTTTTCGGAAAAACGTTCGCCCGTTTTGTCGGACCTTACTGAATCATTGGATAAAAATTTAAGCACAGAAATCGCAAAAACAAGGTCATACAATTGAGCTTTGTACCTCGAGACTAGCATAATATTCAGTGCCTTTGTACAATACTTTAGGTGAAAATTTCCTTGTATTTAGAGCCTGCATATGACTTGATGTTTTGTTTTATCATTTGACATTCGTTCTTAAATTGTTGTATATTTGATTTCATGTAATGTAATTATGCTGTATACAGTAAAAATATGTAAGTTGTTACTCGCATGAAAATATCTGATTGCAATGATTAAAACACTATTCATAGTAATATAACGTACTTAATTTTTAATCAGCTTACAATCTAAATCGCCAGCGATCGTTAATAATTTTTTCAGCAATATTTCAATAATTCTGCAGCCGTTTTCACAAAGCAGTCTAACTCGAGTTAGCCGGCTAACTTTTGATTAGACCGGGAAGTTAGACTGCTAACTTTCTTAAGACCGTTTCACAAAGCGGTCTAACTTTGTGGCAGTCTCAAAAAAAGTTAGCAGGCTAACTTTTTTCGAGACAGGCGAAAATCTAGTTAGACCGAGATGTTCCACAAAGCAGTCTAACTTAGTTAGCCGGCTAACTTTTAGTTATAGACAGCGTCAAAAAGTTAGACTGGTCAGGAGGAGTCTAACTCGTGGTCTAACTTTGATTAAACTTATTGTTTCAAAGCATATTGTGTCCTTAGGTAAGATAAATTTTGCATGATTATTTTTTACAGAACATTTTTGTACTAAAAATCATTTTTCATTAAAGTTTAAAAATTTTAAAAATTTTACGAAATGTTTGCCGATTGTACGTAAATCTATTGCAGGATTGATCTAAAATGAAGCAATACCGTGATATTTAACAGTGTAAAATTTTACTGTTCCAAATTTTATTACGGCAGTCTTCTCGCTACATAATTTGGTAGTCAGAGTCATTTTCCCCTTCATTTATTTCTTGAAGGAGTATTCTTGGAAAGTATTTCTCATAAAGTATAAGTTTTGGGTGCAAGGCGGAAGTGAAAATTTACGGACAAAATATGTTTTTTATGTGAGAAATGGTATTAGTGCGAAGCGTTTTTTCTCTATAAGACTCTAATATAGGTTAGGCGCCACCAAAGTTAGCCCAGGATCAAGCGGAGTTAGCCAGGGAAAGGCATAAATATAGCCCAAGCTCAATAAAAGCCTGGGCTCAAGAAGGTTAGCCCAGTCTCAAGTTAGACCGGGAGTTAGACTGCTTTGTGAAACCGAAAGAACTTGTGGTCTAACTTTAGCCGGCTAAGTCGAAAAGTTAGCAGCCTAACTCTAGTTAGCCGGTTCAAAAGTTAGACCGCGTTGTGAAACCGGCTGCTGTTCCGAAAAAAACTTTTCTGCAATCTTATTGAACTGATTCGACTCAGTATTGTCGATGAAAATTCTTAATAGAGTAGATAGTGTATCTACACGAGCCGTTACTTGTGCGGCCTTTGCGCACATTAGTGCGCCAATTCCGACCATCCGGTCAATTGGTTCCACTTTGGCGATCCAGCCTTAGTTTTTCAGATCGATGATATGACATGCGGAGGCATTCTGACCACGCAGTGTCAACTGGTTGGACTCTTGTCGCTAGGTGTCGCGAGGGATACTATGATGCGACCTTTTTACTGTGGAATCCCTACAAGTCCCCTATCATTTCTTTACAATTAAAACATAGGCAACATGACCGCTAGTCACATTGAGCCTGTGCAGAGACCGGAAAAATCCATGCGCAAGTAGCGCCAATTTCTTATAAATAACATTTCTTTCTATTTCTCTTCTTATATTACTGTAGGCCAATCCCCCCGGAGGATGATTAGTGCGGTTGTGGCAGAGTTGCCTTTATAATTACTGGCGTGTCTTCTTCGACTTTATCAGCGCCTAAAACTGTACATATTGGTTTGACTTGGTAAAAGCTAGAAAATTAGCTGTCTAGAGGTGCATTATACCGCAGGCAGTTAAGGATTGGGAATTGGCCGGCCTCGACTTAAATAATTGCCGGATTCTATTGGGTAAAACCTTTTATTTATCATTTCGTTCAAAATTCATAATTCCTCTTTCGAACCAAAAACCTATAAAAATTATTACATAATTTTTATAGTGGATGACAGCCCGGATAAGAGCTCTTTGTTGTTGTGATTTAAGTACAGAGTGCTATCGGAACCGAAATTTGTAAGTTGTTTCGCCATAGGTAATCTAGTGCGAAACCTTTTCAATTCTTTTCGCGAAAAATATTTCTTTTGGTCTAAAGAGGTCCAAGGACCTAGGGCAAATTCCGGGGTTATCTAATTACTCCTGGTTAAGATCTGCGGTCGGCATCTCCAACCCATAATCTCCATAGGTACCGGACCAATTACGTCCGTGGAGATTTTAGGTAGTAGGTATTCAGGGTCATTTTGGAAGAGTGCAGGTTTTTACCGCAGCTTCTTGACCAGCGCTAGCTGTAGCATAGGTACTTAGGTAAGCCCCGAAGGTACTTCATTGGGGTTTGTTGCTTTCGTAGTTGTTGTGTGTTGGGTATCTGTCCTGACGGCGTGCTGTCAGTTTAGCTATCCGTACATACTTCAAGTACTTAATCAGCCAACTCATTTGCGCGCGCTAAGATACTCCAACAACTTGAAAGTGGGCAAAGCCCCAGAAGTTACAATAGGAACTGCAAGATGACGAGAAGCAGACCGCAGGAGCCGAGCTGTGAAATTCTGACTGGAATCGATACCATTCATTTAGCGCCTGAAATTAATTTTGCATCGGAAAAAGATGCACTAAGAGGGTTGAAGTTAAATAGGCATGTAAGTCTGACTCTAATGGAGCTTCGGTTCAAACTGACTATCCAAGATATCTGGTAATCGGTCCTGACCTGCCCTGCTACACGCATTATCATTGCAACGTGCTAAGTTCAATCGATCTTAATCGAGTTATAGTCTGTTCCATTCCAAACGGCCCATTTTCGCTTGACGGCTTATTCCTGTAGTTAAATATTTTACCGTTTAGATTGTTGCAGCAATTTCTTTGACGTGCCAACATGTTGAACAAAGCACTAAACGTGAATAAGACGAGTTTAGAGCAATAAACCGCTACGAGAGCATAATATAAGTAGGAGCCATTTTTTGCTATTAAAAAGTAGGTACCTAATATAGTAATAAGACCTTGGCAAAAAAGGGCCGTTTGGAATGGAATAGACTATAGGTATTCGGATCGCGAGCATAGAAGCACAGCGTGGACAATTTGGTAAGTCGGCGATCTGGGGGTCATAAATTAAGCTTTTTTTGGGCAAAAATGAGTTCAAAACTGGTATAAACGCTAGAATAAGGTTAAAACTACGTTATTTCTCAGTTTATCAAATTTGAGCTTTTTGCAGAAAATGTTCAGTTTTTATCTGTTTCTGATCTTCATTTTCCCAAGAAATTTTCCAACTTTTCCATTCTGGAGAGGTTTAGACTTTTCCAAATCGTCCTATGTGCATGTCTAGTCGCGCGCGACTAGTGAAGTGTATGGGATTTAGACCCTAGAATAATAAATTTTCTAGGGAAAGTGAGGTAAAATGAAACCAAAAATAAATCATCGAAAGTTTTCTTTAAAAGGGCTTGAAAATGACCAGAAATATGGAATAACGTAGTTTTAACGCTATTTTGCCATTTTCTCGGTTTTCGAAGTCGTTTTGGCCCAAAAAGTTTACTGAATGACCACCCAGGCCGGCTGACCCTCTAGATAGACCATTGTGTATCTATGGCTGCGTGCAACTCGCGACGCAACACATGCCACTTAGGCAGCTCCTTAATTGATCAAAAATCAGTCCAATAGCGCGAAAAACGCGACTTCTAGGAAATACCAGCTCTACGACTGACGTTCTGCGAATCAGAAAATAGTAGCAATTACGATATTAGGCAACGAATAATAGGAAAATCTAGATAGATGTGGGTTTTCAATAAATTGTTAGTCTGGTATTATTTATTAATAGTTTCATTGATAGAAGCTTCCATGTGCGAGTTAGTCAAACGTTTTTTGTATTTATGTACGTCACTTTTGTCTCTGAAAGTCTTCAGCATGCATGTGTTGCCTATTTTTTAAGAAAAGGCATTAATATATCTAAAAATAAAGCGGAGGCGTACTGAACGTCGCTTCGTGCTTCGATCACTTCTATTTTCATTGAGATCTAAGTATATTGCACCTGTATTAATTGCCCTTAATTAATTTATTTTCGCTTACATATGCGTTTTCTTTGACGTCAGGTAAATATATATGTGCCTTAGAATTCAATTTAGATGCCTTTGGTTGGTTTCTTCCATATCGGATTAGACTAAGATTTTCATTCAAAATTTTGTTTTGCACTATAGTCGATGTTGAGTTTTTACTCTTATCGCATGGTCTCGTTTGCACGATTAGGTAATTACTTTCTATTGTATCCAAACGTGTTCTGGGATTGACCCTCAGAATGGCTCGTGGCCAGATACAAACAGTATGGGGATTCTGGGGGGTGACATTTAAAAGTGCATTTTTCGGTCCCCAAAATGGTAGGTACGCGTCAAAAACATCGTTTTTCGGCCTTCCTGACGATGCTCTATCTTTCTAGAGCATAGATAAAAACTTTCGAAAAACAAATCAATAAAAGTCGAACAAATTGAACAAAATATAGCCAAATTATGAGTATTGGCGCGAAGCGCCGGAAATTTAAGACTCGAGCAAATAGTCAGCTAAAAAGCACTTTGAAAGCACCTTTTTTTACAAATTTTTATAAAATTTTTGGGAACTTTCGAAAAATTGCGAGTTCTAGGGGGTGATAAAACTTCTTGGTTGATGGCAATTTTTATGGGGGGTTGAAACACCCCTGAACCCCCCAAGGTTATGTGTGCTACTGGCCCTCGCAAAATGGCTGCGACACACGCAGAATTGTCGATTTTTCGTAAAAATTGTAAAAGTGTGTCTGCGTTCTTAGCTTATGTTTGGCTCGCAAGTTTCAAATTTTCGGCGCTTCGCGCCTAATACACATTTTTGAGTATATTTTGTTCAATTGTCTTAATTCTTTTGAAATTTTTTTCGAACTTTTTCATGTTTTATGTTTTAAAAAGAACGAGCATTAAAGCTGTTTTTGACGTATACCCATCGTTTTTAGCCCGAAAAGGTACTTTAAAAATTTTTTTCCGGGTTTGACCCCCCCCCTCAGAATTCCCATGTAGTACATGTATGCTTGTATGTCATTTATGTTTTTTAAAAGTGATTTTTCTTAGAATTTTGCGCTTTATGTTCCTCAGTCAATGAGCCAATGCGATGCAAAACTCCCTGAAAAACTAATTTTCGTAAAGGTAAAATCATTTGTGAGGTTTTATTAATTCCAGTGTAATGAAAGCGCACTAGACAAACCAACAAAAATACAAATAAAATCGAATAAAATAAAATTTTTGAATGATTCTGGAGTTAATACAACAGCAGGATCGATAATTTTGATTTATTTGGAGCGTGAATGCAGACAACGAGTCGGTCAAGTCATATGAAATGTTATTTTCTTGCTAAATCAGAAAAGATTATTTTATTCAATTTTTCAAAAGGTTTCTCGGTTTTCGCACCTGTGTCATATAAACCGACAATGGAAACCAGACATCTCGGTTTTCCGAGCAATGAACTATTCGAACAAAAAGTTTCGATTAATAAAAGAAAAGGTTCGAGGAAGTTCAATTACGAATAAAAGTGCATTTGAGTTATTTATTTTCTGAAAACTTTATAGTTGAGAATAGATATGACTTCAGAAAATTTTATTATTTATGACAATTGTTCGTTGAGAAATAAAACAAAGCTTTTCATTTAATATTATTAATGAGCTTAAGACGTTCATATTGCCACGTATCTAATTTTCGAGAAAATTATTGGTAGAGCGTTAGCGCGTACCTATGTTCCTACAATATACCTGGGTACTCCAATCATACGACCCCCTTACGGCAACACTGGGACCTGAATTGTGCGGGCTTTTAAAAGATAGATAATAAAAATATTTGCTGCACGTGTTTTTTGTTTTTTTAAAATTAATATCCGGTGTGTAAAGAGCGTGTAAAGTTTTACTGTAACGTTATAACATAGCTTTTTGAAATTTTGGTGGAGGACACGACTTTGCTAGCTCAGTTTTACATTCTGTTTAGTCTGGTTTTTTTATTTGTAGACAGTTAATTAAGCTGAGTCAGTTTACGTTTTCTGCCTTATCAATTAAAACCACTTGTCGATCGATTTATATTCCACTTTGAAAATGGTCATGCAAACAGCTGGGAGGCTCGTGTTCTTTACTGTTATTTTTTTCAAACTATTTTTCGGATTTTAAATCATCAATCGACGATTTTTCTGTATACATTGCCAGTTTCAATAATTCGAAACGCTTCTATAGACACCTTAACATATGATGCATAAAATAAGTTCAAACATCCCACGCTACGTTTTCACACTGAATAACTAGTTCATTTTGTGTACTATTTATCTTTTTCCTTATGTTTCACAAGATCAATATAAACATTGTAATATTGAGTACTCGTAATTCCGAAATCTTGAACATGAAAATCGAAACTTAATGTAACACGAATTCTTATAAACTTTTGTTATTTAGATCGCAGCCTCACTATTCATTTATTTTTTGCGGGTTGTTGCGAATTAGAATATACCATTGATAAATAGTTTTGCTGAAATTTACCCTTTAATTACTGTCGAATCGATCAAATTTTGATTGTAAACATTATCCGTTGAACGGACTATTACACGTAATATTTCATCGGATTTAATTATGCAATTATGCCACCTCGAAATATATATTTCTTGCACTTATGTTATATGTAATTTAAAACATTCTAGCCTTAATTATGCGTATTTACTGCAGCTTTCTTGCAGACAAAGCGGCATTCATTCCGCAATATGAATATTTCATTATGTTGTCTTCCCAGAGTCCTTGCTATGCCTTATTTATCAGTTTTAACATTTTAGCTACACAGCCTTGAAAATTATTAACCTTTTTTCAGCGCCTCAAAGTAAGTATGCTAACGGGTCTGTCTCACTTCTCCGACCGTCTCGATTCTCCGTTAAACGATAAAACAAGTAGTTTTTAGATTTCCAAATTTCCGTTTCTCCGACCGTCCCGATCCTCCGACCGTCTCGATCCTCCGACTGTCCCGATTCTCCGACCAATTATATAAAAGCTTATTTTTAGACACGAAAAATTCCCGTTGTCCGACCGTACCGATTCTTCGACCGTGTTGATTCTCCGACCATCCAGATTTTCCGACTGTCCCAATTCTCCGACCAATGCTATAAAACGTTATTTTTAGACACGCCGAATTCCCGATTCTCCGACCGTTCTGTATCTTCGCCCATGCTAATGGTTGATGAGCGTGAGAAACAAGTGAATTTTCGGAAATGCAATCAGACTGCACAGCACGTATGTATGTACGTACATAATGTACAAACATGGATGCATGATGTAGGAATTTATACAGTTGATCAGTGTAACGGATACGACAAAACTCTGCTCCGACTTACAAAATAGAAACAAAAAATGGAAAATGTTAATTAGATATCACATTAAAACATTATTTGGCGTCGATTTCTCGACGTTGAGGATTCGTCGATACCTATTACTTACTTTAGTTTTAGGGTAATTGAGCATCTTCGATACGAATTTATCGCAGCTGTCATGCAACTTTTTCGGTCAATCTGACGCCGAACAGTTATAGTCTATTTCACACAACTTCGGTCACAAATTTCAAATGTGTCTACGGCAATAAGCTGACAGATTGCGATTATAGCATTGATTTGATATATAAATATCGTAACCCTCGGCCTACTGTCGACGAAAATTATTAGAATTTATGCACGAAGTTATGTGAAACAGACTATAGTTACGCTACACTTTAGTGCGCAGTTAACTGAACTTTGACAAAAATCGTTACATGGTTCGTGATTTTTTAGCTATAGGAATTACAAAATTAAGCTTGTTTATTATTTATCACCACGTATATTGTTTAGAACAGATCCTTACATCTATATGTTAAGCATACAAGTAAACAAGAAATGAATATTGTAATGTGAGGCAAACAGAAAATAAGTATGTACGTACTGCATCGTGAGAGTAGTTTTGTAGCTGAAAAATACCATTCTCAATTTTACAAAATGACAAAGCAATACTTTCTGAATAAACTATTAAGGTAGTATAATAATTAATGCGTTAAATTATAACTATTGCTAATGCATTCTTTATACCTATTCATTAAACCCAATCAGGGCCGTGCTTAGAGGTTTAACGGCCTTGGGCAAAACTTATTTTGGCCGCCCTCATAATTTTTAAAACTGGTATTATATGCATCATAATTATCATGTATGTATATCCTTTACATATGTATGTACCTATATGATCGCAGTTAGCATATTACTGTAAATTTACTAACAAAATATTGTGCTACATTATTTTAAGTAGGTATCGCATGTTTTTTCTCAAACAATTTACCATTTCATGAATGATGACGTGCTGTATTACAAAATAACTTTCCTAGCTTTCTGAGCGGCAAACTGGTCAATCAATTGCAAAAAATCTAACGAAGATGATAAATCATTTTCAATTGAAATAATCGCTAGTGCACTTAGACGAGAATCAGTCATAGTTGACCGCAAATATGTCTTTATTAATTTCAGTTTCGAGAAGGAACGTTCTGCTGGGGCCACAGTAATAGGTATTGTAAGTAAAATTCTGAAATCAATTATAAGGTTCGGTAAAGCATCCTGGGAGCCATGTGATAGATATTTAAGAGTAGCTAGTGGCGAAGTTAATTCATTTGGACTTGGTCGAGCATGAACTCTTAGCTCTGTGTACATGTCTGGTCCATCAAGATCATCCAGAAACGCAGCTGTGTGCATGACTCAAGCAATTCATCATCTTTCCATGTTTTTAAAGCTGGTATTCGTGGGTAGTGCTCAATGAGAAACTTGAAAAATGGTATTTTTTCACCATAGCATCATTTTTAAGACCATTGTTTGGCCTCTAAAAATCTTGCTTCTCCCCCCACATAATTTTGGTGCTGCTCACGTATGCTGCGGGGGTCTTAGGTGGCGTGGTCAAGCGTTCCCCGCAGGGTCCGGGACAGAGTCCCTAAAAATTTTGTAAAAAAAGCATTTTAATGTCAAATAGTAACGTTAAAATTTTCACAAAATCGGCCAAATTTCGGTCCTGAATGAAGCCCGAAAACACTTAAAATTGATTAACTCTTATATTGCACAAAACTTCTGAGCTGAAATGCGTTTTTCGACCTGTGTTAATTACATAGCGCAGCAACGGATCGCTGCCAATAAGATATAGAAAAATGTATCAATTAAAATTTTTCTTTTTACCCTTTTAGGCCTATTTGTGGCCTTTTTATTAAGAAGATGCAGTTCAGAAATAAGAAATCCGCAAAAACATAAGAAAATTTGGCAATTTGTTTCATTTAAAATAGGATTGTGTCCTTGTAAAGAAAGACAAACAAAGCAAAGAATAGACAAACTGGTACACAATTATGTTCACACTTTTAGTTTTATGCTCAACAAGCATGCGCGCTACTAGTGATGTGAATTATTAGATTATTTCAGCTGATTCAAGCTCTTGAATTCATTGGATCTATGGCTCGGTGCAAAGCAACGGAAAATTTTGACAATTTTGCCTTTTTGAACTCAGTTTTCTGGACACACATTATTGCAACAGAAAAATCAACAATGTGTCTGAAAAATGAGATCAAGTATAGCTTAGTCAGCATTCTCTTAAAAATGCAAAGTAAAGATTTTAAACTGACTGTGTTTGCATTAGAACGTCGAACAATCGATCCTTTTGAACGTATGTATCGAATTATTGTAAGAGGGCCGCCAAAAAATGAATTCTATACGGCATGCACAACAAATTTTTTAGCGGCCCAAAATTTTAGCGGCCCTGTGCGGCCGCACAGTTCGCCCCCTAGGCACGGCTATGAACCCAATCGATAGATCAAGACTGCTTTTATGCTACCCTTCGGTAGTTAAATGATGTGTGGTTAGCGCCACCTGTCACATTCGATGTTGAGTCGGAGAATCGGGACGGTTGGAGAATCGGGACACAATCATGCAAATGGATTTTATCCTAAAAATCTTACTTTTTCAAAATCAAGTACTCGTGACTTTACGAAATTGACGAAAAATATATTTTTGAAGAACTTGAAAACTCTAACAACTTGAGGGTTCGAAATGCGGGATTGATTCTAACACATTTTCGATGAATTCAATTGATTTTTGCTTTTAAGTATAGTCCGTTTCATTGAGCTTTGAGGTTTTGGAAAAATTTAAAGTGACTATCGGCGTCACACTCTTTGTAATATTGATTAATTGTTTACATTTCCATTTATTATTTAAGTATAATACTGATTCTGAAAGCTTATTCAATTCTGTACGTGATGGTATAAATTACTTTTAGAATGTCTTTGAATTTGGTGAGATAATTAAATGCATCTAAAAATACACTGGATTTTATACAGTATTTTCAGTCGTACACAAATGAATACTCATGGAATCGATAAGAACAATATGCTACTTTGTAGCTTGTAGAACCTGCTTTCTGAATATATAATTCATTTTAAAATTGCTTCGAAATTGATATAATTAGAATAATTTATAAGTTGCTGGCGCCAAAACGGCGGCGCCAAAATGTCGTAGCACCACTGCATCAAAATTTTGATACCACTTTTGTAGCTCGATTCTTTCAGATAAATTGCAGAAAACTACAAAGATGAATGAAATAGATTATATGTACGTATGCATTGCTCTTCTAAAAACTTCGCCCATACACGATAATTAAACAGAGTTGATTATGCTTTGGGGCCTTTCTTAGGTCCGCTTACTGATCGAAGGTATTATATGTAGCTTAGAAAATAGACAAGTGATAAATTAGTCAGAAATTTCTTTATACTGCGTAGGTGTCGTTTCTGGCTTGCTTTCACGTAACTGAATTTCGGCTCTTGTTCCCTAAGCTGAGTTCTAACCACTACGTCATTATGACTTTACTTAGCGCCCAGCAGAAAACTAGGCCTCGTTGACTTATAAACACTAAAATTTGCATAAATTATATGCAAGAAAAGCAAGTCTCGTGTGTGTACGGCACCACCTATGCTACAAAGCGAATCTGTCGACTTTTTATTTGCTTCAAGTCGCAAGAAAATTTTGATTTTGAAATATTTCAGACATTTTTGATTTTTTCAGTGAAGTTTATCTCAAAAGTACGACCTGGAGAAAGTAAAGCAGTCATTACTATTATTCGTTGTAGTTCAATAATCCGTTCATTCTGCAAAACTAACTGAAAATCCGCTAATAGGATGAAATAACATTTGCTAAGTTAAAATAACTATACCATAAAAATTAGTAGTATCAGTAGAGCTTCGCAGATGCATTTAGGCACAGCCTTCTTCTTTCATACTGCTAACTACAAGGCAGCATATTATCTTGAGAAATTGTTCTAGTTTCAGACAAAATAATTAATTTTAATGCACATCCGTGTCCTACAGATATTATCGCATTGATATCTGCTTGAAGCTTAAATGAAATCTTCTTAAATGACGTGGCTCAAGATGCTCTTATTCAGGTACTTAAGCACGTTCAAGTGGCTCTGTTCTTAAAGATGCGCTTAATCATCTAAATTAGCCTAATTTGTGCATAATCCGGATAAACAAGCTGTAAGTTCCGAAAACAAGTAGTACCTACCTAGTAAAATATACCTTTATCGTCACTGAGTTTCCTCTCACGATATGAATTAATTAAGCATTAATATTAATTGGACCACAGCTTATCACTGTGGCCATAAATGCGCTTTTTGTCTTGTTGAGGCTTTACGACTTATTCAAGCGATTTTAATTTTCTAAGACTTTTTTTAAAACGAATTTTATATTACACCATAAGGATTTATATAATGAGAATATAGTTCCTTTGAAGAATTCTGAAGAAAAACAAAACTATTTTTTGTTGTTAGGTTTTCTTATGATCTTGAAAGATATATTACAGAAATTAATTAAATGCGTATCCAAAAGATCAAAACAACGTCAACATATGGCAAGACGCAACGGACACGATTTACTATTGTAAAAAGTTATTTTTCGGAAGTCAAAAGCAATTTTTTAATAATAGCTTTATGATGGCTTAGAGCTTCTATCACCTCGAGTTAAATAGAACCTGAGCCTCGAAATTTAATGAACGTCAGATATTTATTGGAAACGTTCGGTTGTTTATGTGATTTCGATCTATACTAAGCGATATTGCAGAGATAGTAATCGTACGCTTTGGTCAACAAGCAACACAATATGAATGAATATTTGTTTTTTCATTTTTTTAAGCTCTGTTGTACTCCTATCTAATACGAGCTTTTTGGCGCTCTAGTAAAACAGTCACGACTACACATGAGCATGTGGGTCTGGGAGGTCTAGACCCTCCAAGAATCCGGGGATTACATCCCTCTAAAATCGATAGACCTCTAGAATTAAATTTTTGGTGCTAGTTTTGGCAACTTCGCCTCATCGGACGCCCCAGAATTTGGCTGCTGCCCATGTGTGGTCACGTCTATAGGTGCACAGCATGTCCAATCTGGGTGGGGGTCAGTCGGTCTATTGGGTCAAAAATTGAGCCTTTTCAGGCCAAAATACCCTCAAAAACTAATGTAAGCGCTAAAATAGCGTTAAAACGACGTTATTACACAATTCTTGGTCAATTTGAAGCAGTTTTGATAAAAATTTTTAATTTTTATCCGTTTTTGGCTTATTTTGCCTCATTTTCTCCACAAAATTTTCCATTTTTCCATTCTGGGGGGTCAGGCAGGACCCCTCCCAAACACCCACGTGCATGTCTGGTCACGACCAAACATGCACGTGAGGGTTCAGTACGCCCCGAATGGAAATGTGTTAATTTTTTCGGAAAAAAGAGGCAAAATGATGGCAAAAATGGATGAAAATTGAGAATGTTTTTTCAAAAGGGCTTCAGATTGACCTGAAACTGTGTAATAACTTAGTTTAATGTTGGCCTAAAAAAGTTCAATTCTTGCCTCCCTCCGACTGGCTGACCCCTCCTCCCAGATCGGGGCCTGAGGGGTCTGTCGATTTGATGGAAGTCGGCCAGAGAACTTTTTTGAGCCGAAATGGCCTAAAAACAATTCTTAGTGCTACAACAGTGTAAAAACGATATCAAAGCAAGCACTTTGGAAAATTTTTCGATTTTTTTCCTGCACTTTTTTGCCTCGTTACCAAAAACATCTCGATTTTAATTTCCTAAACTGCCTCCCCCACCTATTTGCATATATAGCCACGACAAATCCATACGGAATTCTTAAGTTCTTAAAAAATATCGTGTAAGGAAAGTGACTAAACTTCGCGAAAATTTGTTCTTAGCCCAAACGCATCTTAGTCTTGCGTTTAATTTATTTTATTGAAATCGAGCAGTCAAAAACACGCATGTACAAAATTTAAATTATAGCCTGAAATGATTATTTTTCAGCAGTCGACTACCCTGCCGCAATAATGCCAAATAACACGACCGAATATTTTCTTAGCACTTTATTTATTGCTTCCAGTACGTTCCACTTCTGCCTGGCTGTGACAGGAATATTCATGAACATTTGGTCATTCGTCGCAGCATGGCTCATGCACATTTCTTCGAAAAATAGTTTCTATCTGCTTATTCTGTCACTAGGCTTAATAGATTTGCTATATTTGCTCGAAACCGCGTTTTATTCATTGCCATGTGCTTTTACTAATCGACATATATTTGGCCGCTGGGGTGAGTAGAATCCATTTTTAAAGTATTATAACAATTAAGAATCATTTCCAGATCACGCCGAAAAATATGAATAGTGGTGTAAATAGACAAATTCTGGGGTACGATGGGAAAATCACAAAAAATTAAATTCTGGGGCCTATTGATTGGGGGGTTGGTCCGCCAGATTCTTGGAATCCAGATCCCCACAGAGCCCCCAAGCCCATATGAAGTGGTGAGGAAATTTTTCTAATTAAAACTATCAGTCGTTTTCGGACGACCGTTCTCAGCAAACAATATTTTATTTTTCACTTGCACGGATTACTTCACAAAAGAATTTTAGATGAAAAGAAAAATTTAAGAGAGCAATGATCGATCAGCGAAAACATTTTTAACTTTCCTGCAGCACGTAGACTCTGTTGAACAAAAGCTACAAGAATTATAGCTTATGACTTCAGAAGCGTTCATACGATTACAAAAATCAAGTAAGAAGATAAAAGTTTTTGATTAGCCCTTGAATTCAATTCCGTAATGATTTATAAAAGGTTTTTGACTAACCTTTGAATTCAATTCCATAATGATTTATTTAGTTTATATTTTATTTTATAGTTTCATTTCCATTCCGTAAATGAATCCATGTGCATTCTAGGTGATGTCATAATTGGCCATATTGATACATTCACGTGGTTTGGCCAATGTTCCCACGTTTTCTTTATGGCGATTAATCGACTGCGTTTTACGCGGAGTACGAATTTCTTGACTTTCGACAAAGTTTACTCAAGTTTCAAGACTTCAATTTGGGTAGCAGTGTTGTGGATGTTTAGCGTGGGTAAACAGATTAAGTGTATGCGTATTTAAATTAATTATACTCGAAAAATAATCGTGACCGGAAAAAATTAGTTATGACGTGTTCTATGATGTTTATTAAGAATCATAAATAATTTTATAACATGAAATTTGTTTTGAAAATTTTGATATATATTTTTAATAGAATTATAAATAAATTTATAATATGGAATTTATTTTAAACATTTTATTTTCATTCTTAATATATATCGTGATATCTTCCATAAATATGCACTAGAAGTGTGTTTCAATCAACTTGTCTGTGATTTTTAATTTGATTTGACTTTAACTCGTTAAGATTGTTTTATAGTAGCCCAAGTTTCGGTTATATATATATTTAGTAAATACGTATGTCGAAGTTATTAATTTCTGTATCGGTGTCAATTGAAAAACCCCAAAGTTGACTTAAAATATGAAGATAAAAATGCTAGAATTTTTATTAAATTCAATTTGGGCAGAGAAATTAGTCATTAAGCTAGCTAAATTGGTTATGCACAACCAAAACAATGCTGCATTTAAAATAGAGCAAAAGATTCTGATTTTTTCATATAGAGATCGAGAAACGGGAGCGGGATGAGTTGAGATCCAAAAAGATCTTAACCTTGAAGAAATCTTCAGTTCCCAAAATGGAATCTTGATATTAGATAAATTTAGGCCAATAGAATCAAACAAAATTGCTATGACTAAGAAAAACCACGAATGACCAAAAACATGTAATTTCTTCAGACTATAAAGTAATTAACGCCCATCTACATTTTATTGTTTAAGTGTCATACTGAAAATGGCTAAAATTTTCAAATTTTCGTCCATGCTACATTGTTCAGAAAATTAAATCAGACATTTTTGTTAATTGATTACTTGTGCAATCAGAATTGCCATACGAAACAAAAAATTGCGGTGTTCAATTTTTTTGAAAGATTTATCCAAGTACCGCAGCATTTTTTAAAGTAAAATGAAGAAAGACAAAGCAATTCAAATAAATAAATAGTCAGACCCCCGGATTGGAAAAATGATCTAGTTAGGCCCATACCTGGGCGTGGGGTGGGGGGTTGGGGGTATGCACTCCCCCAGAAACTAAAATACTCCCCAGAATTTAATTTTTGAAATTTTTTTTGTTTTTTTCGCAATTTTTTGATGCCAATGGATAGTGCTCGATGAGAAACGTTCAGAAATTGTTTTTTTTTCGCCGTACCACAATTTTTAAGGCAATTTTTCTACCTTTAAAAAAATCTTGCAACTCCCCAGAACTTTGGTGCCGCCCACCTATGGTTAGACCCCTCACTGATTGAAAAAATGGGACACTTTCTGCGGAGAATGAGGCAAAATGAAGGCTAAAAATTAATAAAAATTTAAAATTTTCTTCGAAAGTACTCGAAACTGACCAGAAAATGCAGATTAACTTACTTTTCCTCTTTGTTATGGGCCATCCAAAAAATCGGATGCACTTCTTTCTTTTTCAGAACGCAAACTCATGGTTGCAAATCTACACCTATGTTATGATCTCGGAAATACTAGCCCTATGTACTTTATCCATTTTCTATATACAAGCCTGATTAGAATCGTTCAGTTGTTAATAGGGGACATGCACGCCAAATTCTTCCAAACCTTACAAAATATGTCAGCACGCGCGCTCGATCGCGCGGTAGGTGCCTGAGCATTGGTCTGGGCTAATCTTTATGCAAATTTTTCTCGCAACCAAGCATTTTGCATTTTGCATATACCTAAGTTATCTAATTTTTAGTCCATGCTCTATCCAGTGGTGCAATTTAGACGATTTGCATCGTAAAAACCAGGTGCCTATATAAACGCTTAACGTCATTTCAGTATTGATATAAGTTGTTGATGTTATTTTAGCCCAAAAAAGCTCGCTATCTGACACTCCGGACCGGCTGAACCGATCATTCTCTACGTCTATCTTCCAGCTTATTTTATCTGATTATTTAATCTACTTGCTTTTTTATGCATTACTACTTGCTCAACTTTTCACAGCTTTTTCATTCTTTCCTCATAGTTTAGCTTTTAATTATATTGCACTTCAACTAGCAATAATTTTATTTAATTTTTTGCAGGCATGGCTCTATCCGGTTTATTGGGTCACTGCATAAAAAGTTTCAATTTGATCGGCTTTTATTGGTCATTTGATTGTACTCCCGGACCCGCTGCTCTCGTCGTCAACACTCTGAACCAAGTAGTTTCAGGAATTTTGCCCTTAGCAAGTGGTCTATTTTATTGCATAATTTGGATAGTGATGCACAAAAGACGCAACTCCGTCAATGACCTTCAAAGTGATAATTACAGAGCAATTCAAAATCGCATGCGATCTGAAATAATTTTAATTTTAAGTTAGCATGAAATGGCATTTACACCAATTTGTTTGATATTTAATTGAAATTTTTGTTGTTGAAATTTAATGATATTTTTTGAAAAATCATGAAATTTTAAAAATTTCATTTTAAAAGATTCTGATGCAAACAGTAGGTAAAATTAATAGTTACGCTCAACTAAGTACAGTATGGGAATTCTCGGGATCAGCCCATTTACAAAGTGCCTTTTTCGGGCAAAAAGCTATGAATACACGTCAAAAACACTCTTTTCTACGATTCATACGATGTTCGTTCTTACTATAAAATAGGTAAATAAAAAAGCACCGAATTGAGTGAAAAAAATTCAGTAAATTGAACAAAATATAGTAAAAATAATGAATATATAGCAATAAGCTCGGAAAATACGAGAATGTCGAGTCAAAATTTAAGTAAAAACCTTAAGTAAGCATATTTTCTACGATTTTATTTGTAAAATCGGCATTTATGAGGGTCGCCGCTCGTGGGAGGATGAGTCAATTGCAATTCTGGGGGATTAAATTCCTCTGCAAAACGCATGGTCAAGTTGACGATGATGCGATTTTCAATATCTCTTTCCTTTTTGATTACGTTCGAGATAAAATTAATCTATTTAAAGTATTCCTCCAGTGGTCTGCGGAACCGCCTTTTTTCTTGTCGGGTTTGCTTACCATCTTGTTTTTCCCCAAACTAATAAATCGAGATTGAGATTCTTTTTTTACTTAATTTTTTAAATTGTGGCACAAATCTTGACTTATAGAAATATAGTCAATCCCAACCAGACGTATCGATCAGCCTGAATATGAACCTTTACTTCAGCATGGTTATAATGGAATAAGCGGAGGACAGTTTTGTTCTAAAAACTATTGATGATATGTGAAAAAATTTTGTCCCTGTTTTATACTCCTTGCTCCGCTTAACTCCGATAATTTCCGGGCATGACTTAATTTCATTTAGATTTATAGGGCGTACGCAGGGGGCGGAAAGGGGCGGCGGCCATAGCCCAGAAATAATTTAGGAATGGTAAGATAGATAATGCATAGAAAATAATAGAAATTGGCATGTTTTCTAGAAAAATCTCAACATTTATGGTGCTTCGCACCGTAGGATTATTATTTTCCTCAATTTAGTCTCAAGCGCGACTAAAAACGTCATTTTTAATAGCATATCAAGAGAAAATAATTTTTTTCGAAAATTTTTAATTTTATGACCTTAAGAGCATATTCGGGAACGTCAGAAAATACATCCCCGACGAACATATCCCGAAATATAGGGTCACCAATTTATCACCCGCCTCCTTAAAAAATCCTTTGTGCGTACAAATATTAATCTCGACGTTCTTAGATAAATTTGATCGTTCAATTCTCTCTGATCACTGGCCTTTTGATACTCAACTACATTAGTTTTTGGTTGTTCCCCAATATTTTGTCGAATTCGCTGAGCACGATTATAATTCAAACGGTGGCTATATTCAATGCCAGTATCAATCCATTCATTTATTTGATATTAAACGAAACTATGCGGATGAAGATGCTGCGCCTTTGGGAGACTCATAAAGGAAAGAGCAATCATATGCGATTGCGAGATTTAAAGTATTAAGGAGGAATCTCATCAATCTTAGCAATAATGATCAATCTGTTTTCATTTTCATTCTGGTCCATTTATGTACTAATTACTACATTATTGTGCAGTTATAGGCATGTTAACATAACATTTTGTGTTCGATATTTCGAATATCTGGATACTTAAATTGCAATGAAAAAAGTGGAAAAAGAATGAGGACATATCTGAGGAAAACTTATAATTAACTTTGCATGCGTAAAAAACAGAACGATTTGTAAAAGAGAGGTACTATTTATAAAATTACAGCATTTTTAATTCTAATTGCTCGCAAATAGCTGCCGAAAACGAATACGTGGCACAGTGCTCTATTTTTAATGCCTGAGGATATATTCCACTTTAATACAATGATCACATTTTTGTTTATGTCACCCATAGGCAGGCAGGTACATGTATTTGAAGTTATATAGCTCATATTGATGCAGCGTATTTTTTAATTATTTATAATTCTTATAAGTTTATGCTTCTGTTATAAAGATTTAGAACATTATCAAATGTTTCAGTTTGTATATTTGTATACGCTGGGCATTACACACTATGGATGCAAAGTAAAAATCTGATTTTTTTCAGAAAGGTAGCACGAACAAAATTAAAGAAAGTAGGTATAGTCTGCTTCATTTGGCTTTGAGGCTTCTGAAGAAACTTTCAAGTGATTACAAAAGTGTTTTAAACTAATACGGTAAGTATGATATTCTACAGTATAAGAGTTTTTTGCAAAGCCGCATTACTGCATCAACATTTTAAACCACTTTTGTAGCATGATCCCTGCGGAATAGTTTAATAGAAAACCGCAAAGTTACATGAAACAGACTATAGGTAAAGGCTGAGCAGAGAATCGAAAGTAGGTAGGTACCTACATACCTAATTAGTTGCAATGCAATGTTTAACTTTTACCACAGCAAACCATGCTTTTGAGCTTTTTCGCACGAAATTTTATTCAGATTGAAAATGCTGATTCCGTGCATAATTTGTAATCTGCTGTTTTTCAATCTTATACGGAAATCTTGCACTCGGCGCAGCTGCGACCCGGAGCTGACCTCTAATTATTCTTATTTTAAAAGGTAGCAGTAAAACCCCGTGCTGATCGTGCTGAGCTATTTACATGTCTGATGAAAATATTTACCATCTGTAACTAGTATGGTTCTAAGAAACAAAGGAAAATGGAAAAACCGAATCGCTAGTAAAAGATGTGCGATCCCCAAAGACAGGGTAGCCGATATGTCCATAATATATTCACTGACATATGTGTAATGCATATATTCATTTCTTGATTTTCCCTTTCACGTGTCCATTTGTCTTAATTCTCTCCTTGCTTACAGTGCATATGAGGAGATTGGTCAGCAAAGGTTTTCTGGGGTCATTTTCTGGGCTGCTGTACTTAAAAATGCACATACATAATAATGTGTATTTCGGCAGCTTGCTTTAGATGACCACACATTGTAGCGCGGTAAGGTTCGGACAAACAAGCCCTTCTGACCGCTTTGGCTGCAATACAAAGGTTCCTACATTGGTTCCTACATATCGAAGCGAATTCATGCACCGTCCAATTCGAAGCATACAGTAATAATAACTGTTGTAGTGTTTTACCCCGGTTCGCTTTTCACTGACACATATAATAATCCGATCCAAAACCATCAGACTCGCCTAATTATAGCATCGGCCTAAAATAATGCATATTACTAATTTTTGTTTCTCCTATGCTGCTGCTCTGTCCAGCAAAAGCGAACGTGCAACCTGAGGTAATTTCGGAAAATTCGCAAGCGCAACATGATGCAGGCTGCAAGCAAGGTCGCCGTAAAGCATGAGTTCAAAATTCCCTGGGTGACCTTTCCTAATTCAGAATAAGCGGCGGTTCCTCCTAATTTTATTTAGGCATGTACCTATGTATGCTTCACATTGAAATCTGTCGCTGCTTTACGCTCAGGTACCGCAATAATACAAAGTCTACAGTAAACCGTCTCGATCGGTATACAGGTCTTAGGGACAAAACAGCTTTTTTAATTCTTTGCTCACGTTTGATCGACCACCTGCCAGACGAAAAAATTCTTACATTTCAAACAATATTGTTATGGTAATGTGCGGGATCGGACATAATATACTTTATTTTGTAACATTATTCAAAGACGTGCATTATGCCGACCAATTGAATTGCGAAAACCGGCGTAGTAAAAAATACGAAAGCATTTAAGAGAAGTTTAAAATTTATATTTTGCTACACACTAAAATTGTATACTATTTTTCTAGGGAAGGACACCGTCAATTGACTATTAAAAAATTGACACGGTCGATCGTCTAGAGAAGCTGTCCACTTCCCAATAACTTTGACTTCGGTTCAATTAAATAAAGTATTATTTCAATCCAGTATTAAATGACTAAATTTTTAAAAACTAGATTTCAAAAGAAATAAAGTATTCATTTTTCTGCTTAAACGGTATGAAACAGACAAGTCTTTTGCATCTTAGTTTACCTTTGCGCTGTCTGATCTGCACATACTCGTATATTCACTTAATTCACCCATCAGTGATTTGGGGAAAATAAAACCTAATTTTAAAGAGTAGCTACATGTATTGACCAGCTTTAACAAATTTAATTTTCTCTGTAAATTTTTAGTGTTTCAGATAAAAAGAGATCGCTGATAAACGAAATCGGAGAGAAAAGAGATAGTTTTTATAAAGCAGTGAAATCAATCTTATTATCAGTATCTAATTAACGAAGTTAAAAAGCAATAAAACAAATGTCAGGTAGTATTTAAAATGACTGGACAACAAAATTGCACAATCGAGCTTAGCAAATAAGTACACGCATTTAAGGACACGTTTTCTTACAACAGAGGACTGCATTTAAGCAACAACGGCTTTACACTTGACTAAAATCGACTCGTCGTAGGCGGAATGTGATAAAGCACGATTTTTAAATGCAAACAAAAAATTTTGCGGAAAAAAGGAATAAAAAATTTGGTCTTTTTTGAGTCAACGCGTATTACACAATGAGTCTCGATCGACGCACTATTACACATTTAAGTCAAATAAAATGTCTGTACACTCAGACTAGCATAATACTCCACGAATTTACAACCAAAAAACGAAATGACAGATGCCAGACAAACAAAGACAGACGGAAATGCGTTTTATATGCTTCAATGTTGTTAAAAACAAGGAACACATTTAAATAAACACCGACGACAAAATACGAAAAAGGATAAGCAACTATTCTAAAAATTTTATTCACGATAAGAAACATTTAGATTTTGCTAATGGTTGCAAATTATACATGGGCAGCAACCGAATTCTGGGAATCTGATGGGGCAGAATCACAAAAAATGCCAAAAATTAAATTCTGGGAGGTTGGATTCAGAAGGGAACTTCTGCTACAGTCCATTTCAGCTTCTCTTCTCAGTCACGCGGTTTAAGGCTCTAATTGTGAAAGGCATGAAACGAACAAGCATTATTCCGCAATATGACTAACTTTAGGGAACAAACGACTTTGTAGCAGTCATATCGACTCATTACAAACAATTTAGAGTAAATGTGATTCTTCAAAACAACTTTGCGTAAAAGACCATCATCTCAATCGGCAAAAATTAAACGTTGCATGTATAAAAATGCAAGGTACAAACGCTATCGAACAGATTTAACAAGTATTTTAAAACAAACACTATGACTAAACAAAATAATAAAGAAAAACCAAAGGTTAACTATAATCAAAAATAATAACAAGCAATATAAATAAAGTTCAGGAAAATATTAAAGATCTAAATTCACTGGCTTGCATGCACAAGAAGTTTGTGTCGTTGCATCTTATCCGCTCCGGGGAACCAAAGTCCGCATCCATTCTCGCTGCATTGAATTTCGGTTATTTCTGATTCGTCGCAATTTACGACCAAATTAAAGGCAGTGTGCGTTAATGAATGATGCCTCAGTGTTCTGTGATTTTTGAATTTAGCTCCGCACACACTACAGTCGAAAGTTGGGATTGAAGGCAAAGAGTCTAATTGAATCGAGAATTCGTTCATGTAGACTGATTTTTCCAACTTGGTATCGTTGCTAGATTCAACGGATTTTCGGCTGTAACTCAAATCGATAGGCGAATCACTTTTTTCCGTGTTTCTCGCAGCGTAAAGCTCAACATCGGGAGTGGGAGAATTCGAGGATGCCAAAACCCCAGGTGGTGTTTCAGTCGTTAACATATTTTTAGGCTTATGCCAGCGTCTATGTGATGCTAAATTTGCAGGGCAACTGAACGTTTTGTCACACTCTGGGCACCGATATTCCTGAAAGCGATATTGCACAATGCACAGCCAGTGGCGGATCCAGGATTTTCCTACAGCTGTAAGGGGGAGGCGGAACCCCAAATTTCCTATTAGTGTCAAAAATGGTCCGAAAACTCCGACCATTATGCCTAAAGTATCGGTTTTTTGTGGTCTTTTGACAGATAGAATCATTTGTCATCCGAAAAAAATAGATTTTCGAAAGTTTTCAACGAAAAACGCGTACTATTAGTGCAAAAGTCGGCGCAAAGCACCGAAAAATATTCGAGGAATCAATGTAAGAACTAAAAATTGCATGTTCTGTACACGAACTACTTTAATGACATAAAAAAAAGTTTTTTAGAGCGCCAAGAAAATCGATAAATGTCATTAATGAATACTACAAAAAGATTTGACGAATCGTGATAAAAAATGGCTAAAATCAGCAAAAAACACACATTATTCTCTATTGCGCCCAACTGTTTTCTGACGACAGGTGGGCCGGCCGCCCCCCCTTTCCCTCCAAATCCGCGCTTATACACAACGAACAGTATCATCTTATCAAATGGAATTTTTATTTATTTTACGCTAAAAAAGGAAAGCCGGAATGACTATTTTTTAAATGGAAGTGAAGAGACATTTCTGACTTTCCATCTTGCCCACAACTTGAAAGTAATAAAACGAAAATCCAGAAATATACTTATAAGATTCATTAATTTCAAGTTAAAAAAACAAGCATTTTCGAGATCAATAGAACTCCCTATTGGAATGTAACTGATTGATACATTTAAACTTACTGTTTGGAATGAAATAGAATATAGAGAGAATTTAAGCCAAATTCGTGTAAGATATTTACCAGTGGTTCTAAAGTAAATGAATCAATAACATGAAATATCATGAGGTACGTACTAAAAATGCAATGTATTACGTTTCTGACCATCTACATTCATTTAAGCAGAAAAATCGAAAATTTTGGATTTTCAGATATTTTAAACGGTTGAAGATGACTTAATTTTGAGGAAATAAAAAAAGCGCACCATTTAAAGTCGTTTGACATTCTTTATCAATGCTTTTTTACCCGAATGCGAAGGAGCAGAATTTCTTACACAAAATCGCTTACTGTGAAGAAAGTCATAGCTCGCGACAGAGCATCGAATGACTTACTGGCTTTTGTTAAGAACCAAAAAACTATCAAGTTTTCTATCAGATCAAACTTTCCTCCACCCGCTTATAAGAATCCAATAATTATGTTTCAATATAAATGATTAAATCATGGTTCATACTCTTTTTTGCATGTCACTAGCGACATGTCTTGATGCCGTCACTTCTACAGTAAGTGTAAGAACAGGGAAAATGCCCAAAAAGGCTAAAAGTGTAGCAAATAAGTAGCCCAGCCAATCTTTTAGAGCAATATTATTACAATTTTTTCTAAAAAATGTTTGAACCGTGTTTATGATTAGAATGTCAACTAAGGAAAATAGATGGTATGAAATTGAATTCCAACCATTTCGGTTGCACTGTTTGTAAATTGACCGATGGAAACACAATTAAAAACAATGCATTACCCACTGCAAAAAAGTAATGAAAAGCAAGATTCACAATTTAATGAAAAACTCAATGTAGTAGTTTTGCAATATAATCCACAGAATGCATAGAAATTCTGATAATATCTATATTGATAAAAAGAGTAAAAATTAAAAAAATTTCATTCTTTGTTCTAAAAAATATTATCGCGAGCGTAACGGCTTGATATTTTGGGTAAGAGGCCTACGGCCATTTTTTGGGAGAGGGTAAATGACCTTAAATTTTTCGTCTAAAACGGCAAAAAACACACAAATAAGTAAAAACACAATTTTTTCAGAAATGAAAAATAGAGTCAAAAACTTTTGTGACTTTGGGAGGAGAGGGTGGGGGACTATCAACTTTGGGTGTCGGGATCCCAAGTCCACTGTGTATAATCGTCAGGATTCAGATGGACTACAAATTAATAAGTTAACCTACTTTGTGTCCTATTCGCGGGCATTTGTGCTTGGCCAACTTGAACGCATCCTCGTACTTCACCTTGCATAGCATGCAAACGTAATCGCCAATAATGTTCGGTATCATGGCGAGACGCCGGCGCGCCTCGTCTGTCACTTCGACGTACTGCGCCGCGTCCTCGTCGTCGAACGTCGAATACCTCGGCGATTCGGCGACGCCACGTTTGCCGTCGACGTCGGTGGCGGCGCCGACGTTGTAGACGTCGCGTTTTCTCTTCAAACCGGCGCCGGCGCAACGACCGTCCGATAGCGACGACAACGACGACGGCAACGTCGGCTCGGCGTCCATCTTCGCCGCCCTGATGTACATGCCGGAGACGGGTGATCGAGTTTCTTCGTCGAATTGGATTCGTCGAGTGACGTTGCGACGCGACGACGTTTTTTACGACGCGACGACGACGCTCGGTTACCCGACGAGCTGGGACGTTTCCGGTCGCTCTGTCACGGGAGATTCATATAATACTTTGAGAAATGTATAAATTGATTCATTTTCGTTGATCAATAATAATTATCGCGCTTTTATCAAAATACTAAATAAGGCTTAACGTTCCGGCTCAAAGCGGAAAAATCCGAATAATAGCACGCTAATTCTCCAAGCTTATTTACTCTTGAAGTAGCCTTAAATGGGTCACTTACTCAAATTTGACTTCTAATGAATCAAAATATTCACTTTTCTAATTACGCAAAATTCATTATATGTAGAAAGTAAGCAAGGTCATGAAACTTAGAAGAATCGTCATAGCTAATACATTAGCTAAGAATAAGACAAAGATGAATAGACCAATAAGAGCTGAGGTAAATAAACCTAGCGCCACCACAGAAATTGTAAATAAAAGGGATCAGAACATACATGATCTTGGGGGAGGTGGAGGGTTGGGGCTTTCAACCCCAGAGAAATTTTCACCCCCCCCCCCCGCAAAATTTTTTCACCTCCCCCAGAAATGGCGATTTTTTGAAAGTTCCCAAAAAAATTTTAAAAATTTGAGGAAAAGAAGCTTTTTTAAGCGTTTTAGCTTATTTATTTGCTCAAAAGTTCCAAATTTTCGACACTTCACGCCATTATACTCTTGTTTCGACTATATTTTGTTCATTTTGTTCCGACTTTTTTGATTTTCTCGAAATTTGTTTGAAAATCCCATGCTGGACATGTATGGATAAGAACAATTAAAATGGTTTCTTTTTACTCTGTAGCTTCAGCCGAACGGCTTATTGATAATTTTCCTAGCCTCGACGTTATACCTCATTCGTGTCGCGTTCACATTAAATTATTTGCTTCGTTTGAATCAACTAATAAGGTAGCTCTCGCGGTACGTACTGCTTCAGAATATTATTGCGCATATCATCAGCCAATTATTAGTAATTAATAAGAAAATAGTTAAATAAGCGAACAGCGTACTAAGTTTCCGTGACAGCTCGACGACGCGCTGGACGGCGGCCGGCGGGCTGGTTCGGTGAGACAGCTGGCCGAATCGGCCGGCTTATCGTTGGCCCGCTCGGGCGTCGTGGAATCTGGGCGATTTCGGGCAACCGATAAATCGCCGGCGGCGTTTGTCGCGAAAACACGTCCAAGCGTCGTCGACGCCGCCAACGATTCTCGCTCGCGGCGGTACTGGACGTCGAGCGATTTGGGCCGAATGGCGTCGATCAATTTTTGATACAGATGCGGGTAGAAAAAAGGCGACAATTGGGCCGCGGTGGGAGTTGAGAAATTTGGTGGAACTAGAAGAGCGCCAGCATTGAACCGATGGGCGATGGAGGCGAACAAAGAAGCATAGTTGAATTGATCGACGAGTAAGTTTTGTGCGCATGATTCAGAAGAATTCGAGTGACTAAAATTCACGTCGGGCCTGAACAAAAAGTGAATGTTCCGTATTGCACTTGTCATCAGTAGCTTAGCTGACCTTCTGAATTGGGGGAGCTAAAATTTATAATTTGGATATCTCAACAACCACTTGCAGATAAGTAAAAATAATAGACTTTTTCAGCTTTTCTCAGCAAGATTCACACATTGAAGAGAGGAAAAAATTTCAAACAATTCAACTTGATTTCAACTATACTGAACAAATCGGGCTTAAAGCTCAAAAAGTGTGATAGAATTCATTCCAACGGCCCATCAGATACGCTTTAAGAATTCTATTTTTCCTTCGGAGGACCCTTGTTAAAAATGCTTATACTCCCAAAATTTTGGAGGTTTTTGGGAAGAGGTTTGCACCCATATTAATGTAGACCAAGAATTCTATTTTTAATAATATTTTTGGCTATATTTCCCCCATTTGATCCCGCAGAATTTGCCTGCGGCCAATGTATGGTCCCCCTAGTCCCCCACAGCTACGCCCCTGCTTGTTAGGAATCACGAATAAGCGAGTTTTAGAAAAAAGGTTGTGCACAGACGAATATGACTCGTTTCTGTAATGCAAAACATATTCTTGAAAAAATTCAAGCTACTATTATTTGAAAATACTTAAAAATACCCGTATTCGCATAGGTTTTGACCTCGAGATCCTGCTCATAAAAGACAATCTCTGAATTATCTGCAAAATTCTACATTTTCATTGTAGTTACGATAATGATATGCAACTTAACTTCATAGATTCTTCAGACGAGATAATAGATTAAACCGCTGACTTGGCATGCGTTGCTGAAACCTGACTCAAACTATTGCAGTTTAACAAAGAGAAATAAGAGTGGCTTCGTATACGTGTTTGTCGTTTTGATCTCAATTTTAATGATTATAAACGCATATTAAATAGAAATTTACTATATTTTCGATATTTATAGTAGTTTTCCACAAAAAGCTTCAGGTACGAGTACAAAGGCGGTTCGAAAAAGTTTTGCAGCTGGAAAAACCTTTTCCGGACACACCATTTTTTGACCTTTTTCGACAACCATGAGCCTTATTTGATATGCCAAAGCGAGCGAATTACTGTTATTATTATTATTATTATTATTATTATTATTATTATTATTATTATTATTATTATTATTATTATTATTATTATTATTATTTATATTATTATTATTATTATTATTAATGAGTGACGAAGAATATACATACTAGCTCTAGGAATTGAATTCTTAGACAGGAGTCTTATTTAGAATCAAGTCGATTCTGTGACACGAAGAGCGTCATAATAAATGAAGAAATCGAATATTGCGTACTGTCAAAAGCTCGTTTTTCGGAAGTTTCGAAAAGTATTTTGAAAAAAGGTAGGAGCTGAAATCAGCACTTTGTTAAATACAGGGTGTCCCACCTAACTATCCCATCTGTGTACAAAGTTGGAAGATCTGATAGCAAATTGGTTGACATGATTTGGTTGTTTTTGCCTGCTGTGTAAGCTACAGGTTTGTGTAAACCTTAGTTTTTGCAGGTTGGCCCACCTAACTATCCAAACTGTTATCTCGCGTTAAGCTAATCAATTCGTAATAGTTTAAAAAGTCTTTTGAGCAAATATAGAATGTCCAATAAGCCATCAACTGACAAAATTTTGCATGTTTTGATTGCGCAGTATTCAAAATATAACATTTTTATCTAACTATTTTTTCTTCGATATGCAAAAATTGTACTGACTTTTGACAGCAATTTCTCATGAATTTGCGTAAACAACTTATTCATCAATTTTTTATCGATTCACAAGCATTCAGATAATCAAAATTAATTTTATTTACTACTTGAATGGCTTGAATGGGCTATGCATTGATCGCAATAAGATTTAAGGGAAAGATTATCAAGAATCTAAGGTTTATACGAATTTGCACTTTATACCATGAACAAACAAAACCGATTAAACCTTGTCAATTAGTTTCTTATTAGACCTTCTAGCAAAATTCATAAAATCATTATATAATAATAAGAATTAGGGGAGTAATTACGAAAAAACATGTCGGATAGTTAGGTGAGACATCCAGCATATTAAATATTAAATATATTAAATATATTAAATCAGCACAGCAGCCGGGCTGTGACCGAGCGTTATTCAAAAAATTATATCCACATGAGCTACAAGAGCCTGAAAAAACACTGTAAAGAAAAAATTCTAAAAAAGGGAATAATCGACGCTTCATGGGTGATCTCATGCACTTTTATGAAAGAATTTGAGCATATTTTCATCTGTTTAAATATCAATAGCTTCTTAACTTTTGCATATGATTCTTTTGATAGGGCCATACACCTCCCAGCTTCCACGTGCATGTCAAACCGTGAGTTATTACCGTCCAACTGAATATTCATTCGGCTGTTTTATCATGTTCATTTGCAAGGGTGAATATAAGGGGCCGGGATGCAGCCCTTCCTCACTAGCGCAACACAGTCGATGAGATAAAAAAATTGATACATATTTCTAATGATTTTTGTTGTTACTATTTCTTCAGTTTTTTCGGCGCAACGTTTAACACTCATTAATGAGATTTATTGTTTTTCTCGGCTATCTCAAAGCCACATTTGCGCGTCAGAAAAAATTTATTCTTAATACAAGGATTCTAAGAACGAAAACATTACAATTTCAGCAATTTTCATAACGAAAATTTTTAAAAATTTTCAACAAGTTTCTAGCAATTCGTCGATCCGAATTCCAAAAAATTTTCAGACGCTCTGACCATAGATGCACGGTACGGCCGATCTGGGGGGTCAGCCGGTTCGGGGGAGTCAAAAATTGAGTTTTTTGGCCGAAATGACCTTAAAACTAGTATAAGCACTAAAATAGCGTTAAAACTACGTTATTATACAGCTTCTGATCAATTTGAAGCACTAAAAAAATTTTCAATTTTCGTCCGTTTTTTATTTTCATTTCGCCTCATTTTTCCCACGGAATTTTCTAGCATAATTTACCTCGTATTAGAAGCAGAAAAATCCGTTGTTCGATTCAAATTTGATCCGTCCTGATTATTGGCAGGGCAGCCATTGTCCGAACTGCTGTCCGAATGTACATCGTTCTCTTCGACCATCTTTTGCTGATTTTTAACGGCGATGGCGAGAAAACTGTCCAAAATGTCGCTTCTCATCTTCTTCTGATCTCCGATTAATCGCTGAAGCAAGTATTCTTTTTGAAGGCCGCTATTCATGCCATCGACTTTGTTCGCCAAAAAAACGTAATGAGGTCGTCGCCGGCGTACAGTAAGCCTAAAAGTACAACAATGAAGTCGCGGCAGTGAAAAGTTGTCCTTGCGACCTTTGCGCATTGTTAGCCCAAAAAGTGACAAATCGGTGGAAGTTACAAACTGGCCCCATTTATCATCTAACTCGGGCTGTAAAATTGAGAAATTGTCATTCACTCATTCATAACATTTATTCAGTGCTCGTTCGTAATTACCTTATTTACCAGACACTCGACTGTTACAGGAGCATAGAATCAAATAATAAGATCAAATCGTTCCACGCGTGCATACTGTAAGCGGAACTTTGCACGTGGCAGCCATAACAGTTCTCCTTGCACTAACATTGTTAGTAAAATAATCATATTACAGTAACGATAATTAGCCAAATACAATAAGTGACGGATAGACCGAAGGGACAAGTGCCAATTGACAGATTTCAAAACATCAACAGCAAGACTGCTAAGGACATACATAATATATAATAGCAAAAAAGGCGAAGTATTATGATGACTGTGAATTGACGTTCCAAAAGGGCCGAAAAATGCGCATAATGCGCATTAGCGGATGAATAAGTTAAAAGGCAAGGACGATTCGGCAATAACAAAACGCGAATCCATCCGCCCAGACGGTTGGTCGTACAATAATTTTATATAAATATCTACACGTTTTGCAACAATGTTTTGTGTAACGAGCAATAAAATGCCAATTGTGATGTAATTAAACTCAGGTAATCAATTCAGACCGGACGGGAACGCGCCTGTAATGTGTCAGCAAGACCATACTTACCTACAAATAATTTAGAATTCTCTGGGGTTTCTACTATATGCAAGCTACTTTCAAGCGCAAGCAGTAGTGGTTCACCAAAATGCATTTTGTTCACCAGTTTTTCAAAAATTAATTACGAAACAGTTTCAAAGTATCTCTATTTGATCAGTGGCCAGCTGTAATACATCAAAAAATGCTATACAACTTTTTTCCAAGTCTTTGCGCGGAATTTTCGATTTTTCAAGAAGAACACATTTCCAGCACAGAAAAATTTACAGCTGGATTCTCACATCTGGGATATTTGGAATTGGTGCGAAGATGCTGACGATAATCGGTCATTCTTCACACCATGATATCAGGGTGTGAAAAGCTATGTTTACATCAACAGATTAAAAGTTTGAGGAATCGTTTTCAGAATGAACAATTAATCTGCTTAGAAGTAAATGCAATGCCTGATTTTTTATTAAAGATGACATTTTTTTATTTTTCTGAAAGTTATTAAGGAACCTCATTGTTAAAAACCGAAAGAGACTAAAAACACCATTTACAAGACTATGTAGAGCGTGAGAATATTGATCTTTTCCAGAATGAAAGCGGCTGGCTTTGAAAGGATTTGAATTTTTCCTCGCGTGCAGGATTTGCTAAGCGCTGATATATACTTTTTTAAAGTTTCAAAGCTGTAAAAAGAGAGCAGATTCGCTTGCAGGAGCAGTTTTATATAAAAAATAATGGCATTCAATGAAATTTTTGTCGTCTATTCGAATTATCAAAATCACTAAAGGTACATTTAATAAAAAATCCTTACGTTGCAGAATTCTCGCGACATGCGAAAGAAAATCAATGGCTAATGATCGCGAGCCGAAAATGAGGAAGCTTGCAGGACACGGAATAACCGTAGCATAAAATGCACTATGTAAAGCATACAATAGAAAATTCAATAACTGAGCTAATACATCGATAGGAGCTAATCTAGCTCGCATTGGAAGCAATAGGCATGATCAGAAGCGAATTCTGGTTTAACAACAGGGCTTTTTTCACGATATGCGGTGATAGCCTAAGCATGGAAGCCCAAAAACAAGAAGGAACCGACTACGAGCTAGTCAAAATCTCTGTACAGCAAATGTGGTTGCAAAACCCGCGCCTCTTATACCCCAGTCAGACGCCACATATTACATACAATCACTGCAGTAGATACAGTACAATGGAGAATACTATGACCTGACATACACTTTACAGTATGCCAAATCGCATAACGAACTGTAATGAACAGGCACAGTACTCCAGCAGGCAACCTTCATCTGCTGTGCATAAATATACATGCGAATTACTGCTCACGTATAAGATGTAGGTCATCTTACGGGCCATTTTTATAAATGAGAGTAGAATTTTGGCACGCGACCGCTTTGGGACTACGCCCCTGTCCATATGGACACATTACGAATGCAACGAATGAAATCGGTTAGCCCGGTTCGGGCATATTCGAAAAATGGAGGGCGATTCAATGATCCGTGCTTTATTCGAAAGGTGCGCGCTTATTGACTGGAAAGAAGGACAACGTACAAGGCCGCTTCAGCTAACATACGGCAACACCACGAAACGACGTATTTTTTTGCGTAAATTTATGTAAAAACCGAATCACCAGTCTCCGAGGGATGGATGCACGAAAAATTTTGTAAGAAAAATGATGCGACATTTTGTTTGCGGAGAAATCGAAACGCCATACGGTTTTTAAGCAAGCAATATGTTCGCTTATTAAGACGCTTAAGTCCAGACGTGCGCCGTTCGACAGATTCTCATAAAATTCTAAATTTTTTGGTAAAAACTAATGTGTTCTTCTATTTAGACACATTTACTAGAAACATCATCGCAAAAAGGGTAAAAGAAATGAAAGATAAATGAAGTAAGGTTTCCGCTCGCTTACACTTTTCTTTAATTGCGTTTATTTGACTCATAATTACGGTGAGCTGTCAGGCACACTGTCGGTAAAATTTCATAGAACACAGCTGTGATTTTAAGTAGAAATAGACTAGAAAGTTTTTATTTAATTCATCTTCCACTCCAAGCTGCTTCGAGTAGTCGGACATCTGTGATACTGGTTATCCTGTTGGCGTCGAACAATTTGAAGCATTGCATATTATTTATTACTCTCATAACTATACATGATCTTGGAGGGGGGATTTCAGCCCCCAGAAAAGTTTTCACCCCTTCCTAGAAATTGATTCACCCCCACCCCTGAATTCGAAATTTTTCCAAAGTTTCCAGAACTTTTCAAAAAATTCGTTGAAAAGATGCTGATGTAAGCGTTTTTAGCTAATCTACATGTTTGCTCAAAAGCGTCAAATCTTTGGTGCTTCGCTTCACACACTCATTTTTTGACTATTTGTTGTTCAATTTCTTCGAATTTTTTCGTATTTGTTCGAAATTTAAAAAAATGTTTTTATGCTCTAGAACGATATGGCATCGTCAGAAACGCCGGTAAGCGATGTTTTTAACACGTATCCACCAGACGTAGGCGTGGGGGGTTTGGGGTATACCCCCAGAATTCAATTTTTGAAATTTTTTTGTTTTTCCGCAGTTTTTTATGTCAATGGATAGTGCTTGATGAGAAACGTTGGAAAATGGTATTTTGTTCGCCATACCAAGACCACTTTTTGACCTTTGAAAAATCTTGCATCCCTAAGAATTTTGGTACTGCCAAGCTATGGTATCCACCTCTTTGGTCCCCAAAAAGGCACTTAAAATTTCACCCCTCCCCCAGAATTCTCATGCTTTGTATGTCAGCTCACAACTTAAAAATTATATTGGTTTCTTGACTTCCATTAATTTTGTGGATACATACATGTTAATAGTTCTATTGTTTTTTTCTTTCATTCACTATTTTCTGTTTCCCTTGTCGCTGTATTGATACTTCCTGTACTTTTTCAATTGTATGTACACGAAACTTGTGGGTGAACAGAAATCAAAGGATTTAAAGTCAGAAAAGAAGCAATAATAAATGTATTTTGAGAGATTATTATGTATGTAATGTAAGTCATCTCTCATTCGAAAATGCCCGATATGGTTTTTAAGTTATCTCAGGCGGTTTTTTTTGCGAGAAATTCGGCGGGATTTCATCACCTGCCTTAACGAGTGGCTTTTTCTCAGGTTTTTCGCGTTTGTTAATCCGAAATTTCGCATTTAATAGGTGCACTTAAGGCTATGCGTCATACAAGGAAAATAATAATGGCGGCGAACAGATGATTGCGCATAAATGACCAAATTTGGCATATAGGTACTCTGCTTATTCATTCCTAACAATTACCGGAAATCCATGACCGCACATTATGCAAACACCTGCTCGGCGCGTATGCTTAAAACGAAAAAAACGTAATTATTAGCCCGCCTTGCGATCTAAGCACAGTTTTCGTGAATGCTCTATGATATGTACGTACAACGACGATTACTGTATCCGACGTCTCACCTCAGGTGAAACTTGAACTTGACTTTCGTAATGATGCAATTTTGGAGTACATATATTCGCATTTGAACACAGTGCAATGCCTGCTCGCACTGTGCGTGTAACATCTTCACCGCTTTGTCCATCCAAAAAAGCATACTGTATTGGGCCACACGAATTTACATTACAGATTGGCCCAATTTTCCAGAACTCACGCTTCGCCGAAAATTTTCATTCCGCGTGTTATTAAGCATTGCGGCATACAACGTAATAGCTTTGTAATTCTAGAATGACAATGCGCGACCGAGTGCGAATAGCATCGAAAAGCTTACAAATACATGTGGGTACTTACTCGCCCATTTATTGCTTGACCAATTGAACGTAGACTCGTCGAATGACGGGTGGTCAGTTGAGGACGCTCGGAAATGGATTTATTTTCTTGCACCTGTCCCCAACGATAATGCTACTACGATGATTCTTTGCTTTTTAATAAGCTTCAATGCCGAACCTAGTATTGAGCACGCTTAAAAATAATACAAAGGGACGCGCTATTTTTCGTTTCTATTTGATAATATAATAAATAAATAAATCAAATAAAAAGTATAGATTTATAAATTTTGTTTATTGTAAAGCATAGTGAACGATCTTGTTAGTAAACTCGGAAAACTTATTGTAGGCATTATCAGGCACTCGGACATAATGCGCATTCGTTTCTGAACTTGACTCATCTTAGCTCAGAAACACAATGACATAACGTAAATTATTATTTTCACTGTTATTTATTGTCAAATTTAAGCTATAATCTTCTCCAGTATAGTCTAAAAAAATTCAAAATTTTCCGGAAATTCAGTGCGAAAAAGAGATCATGCTGAGAACATTCCACTAGATATCCCTTATGCTTAAAAATCTGGTTCAAATTGAAAAAATAGACACAAATGAAAGAGCGTAGGTTAATTTAACCTTAGCTTAACAGCTAAACATGACAGGTGGACGTAACCATACGTCGGCGATGGGGGTTTGGGATTCTAGACCTTGGCAAAAATCGATAGACCCCCAGAAATGAATTGTCAGCATGTTATTTTGGATTTTTGTCAGTTTTAAATCACTCAGATCAATTCGTTTTTTGACGTTTTGGAAAATGATTGTTTTATAGAACAAACATAAAAATTTCGGAAAAATTCGGGGAAAATCAAGCGATTGAGAAAATTGTAGTCAAAAACTGATTGTATGGCGCTAAGGCGAAAAATTGAAACTTTTGAGCCAAAAGTTAGCTAAAAACATTTAAAACAGCAAACTTTCACTGAGTTTTACCGGAAGTCAACTAGCTCAAAAGTGTCAAAGTTTTGAGGCTTCGCGCCATATACTCATGGTTGGGCGGCACCAAAGCTCTGGGGGGTGCAAGATTTTTTCAAAGGTCAAAAATGGCCTTCAAAATGGTGGTTTGGCTAAAAAAACACCATTTTTCAACGTTTCTTATCAAGCACTATCCATTGGCATCAAAAATTGCGAAAAAACAAAAAAATTTCAAAAATTGAATTCTGGGGGGGGGTATTTTGGTTTCCGAGGGGTAGCATACCTCCAAACTCCCCACGCCCAGGTATGCATATACTCATGTTGTAACCACACGTGGGCGTTAGGAGGGGGTGGTTTGGGGAGTATATGCAGCCCCCAGAAGGCCGAAAATTGGAAAAAATAGTGCTCGATGAGAAACGTTTTCGCCATACCACCACACGTGGGCGTGGGGGTTTGGGGGGTATGCACCCCCAGAAGTTGGAATACTCCCCCCAGAAATCAAAATACCCCCTCCAGAATTCATTTTTTGAAATTTTTTTTTGCTTTTTTAGCGATTTTTTGATGCCATTGGATAGTGCTTGATGAGAAACGTCGAAAAATGGTGTTTTTTCGCCATACGACCACTTTTAATACCATTTTTTTACCTTTGAAAATTTTTTCACCCCCCCTAGAACTTTTTTCACCCCCAGAATTTCGGTGCTGCCCACCTATGCATACCACCATTTTTAAGACCATTTTTTGACCTGTTTTGACTGATTTTGTTCAATTTTTCCGACTTTTTAAAATTTTCTTTATAATTTTTTGTTTGTATACTCTAGAAAGATAGAATATCGTCAGAAACGCCAAAAAACGATGTTTTTGACACATATCCACCATGCATGTACAGCATGGTAATTCTGAGGGGACGTCAGGTCCTAAAAATTTTTAAAAAGTGCTTCATGGGCTAAAAAACGTCGAGTGCACGTCAGAAACACTGTTTTTAGACGTTTCAGATAATGCTTGATCATTCTATGACATAAAAACATACAAAAATTTGAAAAAATCGAGAAAATTGGACAAAGTATAGTCAAAAAATGTGTATACGGCGCGAAGCGCCGAAAAATACACTTTCGAGCCAACAATTAACTAAAAAGGCTTACTTAAAAAAGCCCACTTTTTACAATTTTTCCAAAAAATCAACAAAGGGGGTGTCGCAGCCATTTTGCAGGGTGTCAAACCCCCTCCTAAAAAACACACGTATTGTACCCACAATTTCTGGGCCCAAAAAAGCGCTTCAAAATTTCACCCTCCCCAGAATTCCCATGCTGTACATGTCTGGACGTTCAGTAGTCAAACCGAGTGATTAAACTTGTCTAACTTTAATTAAGCTTAAAGTTATCCAGATTAAACAATAATAATAACAGTAACCACTCAATAGTCATGCTGGATGTACATATGTACGTACGGTCAAAACAATTCATGTGCATAAATTACTAGTAAAGAAAAATGCTCCGATGGAACAAAAAAGATGAATTTACTTGGGACTGGGGATTATTAAGGATGTAAAAGGAGGAAATCAGGAAAAAACTGCTTATGTATATGCCTAAAGTTGCAAAATCTGCTAAAAATCGTACTTTCTCTAAGCAAATCAAAAAATCGAAGTATATTCTGCGGCCTGCAGATATTAAAGCAAAAACGATCGAAAAAGCACCAAGCAGTAGCTATGGGAAATTAGATAGAGTAAACTATGAGAGACTTTGCAAGCCTATTTGTAACGGGGGCGCCGCCTCCCACCGTTATGTGAGCAAAATTTTACCCGCGCCGGTTTCCCGGATCTTCCGACTCTGATGCTTCGCGTGCGTAGTACTAATCGACTACTCGGGCTCTTGCTCACGACTGCCCAAAGTATTGAATAATATTGAGGAACAATGAAACATCAACGTCACGGGTTAAACTCCAAAGTCGGCATTTCTAGCCGTGTAGTAGCACTCCTGCTACATATTGAATGAAGTAGCAAACATCAATGCATTCAAGACAATCGAGGAAATTGTTGGTTTAAAGCAGTAGGAAACACGCAAGCTTACGTGAAACAGACTACGTGTAGGTACACCAGCATGCACGCAACGATTGTGTGCACTAATCAATTGACGCCAGGTTTCCTTGCTGTAATGCTCATGATAACAAAATAAAATACGTTTAAATTCAATTGCAGTTAGTTTTCTATCAGTCACAATACGAAGCAAGTCAGCGTTGCAACTTGCAAGCAATTTACAAAAAGTAAACATTTTAGATTATGTTTGTGAAGCATTAAAAATTATTACAAGAAGGTTACATTTTTTCAGAGGCCGCAGAATATACTTCAGATTTTTTGCGTTGCTTAGAGAAAGTATGGTTTTTAGCAGATTTTGTGACTTTAGGCATATACACAGGTAGCTTTTTCGCTTTTTCCTAATTCCCTCCTTTCACATCCTTAATAATCCATAATCCCAAGTGAATTCATCTTTTTTGTTCCATTGGAGCATTTTTCTTTGCTAGTACCCTACTTTTAATTAGCCTGATTTGAGTAAATCCGTCAGTAAACACTTACAATAACATGCCACAATAATGATAGTAGTCCAAGAACGCGGAAACAATATTGTTCTGAACATCAGCATTATCTTTTTTAAACAAGACAACCTTGCCTTCTTTAAATAGATCAAAAGTTTCCAGCATGGGATTTACACAAATATTGGGTGTAAACATTTACGCCCAGATTCGTAATTCTGACGTTGCATGGAACATTTTGAAAAAATGAGCTTCTGCAATGCTCTGAAACTAAATTTAATTTCAGTATAAACTTTACATAAGTACTGGGTGTAAAGAAAACATACAGTCGGATTCGGAATCCTAAAATTACGGAACATATTTTATAAAAAATTCACGTTTTGCAACGCTCTAGAAGTAAAATAAATTCGTAGTGTACACTACACATTAAGAACAATGGAATAGTGCTAACTTTACACAACTACTGGGTGTAGAGAAAACTAACAGCTAGATTCGTAATTCCGACATTATGTAAAACATTTAAAAAAACAAAGCTTCCGCAAGGCTCTAGAACTAAAGTTAGTTTGCAGTGTAAACTATAAAAAACCACGGAGTATAAAGAACATTTCAGTTGGATTCAAAATTCTGATATTACTCTGATATTATGATCAACATTTATGAAAAAATTAAGTCTCCACAATGGCCTGAAGACAAAAAACTCTTAGATTTTAAATCACTTTACACCACTGTTTAGTGTAAACAAACGTGCTAAACTGGATTATTACATTTAATTTCTGGTACATTTTTAAACTTAAAATCATTTCCAGACTCATAACTATAGAGGTTAACAGAAAAAAACAAGACAGAAACGCGTTTAACACACACCCAATTATAGACTTTACACCGCCTGAAATAAACGCAATTTGCTTTGACAAGTGCCCCTTAGAAATTACTTCCTTTTTGTTCTGTTCGACCTATCCCGACTTAAACGGAGAAAGTGGCGAACAAAAAACCTAGCTCCCATTGAGTGTAAAGAAATTCGCTTTGGGCCAATCTGCCTTAGAATTATAGTACGTTTGTATGCGGAAAACTTCTATTCCACAAAATCTTTGAGATATTTACCACTCAAAATAGAGAAAAAGTGTGTTTTTCGCCCATTTTACACCCCTGATTTCGAACTTTACACAACCATAAAGAATTCAATATTGCGTTTTTAAACGTAGTTTGTTGCGACGTGTAGCCCTTGAAAAATAATTTATTTCTGTTTTATTCAATTTATCCTGACTTGAAAGTGGAAGAGTTGGCAGAGAAATTTTAGACAAAATCTGTTTTTTTACACTTCCGTATTGAGTGCACAAAAGTTTGCTGGTAAGCAGAAAGTAGCCCTTAAGTCGCAGTACATATCTATTAGAAAAACTTTCTTGGGACTCATAAGCGGAGTTGTTGGCTGACATCAAGAAGGCAAAAACGCAACCAAAATCTATCTTTACACCCGCAGATTTTCACACACTTTACACTCCCCCTCGAAAACTAATGCAAAATTCAAAAAACAAAAAATTTATTATCTGGAGAATTTTATCCCCTACAATCCTATGTCATTAAATTGTATGAGGCATTTATACTGAACAGTTCTCAGGCCGTTGGAAAAACCATAAAAAATCGTTATATGTTATAACATTACGTCAAAACTTTACACGCTCATTACAAACTCAGTATTCAGTGTAAACAAAAAGAAAAAACTACGTCGAGTTTTTTCATTATCTATCTTTAAAAAACCGCACCTTCCAGATGTGTCTCGTTATAGCTGTAGGGGTAGAGACATTGTTGGGGGTACCCAAGTATATTATAGGTATAGGTACACGCTAACGTGCTACCTATGATTTTATGAGAAATAATCGAAAAAACATTTGTTATGTCGAGGACATACTGACCGTCAGTTGCTGCAAAAGTACCTACCTAACTATGGAAAATAAAGGAGTTTGAAACACGGACAAATGGAAATAAAAATTATAACAAATTTGAAGTTAATAAGATGGAAAAACTGAGAAAGAAATACAGAAAAAATCAAGGCTTGCATGATTGGTAATAGAAAAGCGATTATTGTATAGTAGGACCTACCTATTCTACTTCTAATGATTTTGATCACGCATTGAAATTTCCTGCAAGCTCGACTATTGAATAGTTAGCAATGCAATCAAATAAAGGCTGCCGAAAAATGGGACGCGATTTTTTTCACATTATGGCTGCAATTTCGCTCATGCGCCTTTCAAAAAGCAACCAATGGCACCGCTCGTGCGTAATATACCTACGTACATAATGTATGTATGTACATAGTTTATTTTGTCAGTTGAGTGCATGAATTCGCTCGGCGAACCATTTTCCTTATTACTGTAATACCCGAATCCTTCATCGTTCGACATGCCATATCTGTAAACAATTTCCAACCGACTCCGTCGCGAGCAAGAGAAAAATCGAGCGCTACAGTGAGAAGGATATTAGTTTTCCGAGCGGATTTATGCAATAGATTAAAAAACAGACTGTAATTGTGCTAATAAACGACACATGCCTTAACTCTAGAAAATGCGCGATAGTGTAATGCAAACTTTCATTGCTAATGAAGCGTTTAATGATAACTGAAAAGCAGCGCAGAGAAGTCATTTTATTTTCAATCTGGTTCAAATCGCCCATCTTCGGTTCATTCAAACTATTTGATCCGAGTTTTATCTTACACGTTCACGCTCGAATTTGCCGGAAAGGCCGCCATTTATCGGTCCAACATAGGCAGTGATTTCTGGCCATTCGTAATTTCTAAAGTTTTTCAGACTGGATGACACTTTACCTATAGTCTGTTTCATTTATCGGAGAGCTTTTTCAGTAAATGTTTTGCTACAGTAACCCTCTTTTTCTTATTTACTGTAGGTCGCTAGATCTCACTGTAGCTACGTAGCAAAGAAGGGTTTTTCAATTAACATTTTTTGCGGCATAATTATTTCTCGTCTTCCAGCAGATCAATCAACTTACAGATAAAACCACGCATTCAGCTTATCCTAAGTTGATATTTTAAACAATATACTAAGATGCTAAGAAACGCTGCAAACTTCCGCATAGCTAGTGGGAGAACGTCCGCTTCTCGTCGAAGCAACCCGGGTTCGATTCCAGCCGACAGCTTTTTATTTAGCGCACTTACTGTAGTATGTCCCAGCGCTGATTAATTGCCTAAATTAAATTTATACGGACGGATTAGTGCATTTGAAATGGAAGAATTCCAGCCACTCGCCCTCACTGAGCTGATTTGCCCAATTACAGTAAATCGTCTTGTTTCGCTTACTGCAGCCCTTAAAAAATTGACTAAAAAGCTCTCGAATAAATGAAACAGACTATAATATTTACATTCATGGCAGCCTGGAAGTAGTGTTGGCAAAGTTAGTAAAATACGATAGAGTTAGGGTTATAGGGTTCACCCCATTCCAAAAAAGTTAATAGGGTTACAGGGCCGTGCTTAGAGGTTTAGCGGCCCTGGGCGAAACTTATTTTGGCGGCCCCCATAATTTTTAAAAGTGGTATTATAGGCATCATAATTATCACTTATGTATATCCTTTACATATGTTCCTATATGATCGCAGTTAGCATCTTACTGTAAATTCACTAACAAAGTATTGTGCTACATTATTTTTAGTAGGTATCGTATGTTTTTTCTCAAATAATTTACCTATTTCGTGAATGATGACGTGCTTTATTACAAAATAACACTTGTCTAGCTTTCTAAGCGGCAAACTGGTCAATCAATTGCAAAAAATCTAACGAAGATGATAAATCCTTTTCAATTGAAATAATCGCTAGTGCACTTAGACGAGAATCAGTCATAGTTGACCGAAAATATGTTTTTATTAATTTCAGTTCCGAGAAGGAACGTTCTGCTGAGGCCACAGCAATAGGTACTGTAAGTAAAATTCTGAAATCAATTATAAAATTCGGGAAAACATCCTGGAAGTCATTTGGTAGATATTTAAGAGTAGCTAGTGGCGAAGTTAATTGATTTAGACTTGATCGAGCAAGAACTTTTAGCTCAGTGTACATGTCTGGTCCATGTGCATGACTTGAGCAATTCATCATCTTCCCATGTTTTCAAAGCTGGTATTCGTGTATAGTGCTCAATGAGAAATCTTGAAAACGGTATTTCTTAGCCATCATTTCTAAGACCATTTTTCGACCTCTAAAAAACCTTGCACCTACCCCCCCCCCCCGGGATTTTGTTGCTGTCCACATATGCTGCGGGGGTCTTAGGTGGCGCGGTCAAGCGTTCCCTGCGGGATCCGGGACAGAGTCCCTACAAGTTTTGTAAAAAAGCATTTTAATGTAAAATAATAACGTTAAAATTTTCACAAAAACGGCCGAATTTCGGTCCTGAATGGAGCCCAAAAACACTCAAAATTGATGAACTCTTACATCCCACAAAACTTTTGAGCTGAAATGCGTTTTTCGACCTCTGCTAATTACATAGCGCAGCAACGGGTCGCTGCCAATAAGATATAGAAAAATGTATAAATTGAAGTTTTTGTTTTTACCCTTTTCAGGCCCATTTGTATTAAGAAGATGCAGTTCAGAAAACAGGAAATGCACAAAAACATAAGAAAACTTGGCCATTTCTTTCATTTAAAATAGGATTGTGTCCTTGTAAAGAAAGACAAAAAAACAAAGAATAGACTAACTGGTACACAATCATTTTCGCACTTTTAGTTTTATGCTCAACAAGCATGCGCACTTTCATTCAATGAACAAATATTGCATTAAATTACTAGTGATGTGAAGTGCTAGATTATTTCAGCTGATTCAAGCTTTTAAATTCATTTGATCTATGGCTCGGTGCAAAGCGCCGGAAAATTTTGACATTTTAGCCTTTTCGAACTCAATTTTCTGGACACACATTATTGCAACAGAAAAATCAACAATATGTCTGAAAAATGAGAACAAGTATAGCTCAGTCAGCGTTCTCTTAAAAATGCCAGTAAAGATTTTTAACTGACTGTGTTTGCATTAGAACGTCGAAAAATCGATCCTTTTGAACGTATGTATCCAATTATTGTAAGAGGGCCGCCAAAAAATGAATTCTATACGGCATGCACTACAACTTTTTTAGCGGCCCATAATTTTAACGGCCCCTGTGCGGCCGCACAGTTCGCACCCCCCTAGGCACGGCTATGGGGTTAGAGTTGACTCTAACCCTATTCCTTAAAAGGCGAGTTAACCCGTTTTAAAAGGGTTATTTATATGATGAACAAAGCACGCTTTTTGGCACTCGAAAAATTTGATTCAAAATAGACTGGACTTTTAAATTGTGCATCTTTATTGAAGTTGCTTTAAAGACAAAGCCCTTTTCCAAATCAGCAAACCCTAAACTTGCAACAATTGGAACAACAAAGATCAAACGAATGCTTGCCTGGTTGCTTTTAGGCAGTAACAAGAGTTACCTAGCTTTATGCGTATATATATATATATATAAGCAAAGAAAAATGCTCCGATGGAACAAAAAAGATGAATATACTTGGAATTGTGGATTATTATGGATGTAAAAGGAGGGGACTAGGAAAAATCTACCTAAAGTCGGAAAATCTGCTAAAAATCACACTTTCTCTAAGCAACGCAAAAAATCGATGTATATTCTGCGGCCAACAGATTAAAATAAATATTCAACCATAACAATGATTGAAACAGCAGCACGTTAGCTATGCAGTAGCTATGGGAAATGATATTAAGTAAACTAACAGTCTTCCAAGCCAATTGAATGAAATAGCAAACATCGAAGACAATTGAAGACATGGTTGGTTAAAAACAGTAGGAAACACGTAAGTTGACTTGAAACAGACTTAATGTAGATACACTAGCATGCCCGAAACGATTGTGTGCACTAATCAATCGGCTCCTGCTTTGCTTGCTATAATGCTCATAAAACAAAACAACTTTAAATACAATACCTCTTAGTTTTCTATCAATCAGGTGCCAGCAATTTAAAAAAGTAACCTTGATAGATTTCGTTTATACACTCTTATCTGAAACTTCGAACATTATTTAAAAAAAGACACTTTTTTAGAGGCCGCAGAATATACATCGATTTTTTGCGTTGCTTAGAGAAAGTGTGATTTTTAGCAGATTTTCCGACTTTAGGTAGATTTTTCCTAGTCCCCTCCTTTTTACATCCATAATAATCCACAATTCCAGGTATATTCATCTTTTTTGTTCCATCGGATCATTTTTCTTTGCTAGTACACTACTTTTAATTAGCGTGATTTCAGTACATCAGTCAGTAAACACAATCAGTAACATGCCACAATAATGACAACAGTCCAAGAACGCGGAAAACAATATTGTTCTTAACATCAGCATTATCCTTTTTAAACAAGACAACCTTATTGACACCATCCATTTTCAAATTAAAACTGCATTAAGTTATTTCTTCTTAATGTGCAGTTCACTTATAATCAAGCACAAAAATCTAACCAACGAATTCACATTGCAAATCCTCACTCAATCAATACACAAGCACAATGTGTTGTGACTTTTGAAATTGAAAACACCCAATTTTCAATTTTCAAATTGAAAATTGGATCAATTTTCAAATTGAAAATTGGGTCAATTTTCAAATTGAAAATTGGGTGTTTGAATTTGCGATGAAGAAAATAATCAAAAGATAGTCACTTGGTTTATTTAAGCCGAGTAATAAAATAACGACCGTCCACCAATTCCAAACTAAACGCAACTAATCTGATCACTATGAAAAAGTTTTGAAAAATGAGCTTGCTAAGCGAGAGTTGTAAACCAAGAGAAACTTAAAGTTAAAACCTATCATTAAATTATGAAAGAATTATAAAAGATTTTAAACTTCAAGAAAATGGAAAAGGCGGGATGTTGGTAAATTAGAAGGCAAAGATTTTCGGCAAAAATTCAAAAACTTCACGCAAATATCAAATGTAAGGAACACTAACGCTTTGATTTGGTAGTAAAATAAATTTGTAGTATAGACTACATATTAACAACAAATGAACAGTGCAAACTTTACACAACTACTAGGTGTAGAGAATACTAACAGTTTACGGCTTATTAATGTACATGATTACAATAAAGCTGTATATCTTTGTCGACTTCTGTGCACAGTAGTGTGATTGCTGGTTCATTTTAAACCACTTTTGCAGGCAATTTACATCAATTAAACGATAGCTCTCCATGTGCAAGATTTTGTGAAACATATTATAAACACGGGCTAAGAAAGATTTAACTTTAATGCAACCCATTTAAGACAAAATTACATCTCTTCAATGATCTAAGGACACTTGAACATAATTTTTAAATCACTTTAGATTACTTTTGAGGGTAAACAAACTCACTTAATTGATGTCTCACATATGAATCCTTGAAAATTTCTTGACTTCAGTTACAAAGTCTCTGCAAGTCTATCGAATTAGGGTTAACACGTAACGTAAACTTTACACAAACACATAGCGTAAAGAATATTTTAGTCGGATTCGTAATTTTGATATTGCTCCGATATTTCTTTCAACATTTATGGAAAAATGAGTCTCCATAATGTTTTAAAGACAATAAACATTAGGTTTAAACCACTTTGCAATACTGCTGAGTGTAAGCAAGCGCGCCCAATTGACGTATATATTTCATTCCCTGTAAATTTTTATATCTCAGGAAAAAATTTCGATTTTTGCAATGCTCTAGAACAAAGGCTAACATGCAGTGTAAAAAATTACTCGGATATTATGATCAACATTCATGAAAAAATTATGTCTCTACAATGGTCTGAGGACATATAAACAATGAATGTAAACTACTTTACATCACTGTTGGATGTAAACAAACGCGCCTACGTGACGTCTCACATTTGATCCTTTGAAAACTTCTAGGCTCCAAGAAAAAATTAGGTTTCAGGAATGCTCAAAAACGAAGATAAATATATATGTAGTGTAAACTTCATGTAAACACCTAGTGTAAAGAAGATTTTAGTCAGATTCGTAAATTTGATATTGTTCCGATATTACGATTAATATTTATGAAAAAATTAAGTCTACATAATGTTCTATGGGCAAACTAACAATTGGTGTAAACTACTTTACAACACCGTAGAGTGTAAACATATGCGCCAGACTGGCATATCAAATTTGATTCCTGGTCCATTTCTAGACTTGATAAACGTGTCCCTGACTCGTAACCGGAGAAGCAGGCAGAAAAAACAAGACAGAAACGCATTTAAAACTCCAAATTTTTGACTTTACACTCGCTAAATATTAATGTATAGACAATTTGCTTTGACATGCACCCGATATAAAGCACTTTATTTTTATTCTATTAGACTTATCCCGACTTCTGGACGGAGAAAGTGGCGAACAAAAAACGCAACAAAAACGTATTTTCCATCATTTAGAACACTGTAAACTTTAAAATTCCGTACCGAACTCCCCATTGAGTTTAAAGAAATTCGGTTTGGTACAATTTGTAGCTTTTAAATCGTAGTACATTCCTGTGTGCCAAAATTCTGTTGCAAAAATTATTTGGCATGATTTATCAATCAAACTTCGGAAAAAACGTGTTTTTTAGCCCATTTTTTACCTCTGATTTCGAACTTTACACCCCCATAAATAACTCAATATTGCGTTTTTTTAAATGCGGTTTGCTGCGATGTTTAGCCCCTGTGAGGCACTTTATTAATGCTGTCTTCGATTTGCACTGACTCATAAGCGGAAAAATTTGGCAGAGAAATCTTAGTTAAAATCCGTTTTTTTACACCATCCACTAGAGTGTAAACTTTAAACCCCAGGATCTAACTCACCATAGAGCATAGAAGACTTTGCTTATATGCAGAATGTAGCCCTTGATCCGCTCTACATTTCTGTCAGAAAACATTTTAAAAACCTCATAACCGGAGTTAGTATCGGACATAGGAAGGTTGAAAACTCGACCAAAAAGTGCTTTTTCACCCCCAGATTTTCACACTCTTTACACTGCCGTTCGATAAATAATGCGAATTTCAAAAAACAAAAAAAGTGTCATCTGTAGAATTCATCCCTCTATTATCCTATTCTGTTCAATCCTTCGAGTCATCAATACTCAGTTGTCCACATGCCGCAGTAAAAAGGTCCCAAAATTTGTCCTATGTTATAACGTTACACAAAAAACTTTACACCTTCTTTACACAGTCAATTTTGAGTTTCAAGAAAAACAAAAAAACACGGGCAGCGAATTTTTTTATTATCTTTCTTTTAAAAAAACCGCACCTTCCAGAAGTGTCCCGTTATAGCTGTAGGGGGTGCCCAGGTGTTGGGGGTACCCAAGTATATTATAGGTACGCGCTAACGCGCTACCTATGATTATATATATATATATATATATATATATATATATATATATATATATATATATATATATATATATATATATATATATATATATATATATATATATATATATATATATATATATATATATATATATATATATATACTAGCAAGAAAAAATGCTCCGATGGAACAAAAAAAGGTAGAATATACTTGGAACAAAGAATTATCAAGGACGTAAAAGGAGGGGACTAGAAAAAGCTCCTATCTACAAATGTCACAAAATTTGCTAAAACTCAGAAATTTCCTAAACAAAGAAAAAACGAGAGTAAGTAAATCAAAGAAAAAACCTACCTGTGCCTGAAACTGCAAGATCTGCTAAAAATCAGACTTTTTCTAAGCAACGCAAAAATCGAAGTATATTCTGCGGCCTGCAGAAGAAAGCAGCATCCTGTCGAACAAAGATAAAACATTGGGCTAGATAACTGAACCACTCACTCTGCAAAAGCAGATATCGCCATAGCTGAGCAGCGCCATGTTGCAATATTTTTTTGGGTCAAAAAATAGTAATTATGGTATGTTGGAAAAACGGCAATTTTCGACGTTTCTGATTGAACACTGGTGCATACCCCTAACCTCCCATGCCTAATGGTTATCAGTTTACATGAGCAGGAATGAAATCCGGGTGGTCTGGTGGGATTAAACGCCCGAAGAGTACTGAATGGACGCATGCATTATATAGAAATCACAGTCTTTCGTTGCAGTATCGCAAATAATCATAGGAAATAACTTTTTGTAATATTTATCTAGCCACAATATCGAATAAATTAACGTTGCAAGTGATTAGCAAAAACGCAGATTTGAGATTTATTTTATAAGCTTTATATTAGGCATTGGACACCATACCTAGACGTAGGGGGTTTGGGGAGTATGCACCCCAAGGCAAAATACCCAACAAGAAAACGCAAATACCCAAGAATACCTCCAGAATTCAATTTTTTAAATCTTTCTGCTCTTTTTGGGTTTTTTTGGTAGGTACCAATAGATAGAGCTCGACAAGAAACGTTCAAAAATGGAGTTTTCTTCGCCATAGCACTATTAAGGCCAATATTCCAATTTGAAAACCTCCCTTAGAATTTTGGAACCGCCCACTGTATGGTGGACAATATGAGAAGGTTCACCTATTTTTTTAGAGGCCGCAGAATATACTTCGATTTTTGCGTTGCTTAGAAAAAGTCTGATTTTTAGCAGATCTTGCAGTTTCAGGCACAGGTAGGTTTTTTCTTTGATTTACTTACTCTCGTTTTTTCTTTGTTTAGGAAATTTCTGAGTTTTAGCAAATTTTGTGACATTTGTAGATAGGAGCTTTTTCTAGTCCCCTCCTTTTACGTCCTTGATAATTCTTTGTTCCAAGTATATTCTACCTTTTTTTGTTCCATCGGAGCATTTTTTCTTGCTAGTACCCAACTTTTTGTTAGCAAAAGATAGTAGTTATTCCTATCTTTGTCAGTGTTGTAGCGAATGTCATTAGGTACTGCTTATATCTTAGCAATTTATACTTGCATTGTGTATGAATTATATTCCGACTCCGCGCGTTTGCAATATTATTTAGCTGAAGTTCGAAGCAGCATTATTTTCTGTGCTCAAGCTGGAATTCACTTATCGCTTCTGATCGTTGCTTACTTCGACCATGATGCAACTTCAACAAATAATCTCACGTTTTGTCATTTTACTTCTCGCTGACTCTTATTTAGTCCGATAAAGTTCATTGTAAACAAACGCGCCCAACTGGCATCTCACACTTGATTTATTGTTTTTTTTGAATTTAAGAAAAATATTATGTTTTGCAAGGCTCTAGGTCAAAAGTTCATATGCAGTGTTTACTTACATACACAGAATGCACAGAAGATTTTAGTCGGATACGTAAATCTGATATTACGCGGATATTACAATCAACATTTATAATGACATTACGTCTCAACAATGGTCTGATGACAAATTAACATTAGGTGTAAAACAATTTACAATACTGTTGTGTAAAAAAATGTGTGTAACCGACTTCTCACACTTGATTCCTTAAAAATTTCTAGTCATAAGGAAAAAATAGGTTTCCGCAAGGCTCTAAAACGAAGATTAATATGTAGTGTAAACGATATGTTAACACCTAGTGTAAAAAAGATTTTAGTCAGAATCGTAATTTTAATATTGCTTCGATATTACGACCAACTTTTATGAATTTAGTAAGTCTCCATAATGTAAGGATAAATTAACATTGGTTTAAACCACTTTACTGAACTGTTGAGTGTAAACATACGCGCCGAAATTGCTTATCGAATTTGGTTTCAGGTTTATTTACAGACTTGAGAATCATGTCCCTGACTCATAACCGGAGAAGCTGGCAGAAAGAAACAAGACAAAAACCTGTTTAAAGCACCCCATTCTTGACTTTACACTCGCTTAATATTGGTTTAGACATACGCGATTCGCTATGACATACACCCCATATAAGGCACTTTATTTTTATTCTATTGGACCTATCCTGACTTCTGAATGGAGAAATAGGCGAACAAAACCCAAACAAAGACATATTTTCCATCATTCAGAACATTGTAAACTTTAAAAATCCGTACCGTATCCCCTATTGAGTGTAAAGAAATTCGGTTTGGTACAGTTTGTAGCTTTCGAGTCGTAGTACGTTTCTATGTGCAAAAATTCTGTTGCAAAAATTATTCGATATGATTTACCAATCGAAATTGGGGAAAAAACGTGTTTTTTCGCCCATTTTTCACGTCTGATTTCGAACTTTACACCCCCATAAATAACTCAATATTGCGTTTTTTTGAACGCGGTTTGCTGCGACGTGTAGCCCCTAGAAGCTGCTTGATTACTGTTATACTCATTTAAGTCCAACTCATAAGCGGAAAAAGCTGGCAGAGAATTCTTAGTTAAAATCTGTTTTTTACACCATCGACTAGAGTGTAAACTTTAAACCCCAGGACCTAACTCCCTATTGCGCGTAGAAAAGTCTGCTTGTAGGCAGATTGTAGCCCTTGATCCGCTCTACATTTCTGTCAGAAAACATTTTTAAAAACTCATAACCGGAGTTAGTATCAGACATAGACAAGTTGAAAACTCGACCAAAATGTGCTTTTTCACCCCCAGATTTTCGCACTCTTTACACTCCCATTCGAGAACTAATGCGAATTTCAACAAACAAAAAAGTCATTCTGGAGCATCCCTTCCTCTACAAATCTGTGCCATTAATTTATTTGACGAGTCAATACTGAGTTGTCCACATGCCGCCTAAAAAACCTCCCAAAATTGATCCTATGTTATAACGTTACACAAAAACTTTACACCTTCTTTACACAGCCAGTTTTGAGTTTCAAGAAAAACAAAAAAACACGGGCAGCGAATTTTTTTATTATCTTTCTTTCAAAAAAACCGCACCTTCCAGAAGTGTCCCGTTATAGCTGTAGGGGGGTGCACAGGTGTTAGGGGTACCCAAGTATATTATAGGTACGCGCTACCGCGCTACCTATTGCATGGTTAGTATTCAGACATTGCTGTGTACCTATGTACTCGTACATGCTAGCATACCTAGGATGTAATTAAAAACATAATAATGGCCGCTCGGATAAGTTGTTGCGTCATTCGAATTCATGTACGAAAGGTAAGTGTGCACCACGCACAGAAATGCCGAGTGATTATAACCACAAGGGTGGGGGAATCTATTGGCAAAAGCATGCATATTGAAAAAGCTTGGATGGAAAAACGAGTGATCAAGGAAAGGAAAGTAAACAGCACCACGCGAGAAGAGGCGTTAAGACAACCAGCCAGGTCGCACATCGGCTCAATCAATGAGACGACCAGGGTTGCCAACATACGTGGGCAGCAAGAAAATTCTGGGGGGGCGCAAGATTTTTTGAAGGTCGAAAAATGGCCTTAAAAATGGTGGTATGGCGATAAAAACACCATTTTTCGACGTTTCTCATCAAGCACTATCCATTGGCATCAAAAAATTGCTGAAAAAACGAAAAAAATTTCAAAAAATTGAATTCTGGGGGATTATTTTGATTTCTGGGGGGTATTTTGGTTTTTTTGGGGGTGCATACCCCCAACCCCCACGCCCAGGTGTGGTTGCCAAGTGCTCTTGTCAAAAACCCCATTTTCGGTCACAAAAAACCTCAAAATGGCTTTAAAACCCCCACACAACGGTGAAGCATAGGCGCAAAAAACCCCCAATCGCTTCAAGGTGCCCCCAAAAAACTCCTTAATTGGGGAAAAACTCCTAACTCGGCAACACTGGAGACGACGACGACGGGAATTGATACTTGAAAAAAAAACAGTAATAAAAATCGTAAGTTATAACTGCACGAATGAATAACTTACTCACCCATTTTTAACCCTTTCTGATCGATTTTTAATGTGCTGTTTAACAATATGACGCATCTATAAGACTGCCGCAATAACCCAATCCCGTAAAATATTCTGCTACAATAATAAGTCGTAAAGCAAAAGATGAGCGGTTTGGAATGGAACAGACTCGACGTATCGCGTCAAATGTTTCAATAGACTTTGCTGCAAGTTCTTAAATACAGGAAGCAGCCAAACGAAACGCGTTTTTACCTAAATTTCACACATTTTCCCGCGCGGATTGTTGCTAAGGTTGAAAAAGTTTAGCCACTTTTCTACAGTTATCGAGATTTGAAAAAAATTGCGTCAGAAATCACTACTAAGAAAATATTATGCAAAACGACGAAACCAACTCATATAGCGGATTTTTGATCGTTTGAGGAAGTTGGGTTACCGCCAGAGATGGACAGCACTAAAATCGGGGGGGGGGTGGGTGTGTTTTAAAGGAAAACAATAGTCTTAAAAATGGTGGTATGGCGAATTTTTCAACGTTTCTCATCGAGCACAATCCATTGGCATCAAAATTCGCTAGATAAAAATTTTCAAAAATGATTCAGAGGGTGGGGAGTATTTTGGTTTCGGGGGGGGGAGGAGTGGGGGTATTTGGCCGATTCTCCCCACGTCCACGTGTGGCGGCCGGCTCCTTTTGAAAATCCTGCAAATATCATTTTAAAGTAAACACCCGTACAAACTACATGTATTCGTAAACAATTTACTTATCAAGCAAGTAGGGCAAAAAGGACAAATAACGATGAATTGAAATGAAAATGATGAGCACTTATGATAAATCAATGCATAAAAGTTACCTATACTTATTGATACTTATGTTACACATTTATGATAACTCATTAGACAACACAAAATGACAGTAAGTCGCTATTATTCGTCCACTTCGAACGTAAATATCAGCTCAACTATACAAGTCTTCATCGTTATCCGGTGCACTTCGACCAGCACCTGCTCCAGATCCGGATTGATTGGGAAATCTAAAGGCAAAAGGAAATATTTAAATTCAAATTTGATCAAAAAGAAATTCTGGGAGAAGGGGGTCGGGCCCAAAAAATTTTAAAAATGCCTGTTTTGCGGCTAAAAACGATGGACACAGACCAAAAACACCGTTTTTCAGCGTTTCGAACAATGCTCGTTCTTTCTAGAATATAAAAACATAAAATTTTCGGAAAAATTAGAACAAAAAATGCTTAAAAAACGAGTATATGGCGCGAAGCACCAAAATTTGTGTTTTGAGTCAAAAATGCTTGAACAGCACACCTGGGCGTGGAGGAGGGGGTTTGGGGGTATGCAACCTCCCAGAATTCAAATTTTTTCGTTTTTTCCGCAATTTTTTTGATGCCAATGGATAGTGCTCGATGAGAAACGTCGAAAAATGATGTTTTTCGCCATACCACTATTTTTAAGGCCATTTTTTGACCTTTGAAAAATCTTGCATCCCCAGAATTTTCTTGCTGCCCACGTATGTTAAACAGGCACATATTTTAAAACAAAAATCGACGATCCTGGATGTCTCGGACATTTGCAGGAGTCAGTTGCCATTCTGGGGGTCAATCCCCTAACAACACGTAGGGAGGGATCCCGATTCAATTCCCGAGTTGAGATTATTCACTTTTAACAAACCTTGCTTTTAGATGTTTTCGACCAAAATGCAACCCCGATAACTATCCAACTACAATCGCACCCAAAATTTTGAGCCATCCAATGCATATGATGTAAACTATATATAATCCTCATACAATTTAATAATTGATTTTTCTTTCTTCATTTTTGCTTTCGGACTAGATATGAATTTCAAATTACGAATTTCTACATATGTAACAATTCATTATTTTGGTTGGGGATTATAAATGGACTAAGGCCGGTATTCCCATTGATACCGGCTACTCAATTATTTAGTTGGTCGACTGTTTGGTTGCTTAGTCATTGATTGATTATTAGTTGATGCTCAAATGGTTTCCACGCATGTCCTTGGATTCATATTCACTTTTCATTTTTCTCGTAGATTGACTGGTTTTAAAGTCACTTTTAAGTATTTCCATCATTTTTCTCATTTGTACAGCATTTCTAAATTTTTAATTGATACTGGCAGGTCTTGTGCTTGCAAAGTTGGGGGTTTTTCTCCCATTTTAGAGGTTTTTGGAGGCCGTTAGAGGCATTTTTAAACGATTGAGGTTTTTCGCGCCTAAGCTCAACCATTGGTTGGAGTTTCAGTAGAAATAATCTGTTATCAAAGCTTCTACACTGTTGGAAGCCGAAAAATGCTTCCCATGAGATTTCTCGAGCGTCATGCAATGTTTCCTCAACAATCACACATGGCGCTTCACACTTCTTTTTATATACGACCTTATTTACAAAAGAAATTGAACGAAATTTCGCCTTTGTCCACAGCAGACATTTATCGACTATTTGAAGTGGGTCTTATAGACCTTGCTTTATACGAGTATATGTTAGGTATGCATATACAATCGAAAGGGCCAGCTATGTACGTCTTATAGTAGAATAGCCGAGTGTCTAATATATCTTACTGTATTACTGATGACTGGGATTAGAGGTTTTCGCGTCTTACAAACCGAAAAGTCTTATACCCAGGGTGTCTTATACATAGGTGGACGGCACCGAAGTTTTAAGGGTGCAAGATTTTTTCAATGGTCAAAAATGGCTTTAAAAGTGGCGGTATGGCGAAAAACACCATTTTTCAACGTTTTTCATTGAGCACTATCCATTGGCATAAAAAAATTGCGGAAAAAACGAAACATTTTTCAAAAATTGAAATCTGGTTGGAGGTTCAACGTTTTTCATTGAGCACTATCCATTGGCATCAAAAAATTGCGGAAAAAACGAAAAATTTTTTCAAAAATTGAAATCTGGTTGGGGGTATTTTGGTTTCTCGGGGGGGGGGGGTGCATATCCCCAAGCCCTCCACGCTCAGGTGTGGTCTTATAGCCAAGTTCGACTGTATAATACATACGCACTTGAAATTTTGTCCAAAACCACGCTGTTGCTGCAGAGTTTGAGCAAATATCTCGTATTTGCGGATATCATTATCCGATACGGATCGGCGTGCAAACTTCATCGCCTCTTCGAAATGGTCTCGGCGAATTTCTGGCACCGGATCATAATCCTCTTCGTCCTACAAACAGCGCATTTTGAACAAAAGCGATGTACATATGTAGGCACTTACATAATGTGGTCCGAGAAAGGTGATATATTAGTACGTAGGTAAGTTTATTTGAAAATATTTTAAAAAATGCATAATAAACACTAGACATGCACAGCTTGGCATATCTGCGGGAAGTTGAAATTTAAAAAAGCTTTTTTGGCCCAAACAATGTAGAGGTGCGTTAATAACACCATTTCTAGCGTTTCTGACGGTGCTCAACATTCTGGAGCATAAAAAGAAAAATTCGAAAATTAGAAAAAAATGGACAAACTATAGTCAAAAATAAGTAAATGGCGCGAAGCGCCGAAAAGTCAACACTTCCGGGCAAATAAATAACTAAAAACGCTTGAAACAGCAGTTTTTCTAAGAATTTTGCGGAAACTTATGGAAAATGGTAAATTCCGACGATGAGTGAAAAAAGTTCTGGATTATTCATGGTAACACAAACATAACCTATCTGCATCAGCAGAATTTGTAAATGTACTTAAAGAAGGAACACAATTCTGAAGTGAATAATAATTATAAAAAAAGTTGCTTAAAATTGTGACGGATTATTTACTAAACCTAAAATAATAATGCGGTAAATATGTCCTGAATTTTGATGAAGTAATGAATTTTGAATTAAGCACACACACAAACAGATATATATATATATATATATATATATATATATATATATATATATATATCTGTTATATATATATATATATATATCTGTTTGTGTGTGTGCTTAATTCGAAATTCATTACTTCATCAAAAATTATTGTGACGGATATATAATATAAAATTATATATATATATATATATATATATATATATATATATATATATATATATATATATATATATATATATATATATATATATATATATATATATATATATACACTACTCGCCATGAATCTTTACGCTTCAATAAGCTTCTAGAGCTTGTTAGGGTTATATCTTTAACACGTCGGTCCTATTTCCGCCAACGCACGACCGGCGTGTTAGACATATATGCCTCAACAAGCCCTATCATCCTATGGAGCATATTAGAACGCAAACATTCGTGGCGAGCACTGTATATATATATATATATATATATATATATATATATATATATATAGCAAATTTTAGTGCATCTAATGCATCTAATATAGTGCAGTCGTATGCATGTTATAACTAGGACATCCTTATCCAAAATTGATTAACGATTTATTTTATTCCCAAAGGCTGAGAATTTTTTACAACCAACTTTCGGACTTGCTGTTAGAGGCCATGATGCTTCTTTTGCAAGTTTCGGCCAAAAAATTATAATTAACCCACCCCTAACTACCTCTTCCGATAATTGTGAGACGTTACATGAATGAGTACTGTAATGCGTATTTGTGTGCTAAAACGGCGCTTTCCGATTTTTAGTACCGTACTTTTTTAGTCAATTTCTGAGACTGCTGATACGGAATAGAAAAATTTATAAGAAAGGCGCGAAACGCCAAAAAATTGCAAATAACAACAAAAATTTTGAAGAAAAACTCAATAAAAGCAGTCAAAATGGCTTTTTGGCGCGGAGCATAAAAAATTGGCACTTTGTAAACGATGTTTAAGTACTGGACGATTTCTACAATCTTTGAGGAAAATCAAAAAATGGGATGGGGGTTCAAAATTTCAAAGCGGGAGACTTCACCCTCAAGGTCATTTATCTTTGCAAGTAGCAACCCATTCCTACTTGCATAACCTGAAATTTGCCAAACTCTAAAATTGAGATATGCAACAGGTATGATTTGACTATATATTTATAAGTGAATAAATAAGTCTGATAAAGCAATAGAAACGTCTGCAGTGCAATGATCAAAAGATAAAAATGACAGACTTGTATAAGAATAAAGCTGATCCGAATAGGAGGTAACTCTAAAACATACGTGGACGTAACAGATCCCCATCCAAATCCGTTGTTCGTTCCCCCAACCACACATTCCGATGGGGGTAGTATTACCCTCACCTCAGGGTCCAAGACTTGAATCAATGTCAGACGATTTTGAGCTATCAAACATTTCCTGCAATGATTTTTGGGTACAAAAGCAACGAAGATCTTAAAAAATTTTCGGCGCTTAGCGTCGACTGATACATTTCTGTTTTGTTTACCCATAAAATACCTAGAATAAAGTTAAAATGATCTGAAAAGTCGAAAATTTTAATGCATTTTTTATATTTTTTACTTACAAGATAGAGGAAACTAGTCAGAATGAGACAAAAAGTAGTTAAAAATGCAGTTTTTTTTACATTTAGACATGCTATTTAGGATGTTTTAGCCATTTTTCATATTTGACTTGCAAAAAAGGCTAGAACTCTAAATTTAGTGGTCTCAAATTATGGGATTTCAACCCCAAACTTGCGAGTTTTTACCATTTTCACGTGATTTTTCAGAATACGTGGGTAAAAGCTGAAAGTCATTCACCCCAGGGTTGTCAAGCGCTCTTGTCAAAACCCCAATTTGAACCTAAAACTGCCTAAAAAACCCCCAACCAATGGTTAAGCATGGGTGCGAAAAACTTCAATCGCTAAAAATGCCTCCAACGGCCTCAAAAAAACCCCAAAATGAGGGGAAACCCCAGGGTTGCCAAGTGCTTTTGTCAAAAATCCCCAATTGTCACCTCAGACTGTCTAAAAAATCCCATAACCAATGGTTAAGCATAGGCGCAAAAAACCTCAATCGATAAAAAAATGCCTCCAACGGCCTAAAAAACCTCCAAAACGGGGAAGGCAACCCATAACTTGGCAACCCTGATTCACAACTCCCCTAAGATTGACAGCCTATCTATCCCTCAGCCGAAATTCCAAAGTAATACACACATACCATCAACTCTTCGCCACGAGCAGCCATATCCTGTCGCTGTTTTTCACGTTGAATCTCTTTTTCGATGCTCTCCCGGATGGCCCCCTTACAGGCACGTTGGCAAATTTCGGTCAAATCAGCCCCACTGAAGCCGTGCGTCATTTTAGCCAAATATGTCAATTCCACATCTTTGTTAATGGGCGATTTGCGCAAATTTGCCTACGATAAGCGCGAATTAACTAACGAGTTTTGTGTATCAGATGGAACCATACCTGGGCGTGGGGAGTATGCACCCCCCAGAAACCGAAATACCCCCCAGAATTCTTTTCGAAATTTTTCTCTTTTTTTTGAAATTTTTCTGTTTTGTAAAATTTGTTTTTGTTTTTTTTCCGCAATTTTTTGATGCCAATGGATAGTGCTCGATGAGAAACGTTGAAAAATGATGGTTTTTCCGCCATACCACCATTTCTAAGGCCATTTTTTGACCTTTGAAAAAATCTTGCACCCCCAGAACTTTGGTGGCGCCCACCTATGGATGGAACCATACCATCTGTAGCAGCAGGACAGCTAATGCACATACATCATCTTGAGAAGGCTTTCATACCCAAATAATTGTTTCACCCTTTAGAATTTTTCGTTTTCAATAAAAAAAAATCGAAGAAAATGTGATATTAAGCGTTTTTAGCGATGCTTTGACTCAAAAGTACCAAAGTACAGGGCCGCCCGCCCCCCTTAACCGGAAATTTTTTTTTGAAAGGTAGGATATTGCACGGAAGGATGGAAAAATCGTATGTCTTTGTCGTATAATCTTGAAATTTTCAGCTCTTTGCACCGGATGTGAAGTTACGCTCCATTATTTTTGCCCAAACCGGCCAAAAAATGTCACTTATAGCCTTAGGACTTGAGAAAAATCTTTTCGAAAAATTCAAATTTTATGATCTTAACTGATAAAGTATATGGAAAAACATCGAAAAATGCGATTCTTGCGAGCTATCCCGCCGAACTTCCCGGAATATAGACCAATTCATGTTAACTCGGATCCGCCCCCTCCCCTTGGCCGAATCATGGATACGGGCGACACATTTCCATAGGGGGGGTGAGAAAGGGGGTATTACCCCCACCTCAGGGTACGAGACTTGAATCACTGTCGGACAATTTTGAGCTATCAAACACATTCTGCATGATTTTGGGTACAAAAGCAGCGAAGATATTAAAATTTTTCGGCGCTTCGCGCCGATTAATACATTTCTGTTTTGTTTACCCATAAAATACCTAGAATAAAATTTAAAATGATCTAAAAATCGAAATTTTCGATGATTTCTTATATTTTTTACTTACAAGAGTGACGAATCTGGTCAGAATGGGACAAAATGTAGTTGCAGTTTTCACATTGAAACATGCTATATAGGATGTTTTAGTCATTTTTCATATTCGACCTGCAAAAAAGGCTAGACTCGAAATTAAGTGGTCCTAAACTTTGGATTTCACCCCTCTGAACTTTCGACCTTGATAAAATATGATACGGGCCTGCACGTATGTATTAAGAAACCACTCAAAATATCGAAATCCCCATTTTTGACTACATTTCGTTCAATTTACTTAATTTTTTGAAATTTGTTCAAATGTTTATATGTTCTAGAAGAGTATCATCAAAATGAGGCATACTCATCGTTTATAAATTAAAAAAACGGCGCTTTAAAGAAAACCTTTGGTTTCATCCCCATACATGGGTAAAGTGGATGTAGACAGGTGGGGAGGGGAACCGGAAATGGTCAATGTATAGTAAACTGAGGTCGTTTTTTGAGCAAGGTCTCTGACATTAACAAAGATGGTCCCCAAAAGTCAGTGTACACTCTGTACATGTAAATTTAAGGGTACTATAACATGGTACAGTAGCACATTATGTGCGGTAAACTGGCTTTCTTGATTATACACGGACGGCAAGAAAATGCTATGGGTCTGGTTGGGTGAAATTGACAAAAATGTTACTAGAAATAGAATTCTGCGGGGGTCTACAGTAAACAGCGGGAAGGGGGTTTAAACAACTTCTGCGGGGAGAGTAAAGCCCCAGCACGCCCATGTATTTTTCTGATTCTTACTAATGAAGTTGAGTCAATTTATGGGTTTCTAATGATTAAAAATACAAAAATGTATCAATACAGCGCGAAGTGCCGGAAAATTTTGATATTTTTTAACGTTTTTAGTTAGAATCCACGCCTTTTTACCGCAGTAAGCTCAAAGATTGTCTTGCAGCATCATTCGTCTTCTCAATATCGTCTGACGATACCTGAATTTTCAAAACCCTAAGTATGGGTAATGTCCCCCTCCATGCCCATATGTGACCGTCGAGAATGCCCATTGTTCATGTATGGTTTTCGTCCCATTGCAATCTTCTCTCCCCTTCCAACATAATTTTTCACCCCGAGAATTCGTGGTTTGTCGGCGTTTTAGCGACCTTCCAGTCAAAAAAATGCCAATTTTTTAGACTCCTCGCGCCAAACGGCTAGCCAATTAACTATATTAGTGGGATTTAATGGAATTCTCTCGAAACTCATTTTTTATCAGAGAAAGAAAGAACATTGGCAAATTCGACAAAACGATACTTTTGATGCATATCCATCGTTTTAAGCACAATTTAGAGAAATTTAATGTTCCGCTTCCCCCAAACTTCTCATGCTGTGCATGTATAGTGCTCGCCACGAAATTTGAACAATCAACAAACCAATGAATTTATTTAGGGACGCTTCCTTACTACCTAAATGCACAGGAATCGTGTTTAAAAAGTTAAAAAGCGTTCCTAAATGAACTCATTGGGTTGCTTATTGTTCAAATTTCGTAGCAAACACTTTTTACAGATTTTCATTTAAGCATTTTAAAATGAGCGGTAATACTTAAAAAAATTATAAAAACCCTCAGAATTTGTTCTCGGCTAGCTTCGTCAGGCAGTGGAATATAGATCAGCTGATCAAGGCGACCAGGTCGCATAATCGCCGAATCAATTATGTCAGGACGGTTAGTCGCACCGATAATAAATACGTTCTTTTTGACGCTCATGCCATCCATTTCGGTTAAAATCTGGTTAATTACGCGATCCGAAGCTCCACCTTAACATATGTAATGTATTATACGCGTTTTTATATCACGATTTCGTTCAAAAAATTCGTACTCGTTGTGATGACTGCACTTTGATAACAAGAGAAAATAGTGGAGTGTAAGTAGTTGAAAAAATGCGGCATCATTATCGTAATGGTCTTTTACATGCAGGCATTTTGTCAAGAATTTTTAGCAGTAATTTGATGCTATGTAGGTATGTATTTTTTCGATATTGTGTTGACACTCGTACAAAATGTAGCATTTGCTGATATTCTGACATATTTAGTACCGTCCAAACACGGAAATAACGTATACATACTCAAAAGTACATCCATAGGCACGTGTACTACACATGTAGGACGTCATTCTGAACTACGAAAACACTTAAGGTGATTATTGCATTGTTAGCATACATGCACACAGGGGCTGAGAGGGTATGACAAAAACGCACAGCACGAGAATTCAGGGCGGAAGAAAATTTCAGAGTGCTTTTTTGGGCTCAAAAATGGTGGATATGCGTCAAAAACATCGTTTTTCGGCGTTTCTGACGATGCTCTATCTTTCTAGAGCATAAACCACAAAAAGTTTCAGATTAAATATTTAAAAATTAGAATAAATTGAAGGAAACATACAAAAGCATGGTGAGATGGGAGGGGGTTCGGCCGAAAAAGCAGTGCTATATAGCCCTTTTTGGGCTCAGAAACATCGTGTGAGCCCAGAAATGCTATATAGTTGTCTTTTCTGAGTTTCAGAAGGATATAACTATTCACTCGAATGCAAAAAGGGCCAAATACAATGATCGACCGGGCTCAAAAATACCGGGCCCGGTCCCGGGCTTTTGCTGCCGGGCCTGGTACCGGGCCCGGGCTTAGTATACTAACAACATGCCATGCTTCCAATATAATGTTATGCATAAGATACATATTTAGACCGATTTTACATTTGTTATTTGTCAAACGCAAGGCTTACTGCTGTATCAAGAAGATTTTGGAATTCTAAGCTCTGTTAATTATTCAATCTTTCTAAAAATAAATTAAGTAGTTAGCAAGGATTTTGGTAGCATTATTCAAGCAAGAACAAAGTTTTTAATACAATAGCGCGCAATTCCATTATTAAAATGCACGTGCAACTAAACGCGGTTTGAAAAAGCACAAGGTTTCATGTAGATATTTAAATGAAATTGAGCTTTAAATTTATGCATTCAGCGACTATGATATGGTCGGATAGAAGATATGCTGTTTGGATTTTAGAACTCAAACTATAGTGTACATTGACGTCAATTGAAATTGTGTAGTGTATAGGATAGGACACGTATTGAAGCCATAGGCGTAGCCAGGGGGCACATGCCCCCCAAAATTTTTTAGAAATTCTGTTGATTTTTCGAGTGTAATAATTGTGTCCAGAAAATTGAGTTCAAAAAGTTAAAAACGTCAAAATTTTCTGCGCTTCGCGCCGAGTCTTTATTATATTTATTGTTGCTTTGTTTGTCTTTGTTTACAAGGACAGGACACATAATGCTATTTTAAATGAAAGGAATGGCCAATTTTTCTTATGTTTTTGCACATTTTCTGTTTTCTGAATTATATCTTGTTAATAAGAAGGCCACAAATGGGCCTGAAAACAATAAAAACAAAATTGTCATTGATACATCTTTTTTATATCTTATTGGCCTTTTGCTGCGCTTTATACTTAGCAGAGGTCGAAAAGCGCATTTCAGCTCAGAAATCTTGTACAATGTAGGACTTCATCAATTTTAAGTGTTTTGGGCTTAATTTAGAACCGAGATTTGGCCGATTTTGCGAAAATTTTAGCGATAGTATTTAACATTAAAGTGCTTTTTTACAAAATTTTCTAGGGGGCGATTGAGCGCGCCACCGCAGGCCCCCTTTCGCCGTAAAATCTCGTTGTACATGTGCAGCGAGATTTTTGGGAGGATGAAAAGGAAAACGGGTTCGCCGAAATTAATTTGTTTGTTCTGTATGATTTAAGCGGTATAAATTGTGTTTAAAGAGCTAAAACGTCAAAATTTTCCGGCGCATGGCGCTGCTGGTTATTGTTCTTTCTTTTTGTAAAGCTTCAGCAGTGTGTTTAATAGCCTAAATCAGGCAAAATATCACAGAATATTAGTATTCACAGGCTACAAAATGTTAAGGACAGTAAAAGATTACTAAATTCCTTGGTGCTTTGCGCCTCTTATGATTTCCGAACAGTTTGTCAATAGACCGTAAATTCTACATGAAAACGGTAAAAATTCCAAAATTTCCGGCGTTTCGCGCTGATCAACATTTTTGTATTTCTGATTGTCAGAAACCCATAAATTAGCTAGGCTACACTACTAAAGGTCGAAAAACTCAGTTGTATTATAGGTACATAACGTTACTAACATCCAATGCAAAATTAATCTTAAAAATTTTTTTGTGTATGCCCCTGAACCAAAATCCTGGCTACGCCTCTGATTGAAGCATTGTATAGAAGATGAATGCACATATGAAGTTGACAAGTATATGATAATGAGCAGGTGGGCAGAAGTAAGGCAAATGGATTTAAATAGAATCACAGGCTAGCAAATTCGTAATAAATACGGACAACAGCTGAAATAGTAAACGTCTAAAATATTAACGATAATTATTTGAGGCCCGGTGGTTTTCAGCCGGGCCCGGGCCTCGCTATGACCGGCCGGGCCCGGTCCGGGCCCGGGTACCCGGTCGATCACTGGCCAAATAGCTTATTTTCAGTCCAAGAAGGCTGATATAGCTATATTTGTGAGTACAAAAAAGCTACACAGCTAGTTTTTTAGCCCAAAAAGGCTAAGGCTATAGAACCTTTTTACGTAGGACTTATGTAGTCATCTACCAATTTTCGGTCCCCATCCCGAAAGTCTGACTGACCTTGCGCACCTAGGAAGGAAATTGAGTCAGAAAATTGAATAAAAACACAAAGCGCCGAAAATTTTAAACTTTTGAGCAAGCAGATAGCTAAAAACGCTCAAAAGAGCACCTCTTCTACGAATTTGTTCGAAACTTAAAAAAATTGCGAATTCTATAGGTTGAAAATTCTCAAACCCCCATTAGGGGTATTACCCTCGCCCCTCCCTCCGCTGAAGGGTGGCATGGACAAGTAGTTTCCGGTTTAAGATTGCATAACAATTTCTGCACCATTTTTGAGGATCTAGACAGTGATAATGTCAAAATTTTACCGATGCCAGATACAAAATTTTATGTACTATTTTCTCAAAAAGGGCACAAATGGTCTAAAAATAAAATTTACCACATAGTCGTCCAATTCTTGTATTTTTTAGAATTAAAGGCGATATAATGCAGTCGTAACGGACTAAAAATACTTAATAGGGCGATATAACAAAGGAATAGCGTTTTATGTACATATTATAGGCTATTTTGACCATTTTCGCCATTTGCCCGACATTGTGCACCTATGATTATTAGCTTTTTTGAGGGCACTAAAATATGCTAAAGATCACATTTCTTGGGAATAATTAGTAAAGATAAATAAAACAAAAAATATGTTAAGAAAAATCTATAGTCGAACTCGGGTATAAGACACCCATTTGGTACCAGGTTTAAATGCATCGTATAGCCGAGTGTGTCTCGTACATAAGCCAGGTTGCGATTTACTGGAAAAAACGTACTTCGTAAGGAGATTAGTGGAAATAATCTGTTATCAAAGCTTGTTTCGATGACTTTTCATAATACGCTTCACCCGAATCCTCCACATTGTTCGAAGCCTAAAAATGCTTCCCATCAGTTTTCGAAGTCATAACATATTTCCTCCACATTAACACATTGCACTTCGCACTCTTTTGAATGTAACCTTATTCGCAGAAAAAGTCGTACAGAATTTCATCTTGGACCACAGACGTTTATATATTGACTAGATGGAGTGGTCGCGACTTATAGCCAAGGTGTTCGCGTCTTATAGCCAAGGTGCCCGCGTCTTACAACCGTGTCTTATAGACATTGCTTTATATGTATTAAGTATATGCAATAAGAGCAGGTCAGCTGCGTCTTATAGTATAACAGCAGGGTGTTTAATAGGCGAGTTTCTAATATATATTAATGCATTATTGATGACCGGAATCAGAGATTTTAGAGATTTTTGCATTTTATAAGCCGGAAAGTCTTATTTATATCCAGGGTGTCTTATAACCGAGTTCGATCGAACGTGTATAAACGTACCAGCATCTCCAATGTTGCCACCCCTCGACTTAGCTATGGAATCCAATTCGTCAAAGAATAAAACGCACGGGGCAGCAGCTCGAGCCTAAATAATGGAACTTATGTCAATAAACATAAACAACATAGAAAAGACAGCCACAGGTTGGAAAAATTAGGCATAGTGCTCGACCAGCTTTTTGTGAAGGACGCTAGCAGAGCTCAATTTTCAAACGAATTGTTGCAAAAACACGATCATTTTGACTAAAAATGACAAACGACTTAATTTTAATTCGAAAAACGTGTTTTATAGCAAATAATAAACAACGATAGATGTACCTAATCAGACACCTTTAAGAAAAACCAGTGGATTTAGGACTTAAAAAACCAACCTTTTCTCATCAAGCATGAGATGGTCAATTATATTATAATTTTGAAAGAAGTAGGCCATGTAGACCACAACGGTGGCCTGATCTCTTTTCGGATCATACAGAAACGTGAGATATGAATTTGTCAAAAAGTTCCGAAAAATCACTAGTTCTTGCTCATTTTTCACGCATTTTTGAGAGTCGGTAATTCTAAGATTATTCATACATGTACAGTGGTCGCCATGAAGATGCCATCACCTCAGAATTATAACGATGGTGCGTCGCGAGCGCCACATGCGCCATCATCGCTATCATCTTCTATTCAGCGCCTCCATCATCCCGCTGAGTGGACGGCGCAATTTAGCTATTAATAGCGCCAACAAGGAAGCGCGCACGTGAATGCTGGCGCGCTTCCTTCTTGTTGGTGCTATTAATAGCTAAATTGCAGCCGTCCGCATCGCCAGATTAACGGGATGATGGAGGTTAATGGCGCTGAATAGAAAAAGAGATGATGGCGCATGATGGACGTAACGCGGCGCTCGCGACGCACCATCCATTATAATTCTGAGGGTGATGGCGCGTCATCTTTCATGGCGACCACTGTAAAGAATTCTTTCAAGTTTTCGAATTAAACCCCTGTGCAGGGTGTTCTTAAGAAAAATTAGCTGTTATATCCAGTGATCGTACGGGGTCAGATTTTCACCCCCGATCGGGGTCGGGGTCGGGGATGAAAAACCCCGGTTTTCGGGGTCGGGGTTGAAGATTAACAATTAACATTGCATGATTACATACCAATTTGGAAAGGATAAAAACGATACCTTCACTTGTTTGTAGAGCATACTAATAAAGCTGGTTATGTTCAACATTTTATTTTCATTCCAAGTTCAAGCATGGTTTTAGCAATTTAGCATTACTTTCAATTTTAATCACTAATCGCTCTCGCTTTTTTCACAAGGGTTTTCTATGGCACACTGATTGTAGAGGAGCCAATAGCGCGAAGCGCCGAAAATTTTCGAAATTTTTACCGTTTTCATGTAGAATTTACGCCTTTTTATTGACAAACAATTCGGAAATCATAAGTGGCGCAAAGCATCAAGAAATTCAATCATATTTTACCGCCCTAGACAATAATCGGCGGTGCTAAGCGCAGGAAAATTTTGACGTTTTTACTCTTTAAACTCAATTTATGCCGCTTGAATCATACAGAACAGATAAACTAATTGCGACGCGAAGCGCCGAAAATTTTTAAAAATTCCTAATCCTTTTACCTTTTCTGTCCTCTCAAAAATCTTTTTCAACATGTAGAACGAGATTGTACGGCTCGGGGTCTGGGGTGACGCGCTCAAGCGCCACCAGCGAGGTCCAGCGCAGAACCCCCGAAAATTTTGTAAAAAAACACTCTAATTTTCAATAAGTAAAGTTAAAATTTTCGCAAATTGACAAAATCTCGGTTCTGAATTAAGTCCAAAAAAACTTAAAATTGATGAACACCTACACTGCACAAAACTTCTGAGCTGAAATGCGTTTTTCGACCTCTGCTAAGTATGTAGCGCAGCAACGGGTCGCAACCAATAAGTCATTGAAAGATGTATCAATGAAAATTTTGTTCTTACCATTTTCAGGCTCATTTGTGCTCTTCTTATTAACTAGTTCAGAAAACAGAAAATGCGCAAAAACACAAGAAAATTTGGCCTTTCCTTTCATTTAAAATAGAATTATGTGTCCTTGTAACGAAAGATAAACAAAGCAGAGAATAGATAAATTGGTACGCAAACATTTTCGCACTTTTACTATTATGTTCAACAAGCATGTGCAGTTTCATTCAATCAACTAATAGTGCATTAAATCTCTAAAGTGCTGCGAAGTGCTGGATTATTTTAACAGATTCAAGCTTTTAAATTCATTGGATCTGTATAACAATAAATAATAAATAATAATGACTCGGCGCGAAGCGCCGGAAAATTTTGACGTTTGTGCCTTTTTAAACTCAATGTTCTGGACACATTGCGCCAGAAAAATCAACATAATTTCTGAAAAATTCCGGGGGCATGTGCCTCCATTCCCACCCCCCGGCTACGCCTGTGATTCCGCAGTAATTTCGGCGCACTTCATAATGGAAAATATGCCAACATGTATGTACGTCTTAACAACATGGCGACCAGGCGTACTTTTTATGAAATATCGCGAGTGTCGAGTTTAACATATTAATTTTGCTGGTGAATGAATCGTCCTTGTTCCGAATATATTTGCTATTTATACAATTCTTCTATGTACCAACAAATAAAATGCTATATTTCACCCCCGAAAAAAGATTCAACCCCGACTCGAAAAATCATGTCCCCGGTCGGGGTCGGGATTTAGGCCGGGGTTTTTCGGGGTCGGGGTCCCCGTACGATCACTGGTTATATCCTATCCACAGACCTACAGTATATCTTCAAAGTACGTGTAACCTAAAAAATCCAGCGCCGATCTTTATAAAACTTGGCAGAAATGTTCCTCTTAAAGTCTTACGTGATGCCTTATACTTATTTGTTTTTTTTGAAAAATAGGAACTCCAATCAAAAATCCAAAAAATATTCGATTCTGACCTAAAAAAACCACTGTAACACAAAAAAACCAATGCCAAGTATATGTTGCCATGGCAACAAAATTAGTTTTCATTGACGTGCTTCAATTAGCATTGTTCCTTGCAGGAGATGTATATATAGGAACATTATTCAGAGTTGTTTCTGCGAGTCAAAGACTCAATTTATAAAAATTAGAGACGTTTCAATATAGCTTAGACAAAATTATCGATTTTTTGAAATTCAATGTAATAGAAAAAAATGTCTGTAAAAAGTGAAATTCAATTCCAGTAACATATTTCCGCTGCAAACTATGCATTCCGCATAGCTTTTTAAGGCTGGTTTTCTAGGTTACATGATTTTTTATCTCTCGAATTTTGCTGATTTTTTCAGTTTTGACTTTGATCGATTTTTCTACTAAGATGAAAGAAATTTATGGAATCTACTAGGTGGTGTAAGATGGGACTCTGGCGGAAGATTGCTCTGATTATATAACTTTAAAGATTGGGGTGGTACTACATACAGTACACACATGCAAAAACACAAAAAATGGTTTTTTAGAGGCCTGCACTATACATGTATATAAAAAGAGCAAATAGATGGACACCAAGCTCTCACAATCAAATGAACTTGTAGCAACACAATATATGTGCATTACTCATAAAATATATATACCTACATAATACATACCTTATCGAAAACGTCTCTGACGTTCGCCTCCGATTCGCCAAACCACATCGTTAGCAGTTCGGGGCCTTTGATGCTGATAAAATTAGCCTGACATTCATGGGCTATTGCTTTGGCGAGAAGAGTCTTGCCGCAACCCGGAGGACCATAAAACAACACGCCTCTTGAAGGCTGCATGCCAAATTTAAGATATTTCTCTGCATGCTCAATCGGGTACTGAAAAAGTAAAACAAATAGCAGAAACAGTTAGAACGAATAGACCAAAACAAACGTGCACACTTTTCCGTCGTCAGAAAAACAAACAACATACGTAAAATGGTACTTTTAGAGCACATCGGAATGAGGCTTACGTATTGTAGCTACTAGGGATGCAGCGGATACCCGCACCCACACCCGCTATTACCCGCTTCTTTTTTGGTACCCGCACCCGCACCCGCTATTCCGAAATTTTGCTATCCGCACCAGCTAAAAATATTATGATAAAACAGCGGGTGGCGGATAATAATGATTAGAATTTACGAAAAGACAAAACGATTCTGAGGCAGTGACACGTTAATGAAAAAACCAAAATGTATAACAGTGTGTTCTAACGTACCAGTACAAATTGGAAAAGCGAATATCTACTTGTAATGAGTCATATTTTTAGGTACCCTCTGGACTGCAGATACATGTTCAAGCTATCTTATGGTCAATTCCAATTATGCGAATTATGCTTTTTAAAAAAGAAGGGTCTAGGTGCCAGTCTTTACATGCATCAGTTCAACCACTCCAGCATGAGTAGAGATATTATGCAGCAATGTATTGTACATTGCTTTTTTAAGACGAAGTAGGACGTTTTGGCACTGCCGTTTTGGCGCCATACTCGTTGTAATATTATTAATTATTTACATTTAATTTATGATTAAAGTATAATACAGATTCTGAAAGCTCATTCAATTTTCTACGTGATGGTACAAATTACTTTTAGAATATCTTTGAATTTAATGAGATAATTAAACGCGTCTAAAAATACACTGGATTTTCTACAGTTTTTCAGTCGTACACAAATGAATACTCGTCGATTCTGAATATATAATTTACTTAAAAATTGCTTCAAAATTAATGTAGTTAGAATATTTTTTAAGTTGCTGGCGCGAAAACGTCGTAGACCCTTTTTAAGAAGAGAATGATAACAACAAGTGTCTAAACATTGCATTCTGCAAAGTGCAAATATATTACTCATATTGGTCAATGGTTCAATCATTGACAATTTACTTATCTTTAATTCGCAAGTTTACAGTGGTCGCCATGAAGATGACGCGCCATCACCCAGAATTATAATGGATGGTGTCGCGACGCATCATGCGCCATCATCTCTTTTCATTAAGCGCCATTAAGCTCTTTCATCCCGTTAATCTGGCGATGCGGACGGCGCAATTTAGCTATTAATAGCGCCAACAAGAAGGAAGCGCGCCAGCATTCACGTACACGCTTCCTTGTTGGCGCTATTAATAGCTAAATTGCGCCGTCCACATTGCCAGATTAACGGGATGATGGAGGTTAATGGCGCCTAATAGAAAAAAGAGATGATGGCGCATGATGGACGTAACGCGGCGCTCGCGACGCACCATCCATTATAATTCTGAGGATGATGGCGCGTCATCTTTCATGGCGACCACTGTAATTCATTGAGAGAGTAGTCTGCAAAGAAAAAGACAATCAGCTTGAAGATTAATATGAATTTTGCACACAGTAAATGACTGCATTAAGCGGACAAAAAATGGAGCATTTTTAGTCCTATTTATATTATGCTATATCTCACTGCTAAACCCGCCACCCGTACCCGCTATTTTTAAGGTGCGACACCCGCACCCGCTAAAGCAAAATTTTGGTACCCGCACCCGCTATTCCAAAAAATGTGCACCCGCTGCATCCCTAGTAGCTACTGTCCACCTGTATGAATTGCACGTTCTACTAACCTTGAAAAAACTAGTCACATGCATGCAACAGGGGGATGGGAAACCCCACCTATGTAAAGTTAATCTTCCCCAAAACAGCAATTTTTGACCCCCGAGTTTTGGCAAACACTTGTGTTTGCTTTTTTAAACCATTATTGGCCAAAAATTGAACGTCGTTTAAATCCCACGCCCGAAAAAATAGCCAGCTATGCCACCCGAAATTTTGAGCTGTCGAATGTCTGACCTTATGTCATTTTCACAAAAAGCTTAGTTATACCGAGTACTACATAACAATGGCTAAGCATAACTTACATACTTTACTTGTTTTTACCATGAAATTCGAATACACAAACAGCTATGTATGCTAAGGTAACTATGCTAGAACAAACATAGGCATAGATTTTATGTACATATGTAGGACATCATTGCATCTTTACATACATACAAAAGGGGAATGGGGATCCCCATGCAATCGAACGTCCCAGTTCTCCCAAAACCAGAAATTTTCGATCTACAAATTTTTGACTGGCGTTTTTAGCCATTTGTAGGTGCTTTCTTAAGCCATTTGTAGGTGCTTTCTTAAGTAATTTTCCACAAAAATTAAAGATCATTGACCCCTTATCGAATCGACCAGCTACCCCTTCCAATTTCGAGCTATTACATGTTTGCACACCTGAGCAATGCCCCATATCGCCCTCATCCGGCAATGGGCCGGATCGATACTGCAACAGGCAGAATGGTCTCTGGGTTGGGTGCTGTTGTGTACATGAGCTACAGTGATATAATATCTTTTGTCCATAACATCAGATTTCTTCGAAAAACAAGCTTATCAGTCAAAGTACCGTACAAAATAATTTAATTAGGGCAGATGAAGGTAGTTTTCTAAAAACTACACCTACACCTAAATCCTCCCATGCAAAACATATTCTAGCAAAAAAAGAGAAAGGACAACGAAAATAAGGCAACCTTTCTGTGAAATTGACCACACAATCTAAAGATTGGATGCCACAACGGAACGAAGCTCTAGTCGTTGCCCAGGTATGCACGTACAGTTCTCGCCATGAAATTTGAACAACAAAGAACCGATTGAGTTTATTTAGGAAGGCTTTTTCACGACCAAATCGCCGAAGATCTAAAGAGTATCCTAACATGCTTTACTTTAAGAAAACGCGACCCAAAAACGCGAAGTGCTGGTTAGTTTTAAGAAAACGTGACCTAAACACAGTCAGACCGTATATAACTCAACGCGCTTAGAGCATATTAATATTCATTATACTCATGCAATTCATATACAAATGATATTGTGTAGATAATGCGCACACGTGCGCTATCTACACGAATCTATTTAAAAACGCGCACTGAGTCATAAGAAGTCGAGCGTTTCCTTGAAGTAAAGCGTGTCAGGGTATTCTTTAAATGTCCGACGATTGGGTCGTGAAAAAGCGTTGCCAAACCACCTCAATCGGTTCTTTATTATTCAAATTTCGTGTTAACACTGTACATACATACATATGTGTACATGAATACTTGAATTGAAATCAAAATGACAGTTGGAATGAGAATATTGCACTTACTTGCACCAATTCTTGCAACTCTCGCTTAACACTCCCCAAGCCACCAATATCTTCCCAGGTGGTAGTTGGCGTTTCGACAACCGTCTCGCGCAACGCCGACGGACTGCTTTTCGACATGGCCCACCGGAAATTGTCCATTGAAACGGCCAAACTGTTAAGAACCTCGGCGTCAATGTGCTCCTCTTCCAAGTCAATCAGATCCATTTTTTCGCGAATCTGCTGTAAAGCTGCCTCGGAACACAGAGAAGCCAAGTCGGCGCCCACGTAACCGTGCGATTCATTAGCTATTTGACAAACAGAGGCAAACCCCGTTAAAACGAATGAAGGCATTTGACGTTAACAAGAACATTCAATTAAAAGAGTCATCATTACACCAAATTATTAATTACTAAAATTCGAAGACTATGATTCTTATCCTGGCAAAAACTTGGGGTTTAGGGCATTTTTAGAAGCTTTTTCGTGACAAATTGATAGAAAATAAAAGGTCATTTAAGCTCCTCTTCAGATGGCTGGCAAGGCCACCATACAAGCACAGCATGGGAATTCAGGGGTGGGTATAAGGTGCTTTTTTTGGGTCCGAAAATGGTAGGTACATGCACGTTTTTTTGTATCCGGCATAGATTTTTCCCGATGTACAAAAAAGACTTTTTGGGACCGTCTTTGTACATGTACAAAGATTTTTGGGAAGACAAAAATTGCAAAAAAGGTCCGCCGAAATGAGTATTTGTGTATTCTATATATATATTTATAATGACAAAAATTGCATTCCGACTGAAAAATGTCAAATGCCGGTTTAAGACAATTCTCAGTGATTTTTGCCCTCAAAAACCCAAAAATTAGCTAAAATACACTACCGAACTCTGTTTTTACCACACTAAAATCGCTACTGTACCATATTATACTACCCAAAAATTTGTGTGTACGAAATGTACTAAGACTTTTAGGGATCATCTTTGTACATGTAAAAACGGACCTTGTACAAAAAAACACTGGGTACACGTCAAAAACGTCGTTTTTCAGCCTTTCTGACGACGCTCTGTCTTTCTAGAGCATAAAAACATAAATAAAATTAGAAAAAAATCTAAAAAAGTCGGAACAAATTGAACAAAATTTAGTCAAAACATGAGTATAATGGAGCGAAGCGCCGAAAATTTGCGTTTCTTGAGCAGATAGATAGCTAAGAACGCTTAAAAAATCATCTTTTTTACAAATTTTTAGAAAATTGTTGGGAACTCTCAAAAATCGCCTATTCTAGGGGAAGGGGGTAAAAAATTTTTGCGGGGGGGGGGTGGTTGAAAACCACCTAAACTCCCTAAATCATGTATGCCGGCAACTCCGTTCCAAAATTCTGAGCTGCTACATACATTTAATGTTCGATGTCAACACATCGAAGGCGCAAATGAGCATTTTTGTAAAGTAAAGCAAGGATTGTAGGTACATATATAAATAAGGGAGCCTCCACCCAAATGTCAAGCATTTGTCAACAGTTACATTTTTCGAATTTTGGCCAAAACTTGTTTGCAGGACTGCTCAAGATTGTTTTTGATGTTTTCAAACCTAAATCGAGAGCTCGGATATCCCCGTCCTTATCATGGCCGGATATCCCGTCTGAAACTATGAAGTTTTGTATTAAAGATGCCATTTACGGTCCTTTTTTCATCTGAAACTTTTATTTCCGTCCCGTATACTCAAAGTATATGCAAAGATTAGCTTTTAGATTTTGATGCATGTGTGATTTTTAAAAAGGGCATAGAGTTTATGCAAATTAGCGTAGGAAATAATCTCTATTAATTACCTCAAGTGCCATGCCACCATAAATGATCTGGGGGGGGGGTTTGGCCCCCCAGAAACATTTTTAATCCTCCCCAAAATTGGCAATTTTTTGAAAGTTCCTAAAAATTTTCAAATTTTCGAGAAATTTATAGAAAAAATGATTCTTTAAGCGTTTTTAGCAATCTATTTGTTCAAAATGTTTGGACTATATATTTTGTTCAATTTGTTCCGACTTTTTGATTTTCTTTCGAAATTTGTTATGTCCTTATGCGCTAGAAAGATAGAGCATAGTCCGAAACGCTGAAAACGATATTTTGGTCGCGTATCAACCATTTTTGACTCCCAAAAAGGCGATTTCACCGCCGTTACGTAATTACAACAAAGTCCTTTGGAAGATTTGACTGAAGGGAGGCAGGGGCGTGGCAGACATCAGGAATGCGTGTACTTCTCTCAATTCGGAAACTATTCAAACAGAACAAAATACAATTGTTAAGCAGTTTTCGAAATGCTTAACGGTTATGCATTCCCCAGAAATTTTGGCCATACGTGCATCTATAAACCCTTTCTTTTCCTTCTTTTTGTTTTCAAATTTGATTTTACATTTAGTTTCCTCCACGAAATGAGAAGAATTAACAGTCCTTAAAGTTTTCTTAAGGATTTATTGCCTACTTATAACACAGGACCTTGTCGTATGTTTTGCATTGTTGTGCGAAAACATATGACAACGTTCTATTTACAACATAGCCAACTCAATCCTTAAGTGATCTTTCGGGAATGTTATTGTTTGAATTTCGTGACGAGAAGTTTACACGCCTGCAAAGTATGCACGCAGGTAAAGTATACTTGTTCCAGGTCGACGTCGTCGGCCAACTTCATCTTTTTCGTGTGGATGCGCAACACTTCGAGTCGACCAATGGCGTCGGGAATGCCAATGTCAATTTCGCGATCAAAACGACCAAAACGACGTAGGGCCGGGTCAATGCTGTTGGGTCGATTCGTGGCTGCGATGACCACAACGTGGCTGCGTTGCTTCAGACCATCCATCAATGTTAAGAGCTGCGATACTATGCGACGCTCCACTTCGCCATGAGTCTGAAAAAGCGAATAAAATAGTGATATGAGAGGATATTCTGAAATTTGATTCAAAATTTGACCCATACATTCCCACACGAGGTGACATTTACGGGCGTTTATATACATGTAATATGGGATAGGGAATCCCCCACCCAAGGCTAGTCGTCTCCCCACCCCCAACCCGAAGCCAGAAAATTTTTGACCCCTTTCCCCCATTTTTGAAAAAAATTGCATTTTTGGCCGTTTTAACATAGGTGTTTTTTTGGCCGTTTTCGACCAATAATTGGAGGTCACTTAAGCCCCCCTTCTAAAAATGACCGGACACCCCCAAACAGAATTTCAAGCCCTTACATGTTCGAACATTAACTCTACCTCAGGGTCCAAAAGTCGAATCACTTTCTGACGATTTCGAACTATCAAACATTTTCTGTATGATTTTTGGGGACGAAGGTAGCACAGATGTTAAAATTTTTCAGTACCTATGTACATATATAGGTGCCTCTGTTCTGTTTACATATAAAATGCCTAAAATGATCTAAAACGTCAAAATTTTGGACGAGTTCTAACATTTTTCACTGATAAAATTAACGAAACGAGTCATAATTAGATAAAAAGTACTAAAAATGCAATCTTCCACATCTGAACATTTCATTTAGGATGTTTAAATTATTTTTCTTATTTGGCTTGCAAAAAAGGTTTGAACCCTGAATTTACTGGTCCTAAAGCATTTTAAAGCATTTCCAAATGGTTTATCAGTAGAGCGGAGGAGTGGCGAGCTGCATACGTAGGATTAAAATTAAACCTGATGCAACAATTATCGCGATCACAGATGCGCAAGCTCCAAAAGTAAGTGAGGAGAGGTTTCATTGAAACTCTGGGACGGTTGATGAAGTTGGACGAAAAAATTTAAATAAAAATGATTACGAAAAAAGTAAAAACAGTCAGGAAAAGTTAAAAAGCTTAGTGTTACATCAACTTAAAAAATCACTTATGTATGTAGTACAACGACTTACATACGTACCTACATAGCTTGAAATCTTGTGTTTCAAAGTATGTAAAACTTACTTTTTCTCTCTTCGGAGCGATTGAGTCAATTTCGTCAATAAAAAGTATAGCAGGTGAATTTTTCTCGCATTCTTCAAATGCTTTTCGTAAATTCGATTCGGATTCACCAGCCAATTTGCTCATTATTTCAGGACCTTAAAAAAGCGGGCAGGGAATCTATGTCCTATATATGCCGAAGCAAATGGCTTCAGCCGGCGAAATAGAGGTTCAAAGTTAGGTCAGTTTATTCCCTATGTACACAGATTTCAAATTTTTATATCTTCTTTCCGCAAATTTACGCTGAAAAATTGATATTCGCGACTTGAGTGGAATACCACCCGAAGTTGGCTGCCCCCTCATACCCCTAAGCTGAAAAATTTTTTACCCCTACCCCGATTTTTAGAAAAAATGGAATTTTTTTGGCCTTTTTTGGCCAAAAATTGGAGATCATTCACCCCTCCCCCTAAAATAGCCGGGGAACCCCACGCGAAATTTCGAGCCGTTACATGTATGGCCGTAGCCAATCCCGTTCTCTCAAAACAGCAGCTACCTCATCTTGTGAATTATTTATGGTAAACACTGTTTTTTTATTAGCGCGGCGCCAAGAAAATCTGTCCTGCGCTAATGGGACATTTCGTAGATTAGCGCCCTTCGCAAAGGCTTTTCCAGATGAAAAAGTAGCGATTTTAACATTTTTAAAGAAACTGTTTCAAAATTTTTCGGCGCATCGCGCCGAATTCGTTAAAAATGTATCATTTCTGTTTTCCCATCACTATTTTGTTATTTCATCATCAGCGAGTACCTGCTTTAGCAACTTTTCAGAAAGGGAACCCATGATTTGCGGCGCTTTGCGCCAGATTAATTGTTTTTATATTACGTTTGCCTTCCAAACAGCCTAAACTTGAGCAGACAAAGAAAACATGCCAAAATGGTGTTCTGCGTCGTTATTGACTTTGTGTATTGTTGATTTTCGCAATACACGAAAATTCACTGCAAAGATAGCTTAAAGAAATCGCCCAGTATAGCATGGACCGCATAAAAAGAAATCAGTCGTGTACATACATAGATAGCTTTAAGATTAGATTTTTTGTATGAGTTGAAAGAGGTGACAATTTTTCTATAATTTTCTCCGAAATTTATCGTCAGCAGCTTATAGAGCTCATTGAAAAACGCTTTAAAACACCCTTATTCTTGTCTATCTCCTAAGAGTTGTTTTTTCTGGGGCGCTAATGAGAAACTCTGCGCGCAAATGCAGAAAAATCAGGGATCTATCCACCCGGATATGATCGTCTCTCCATCCACCGAAAACTAGAAAATTCTTCAATCCTAATTTTTGGCAAAAACTTGAGCTTTTGGCCATTTTTGGCCAAACATTGACGGCCATTCATACCCCTTCATACGAGAGGTGGGGGGAATTACCCCGTGAGTTTTGAAAACTGATAACCATACATGCAGAGCATGGGAATTCTGGGGAAGGGGTAAAATGATAAATTGCCTTTTTTAGGCCCAAAAATGGTAGGATCGCGTCAAAAACATACATCTTTTTTCGTCGTTTCTGCCGATGCTCCATCTTTCTAGAGCATAAAAAGAATAAAAGAAAAAGAATAAAAAAGTCGGAACAAATTGGACAAAATAATATAGGTCAAAACATAATAACGCGAAGCGCCGAGAATTTGGCGCTTTTGAGCAAATAGAAAACTAAAAACGCTATAAAAGCTCTTTTCTACAAATTTTTAGAAAATTTCTGGGAACTTTTAAGAAATCACCAATTCTGGGGGGGTTAAAAATTTTTGCTGGAGATGAAAATTTTTCAGGAGAGAGGGTGAAACCCCCAGACAATGCATGCTGATAGCTATGCAGCCATTTTGGCCAAAAAAGGCATTACTATATAGCCTTTTTTGGCTCATGAAATAAGCTATATAACCTTTTTGGGTTCATAAAACTTGCTATATAGCCTCTTTTGGACTCAGAAACTTACTGAGTGAGCTCAGAAGTGCTACATAGTTGTCTTTTCTTAGTTTAAAAAGGATATATACATATGTAGCTATTTTTTCGACTAAAGGGCTAAATAGCTATTTTTAGTCTAAAAAGGCTATATAGCTATGTTTGTGAGCCAAAAAGGCTATAGCTAATTTTCTGAGCTCAAAAAGACTATAGAAAGCATGAGCTATCTAGCGATTTTCGGTTTTCACTCCCCCTGAAAGCTTGACCTTGCGCAACTATGCCCCCCTAAAAATGACCGGGATCCCTCACACAAAATCTCGAGCCGTTGCATGTACATACATACGCTAATGGGTGCACGGAATCTTCGATAGTGTATTTATGAGTATTACTTGAGCATTCTCATGACGTGAACATCAAGGCTTTTTAATATTGATGACACTACTATATAAAATCGGATGCAGTTGTATTCTCTTTTTCATTTTCTTTCAATTTCATTCTTAATCCGTTTTTGTTATATTCTTTTTATTCATCTGTTTTTCACTTTCTATGATATTTAAATGCAGGAACAGCGCCTGCGCATTGCGAAAATGCCGAGAAATTCTCGTCTGCGCAGAACAAAATTTTTAACGTCTTAACATTTACAGTCAACCGAACACATCCAATTTTTGGATCAAAGGAAAGAGAAAATGCCAGAGGGCAATTATTTGTTAATAAAATTAGAGGAATAATCAACTCTTCAGATACGGGAGAACGGTCGAGTTTGGGTAAGGAACTATCATTCTTTTGTTATTTGCAAACAACTTAATGCACGCTAATATATCTTATGAAATCTTACCGTTTAGAAGGAAAAAATATGCGCCTGTTTCATTGGCTACCGCACGGGCGATCAAAGTCTTGCCGCAGCCAGGCGGACCAAACAGAAGAATGCCCCTTGGAGGCTGAAATGAAAAAAGACAAAATAGAGAAACACACAATCGCAAGCAATGTCACAAATAACGAGTCGTGATCATATTTATGTACGTGTTCTTCGGTGGTTTAAACCCTCAGACTGGCTACTGCTGACTCCGCTAAATAGCTAAATCATAGGTGCACAGTAGTGATGTCCCGGTGCCGGTGCTACACTAGCATATTATATAGTGTACTATGCTTCTACAAAAAGGGTTAAATTTGTACCTATTTTTCATCGGATATACATATTAAGGGCAAAATTTCATTTGGCTAGTAACGACTTCATTATTTTTAATTTATGAATACATATTAATTTTCTCACTTAAGCATTAAACAAACAAAAAATTGTAATAAAATTGGAATTCGAAGAAAAATAAAAGTCAAATAGTGTACATATTATGAGTTTAAGTGTAGCGCAATCAAGATTGGCTTGTGCAGTAGTTGATTCTTTAGTCAAATCGAAATTTGGTTTTAGTGCATTAGTTAATTACATTATCTGATGCACTGTTTCTTCAACTAGTAAGAAACAAACATGAAAATAGCCACAAAAACTTTTTGAGGTTAAATTATTTGAGTTTATCATTTCACATTCTTCAAAATCCTCTGAAAACAAACATGGAATATATTAGTAATGCAAAAGACTTAGAACTTCATTTACAAAGTTTTAACAAGCTTTTTCCGAATAATTTGCAGGAAAAGTTTTGCATACGGTCTTCTGCTCAGGAAATGGAAAAATAAAAATGGATTTGATGAAATTAAGTTGAAAACTACTCGGTAGTGCTCATCCTTCTTGCCTACAGATGGTAGAATTAGAAGAACTTTCCACTCTACATATATGTCGATGTTTTTAATTTTAATTTACTGTATTAATTCTCTTTTATATAGCACCGGCACCGGCGCCGGTACCAGCCCAGGCCGTGCTTAGGCACCGGCGCCGGTGCCCAGGACATCACTAGTGCACAGCATGACCAATCTAGAAATCAGTCGGTCTAAAAGAGAAAGCGGTCAACAATTGAGCCTTTTTTGAACCAAAATGACTTCAAACACTGAGAAAAGTTTCATTTTTCATCCGTTTTTGGCCTTCATTTTGCCTCATTTTCCCAACAAAATTTTCCATTTTTCCATTGTCCCTTCTGGGGTAAGGGTCAGGATCCCCACGTGCATGTCTGCCTGTGAACGTATATGATAGAAGGGGGGAGAATTTAGGAGAAAAGGGCGTTTTCACATTCTTCGAAAAAGATTGGACTTCGTGGAACAAGAAAAAATATCAACAAGACGAACCTATTGGATGGAAACGCATAATTTATATACGCGGAACAATTCTCGCTAGCTGACATAAATTGCACATTTTAATCATTTTCGTATGACAAAAATGATGCGCGTAAACTTTACGATTGGATAATCGAAGGAAAATACATATGATTAGATGGTTGGTTGCTATTTCTTTACTTTTGATGTTAATCTGCCTTACTTAAGCACAAATTTGACTCAAGTCAAATATTCGATTCGTTATTTGCAATAAAAACTGATTTCTTTGAAGGAATTATTTGCAACATAAATCAGAGCAGGTATGTAAGTACATAGTGGTTTTTAATAGAGCTGTGCCGGGGCCGCCTTTTTTGCCGGGGCTGGGGCCTAGGCCCCGGTGCCGGGCCTGGCCGGGGCCAATAATAGCGTGCTTTACCATACTCATAGTACGACCCTGCCCTACCCCTTATATGTACCTACCTATGCATATATTCTTGCTTGTAGATATGCACGTCAAGCGTTAATATTTGCTCGGATTACAAGATATAACAGAACATGGGCATCGGGAGATCCAGACCCCCAGAATTCTCATTCTCCCCCCCCAAAAAAATCCGCTAGACCCCCCAGAAATTGATTTTCACAATTTTTTGTTTTTGTGCGGTTTTTTGATGCTAATGGATAGCTCATTGAGAGACGCGAGAAAACGGTGTTTTTTTCGCTCTACCATATATTATCAGGCACTTTTTGACTTTGAAAAATGTTGGACCCCCTAGAATTTTTGAGCTGCCCATGTATGGATTTAACTCCTCTGACTTGGATGCGTTTTTCAATGTGCTTTACTTTGCACTTTTTTAGGCTTATTATTCTATTTGTTCTGATAGACGTAGCTGTCTGCTACCAAGCAAGCTGGAAATGCTCGTCTATATGAATTGCAATTTAAAATATGTCAATTTTGATTATTAACTAGAAATTTGCACCAATCTGACATAGTGAAATAAAGATTTGAATTAGCAAGATCTGTGGTTTGCTTGAAATTGAGTTTGAAGGTAAATCTGCCCAAAACATTATCAATTTTCTACATTATTATCAACTCTAACATTGACCCCGGCCCCGGTGCCGGGGCCAGCCTGACCCGGCCCGGGGCCGGGGCCTAGGTACCGGCACAGCTCTAGTTTTTAATGCAATTTTTGCCGAAAACGTCATATATATGTATGTACATTACATATGTAGAATCAGAACGAACAAAATGACAATGATATAAAGGGCGAAATGTCCAATAAAAAAATGATTTTAGCCATTATGGGTGTTGAGCTGAAAATCTCTATTACCTTAATGCCGATCGCTTTGAATAATTGAGGATGCCTCAATGGGAGTTCAACCATTTCTTTAATCTGCGCTAACTGCTTTCTGCATCCACCTATGTCCTCGTAGCCTATATCATCAGCTTTTTCTTCCTCGTCCTATTGATAACATTACTTTGTTGAAAAACTTCAGTAGGTATCATTTAAAAAACGTTTATTCTAAGCGGGAGCACTTTTAACAAAGGTTAAATTGGTCAGGAAGGGGTGAAATTTGAGATTTTCATCCCTCCCAAGAAATTGCGTTTATAATTTATTACAATATCTAAGCAACTCGAAAACATACTAAACATCCATGTAACAGGGGGATGGAAGATTCTCCCACCCAAAGTCGGTCTCCCCCACCCTCTTAATGCCAAAAATTTTAGACCCCCCATTTTTGGCAAAAACTTGCATTTTTTCCTATTTTGAGGTGCCTTTTTCATATTTTAGGCGAAAAAATAGGTCGTTTACCGCCCTTCCCCCTAAAAATGGCCCGAAATCCAAACACAAAATTTTGAGCCGTTATACATAAATGATTATAAGCATTAATCGCTCGATGTAAATACCAAACCTATGTATCATCTGAACCCTTTAGCAGACATAACACCCCTTTCATACATTTAATAGGGGGTGGGCCAAACAAGATTTAACCCCCCCCAATTTTGGCAAAAACTTACGTTTTATACCATTTTTAGTGCTTCTTGCTGCTTTTGACCGACAATTGAAGGTCCCTCCTTACCCCCAATGAAAAATGGCTAGGTGTCCAAAAATTTTGAGCTGTAGCAGGTCTGCTCCACTCACCCTTCTCTACGTGCACGTACATACAGACGATACACTTATTCGGTTTTTTCATATGTATAGGGGCGTTTTTCAATTTTTGCGCATAGATAGGCAGATATGTACATTACGTGAACAATAAGATCAATGCTAACAACTAAGAACGTACAAACAATCACTGGCATAGGACAACGTAAGATTCTCGAATCATGGAAAGTTAAAAAACTCAATGAAATCGAGGGTAATTTTGGACTTACAGGAGATCCTCGCAGCCTAACTTTTGAATGTACGATTACTAATCAGATATTTAATAATATACTCTACAGATGAGCAAGGTAAATTAGAGAAATAATGACGCTTTTTCACGCAATTCTAGGTACACTAAATCAGTGTTTTTTCGTACTCGGCAAAGATTTTTCCCGGTGTACAAAGACTTTTCGGGACCGTCTTTGTATATGTAAAAGATTTTTGGGAAGACAAAAATTGCAAAAAAGGTCTGAAATTCGCAAAAATTTTCGGAGTAATTGTTTGTCCTATACACTGTTTTCTTTTTTTGTACAGAAAACTTCGATTTTTTTTGTACAATCGAAAATCGGTCGAAAACTGCCTATACTTTGTATACAAAGATATACAAAGATCGATCAAAATCTTTGTACGAGCCTCAAAATCTTTGTCCCGTACAAAAATAAAAAACAGTGGTCCTATATATCTTTAAAATGGCAGAATTTGCATTTATGTAGAATGGAAACAAAATAAGTTTTGGCGTGGGAAACCCAGAAATTAGCTGAAATACACTACTAAAGATCGAAAACCATGTTTTACCACACTAAAATCGCTTCTGTACTATATTATGGTACACAAAAATTTACATGTACAAAATGTACAAAGACTTTTGGGTACCATCTTTGTATGTACATGTACAAACGGACCTTGTACAAAAAAAACACTGCACTAAATCCTGTTTCGTAGCCTAAAGTTTGACTTGCTTATACAAAAATAATTTGTACAGAAAAAGGTGTACCTCCCGCTTAACCGGTTCTCCTTCGCAGTGAATGATTGTGTCCGGCGCTACGATGCAATAAGGAGAGGGGTCGACCTCCATGACCTTAAATTCAACGGTGCGCATTGCGCCTAGCACAGTAAACGTGTCACCTTTTCGCACAGGACGATAGGCCTCGGAAAAGTAAGGTTTGAGGAACACTTCAAAGATATTTCTAAAAAAAGAAAATAATTTTAAACATTTTCCGTAATCCAACAGCGTTAAATATAGACTCACCCGGTCAATCCTTCTATGGTGTCGTCGTAAGGCAAAACATGCACTCTTTTGCCATATTTCATATCTGGCAACGCTTGAATGCTGTGATGAACAAGTAATACATTTAATTATGAATACTATGCACCATACATAATCTTGGAGGTTGGGGGTTTTCACCCCTAAAATTATTGGCGATTTTTCAAGTTTCCAAAATTTTCCTAAAAATTCGTAATGGCTGCTTTTTAAGCGTTTAGCTATCTATTAGATCAAGTGTCAGATTGTAGGCGCTTCGCGCCATATACTCATGTTTTGACCTATACATTGTCCATTTCATTCGACTTTTTTGATTTTTTCGAAATTTTTTATATTTTTATGCTCTAGAAAGATAGAGCATCGTCAGAAATGACAAACAACGATGTTTTTGATGCGTATCCACCATTTGTGGGCCCAAAAAAGGCCCTTTAAAATTTCACCTGTTATGCACACATCTTAATGTTTTGAATTGTCAAAGACATGCAAATAGTCACGTATGTATAGGTGTAGACGAAAGGTAGATGGGAAATTTCCTTCTAAATATTTTTGAGTATTTTCGATAAGTAAAATACGTTTCTCGACGTAAAAATACTCAAATTTTCGACGCTAGTTCAATGAAAATCATAATTTAATTCCTATATTTCATTTTATAAGGTAGAATTTTTTTCCGTTAAAATTCTCTGTCTTTCTTATAGTGCTCCGCATCAAAACAACTCAAGCATTGATATCTTGAAAAAGGAATAAAACTGAGCTTAAACATGTAGACATTCCGAAAATTTTCAGTTGAACAACGTCGACAAATGCGCTTTTTTTCGCTATCCCTACGTGATTTCCGAGATATTAACCAATTTACTATGAATCCGCCCCCTTCCTCAGCCGAAAATAAGGCAAAATTAAGAACACAAATTGACAAAAATTGATTTTTCGCCATAGATGCCCAATCAATTGAAAGCCGTGAATTGCTCTACCTGGCATTTAAAGAAATTTTTCAGTTCATTATAGCTCAATAAAGCGTTCTGACTATAAGAGCGCAGCATGACCGATCTGGGGGAGCGGTTAATAATTAAGCTCTTTTGGGGCCAAAAACCCTTAAAGACTAGTATCAGCGCTAAAATAGCGTTAAAACTACGTTAATAAATACTTTCTGATAAGTCTAAACCGCTTCTAGAGGAAATTTTTAATTTTCATCCGTTTTTTCTCCATTTTGCCACAATTTCCCGAGAAAACTTACAATTTTTTCCACACGTGCACGTCTGGTTCTGCTAACTAGCCTACGCTCACAACACCGCCCATACTGTGCACCAAAAGACGAGTGTGAGGGATTCCATCCAGGTCTCTTAGACCCTGCAAAAGAATGGCTTAATTTTTTGGAAAAAGATAATCAGGGGTCGATAAAAGATGCTAATCGAAGCTTTTTTGCGAAGATGCTTGAAGTCGAACAGAAACTGCGAAAAGTTTAATATTTTCTTCAAATTTAAAATTTCTCTTGAACTACTTGAACATCACATCAAATTTTAGGATAACTTCCGCTCAATAAAGCTGTATAGCTGACCTCGAGGCAAGGCTTAATTGATTATGCTATGCACTGATGGCTGCCAATCCAAAAGCGGAAATCAATGTCACTTACTTCCCTCTGAATAAATAACTATGTGCCTTATGCTTATAAGAAATTTAAGACAAGTTTATTTATGCAATTATATACGTTCATACATGTAGCAGGGGAATACCCTCCCAAAATAAGACGCCCCCTTCCCCCAAAAGCCGGAAAATTTTTAACCCAACCCCGATTTTTGAAAAAAACGCGTTTTTTGTCGTTTTTAGGTGTTTTTCTGGCCCCAGCCCACCCAAAATTTCGAGCCGTTATGTTTGATTACGTCACACTCAAGTTTGGCAATGCATAGCGTTGTTCTGTACGGACGAAAGACCTACGAATCAGCTAATGTTTTCTGTACACTTTAAAAAATGCTAGATTAAGGAATGATGCCTAAGAAGCGGTGTGCAGACAATTAATCGCCAACTATTAATCGCGCACAATTAATCGTGGACAATTAATCGCCGAACAATTAATCGCGGTAACAAACAATCGCCGGGACATGTACTCGCCTATATGTATGTATTTATAGTCAAAACAATACTTTTACTTGAAACAAAAACTGTCGTTGCAAAACACTCCGAATTTGTCTAAAAATTGAAATTGTGTGACAAGCCACGCAAATAATCAGTAATATCTAGCTCTCCATAGCTATTCACGATTCTTTGAATACGAAGTGTTCAATCATCATTTCGTTTTTGCTTGGTTCTAATCGTAGCGCCTTGAAAAATTTCCAAACTGTGGAGTAATGATTTTAAAGCGTTTCTAGCAATCAATTTTCTCGAAGGTGTAAAATTATCGACGCTTCGCGCCATATTTTTATGTTTTGACTATATTTTGTTCCATTTGTTTGGAGGGTCCCCCCAGAAAAATTTTCAACTCCCCCAGAATTCGCGATTTTTCTAAAGTTTCCAGAAATTTCCGGAAAATTCGCAGAAAAGGTGCTTTTTAAGCGTTTCTAGCTATCTATTTGCTCAATAGTGTCAAAATTTTGGAACTCATGTTTTAAGTACATTTTAATTTATTCGACTTCTCGATTTTTTTCGAATTTTCTCGTGTTATTATGCTCTAGAGAGATACATAGAGCATCGTAAGAAACGCCGAAAAACAATGTTTTTCACGCGTACTCACTATTTTTAGGCCCAAAAAGGCACCTTAAAATTTCACCCCTCCCTTAGAATTCCCATGCTGTGCATGTATGATAATAAGCTAAGCTTTCACACCCATTACTTTCCTTTTTACACACCTTTTTATATTTTTTATACAGGTATTTATTTTTGACATGCTTTTGATGACGCTTGGTTGTTTACGATTAAATAGACCCACGATTAATTGTGTGCACGATTGAAGTGCTCTGGCGATTAAGTGTCGGCGATTAATTGGTGGCGATTAACTGTCATGTAATCCTAAGAAGCTATGTATATACAAAAATTCACCTTACAACGTCGCCGAGCCTAACCTTCAGGTTTTTTCGAATAACTCGGTTAGTCCGGATTTTTTCATTTGTGCATGTTTGATCTGACAGCACAAGGCAGACAGTTTCCTTGCGACGTTTTCCCTTTAGAATCACGGTGTCGCCTCTAAACAGTTGGAGCTCGTCCAACTTTGCCTAAAGCAAAAGTTTACATCTTGCACAAAAAGCACTTTCCAAAGGCGAGTACATATGAAAGATATCAGTTCCCAAGGTCGAAAGTTCAGCGGAAGGGGGGGGTGAAATTCCAAAATTTGGGCATCTTAATTTTGAGTTCTAGTCTTTGGCAGGTCAAATATGAAAAATGGTTGAAACATCCTACGTAAAATGTTTCAATGTATAAAAGTGCATTTTTTGTATTTTTAATTCAACTCTGACTCATTTCTTCATTTTTGCGAATAAAAAACATAAGAATCCATCGAAAATTTTAACTTTTCAGACCATTTAAACTTCATTGTATGCATTTTATGGGTAAACAAAACAAAAATGTACCAGTCGGCCGAAAACAAGTTCAAGATCTATGCTGGTTTCGTTCCCAAAAATCATACAAAAATACTAATACTAATACTGTTTTGTATACCCATAAAATACCTAGAATGAACTTAAAATAAGCTAAAAAGTCAACATTTGCGATGAATTCTTATATTTTTCACTTACAAGAAAGACGAAACTAGTCAGAATGGGACAAAAAGTAGTTAAAAATGCAGTTTTTCACATTAAAACATGCTACATAGGATGTTTTAGCCATTTTTGATATTAGACCTGCAAAAAAGGCTAGACTCTAAATTTAGTGGTCCTAAATTTTGGGATTTCACCCCTGAACTTTCGACCCTGGGAAACATGGTCGCAAGAAAAATAAGATAGCAAAATATAAAAATGCGAATATCCTGGACATGCAGGCAAATAGCTTATCGCGTTCCAAATCGTCTGACAGTGACTCGAGTCTTTGACCCTTCGGTAGAAGTAATACCTTTCTCACCTCCCACCTATGGAAATTTATGAAAGACAAGCTCATACATGTAATAGGGGATAAGGGATTACACTTTCCGCGGGAATTTTTCAAAAATTCTGCGAGTTGGTCCGATTCACCCTGGGGGTTGCAGGGTTGATCATTCGCCAGAGTCAAGTCACTTGACCCTGAATTGATCCTTTGCTCCACGTATAAACATTAGCATTACTGGATGAAACCTAAATGACACCGATTGTACAAGGATAGAATTTTCATTCACAATGGCAAATGTTTTTCTGGACAAAACACACCGACTGTAGCACGTTTAAGAATTTTTTCAGCCGAAAATAAGCTCGATGCAAAGAACAAGAGAGATTACGTTAGCTTAAGTCAAAGGCGACCAACCAGATTTCGAATTTGAATGTCGTTTTAACACTTCTTATTGCAGTAATAATTTTCATCAGACAAAGACTTTAAGAAACCATCACTGTTCACATACACAAAGACTTTCATAGACAAAAACAGTAAAATATCAAGAATACCCTAAAATTTTTAACAATCCGTTCTTTAAGCTTTTACAATACGCAAGGAAAATATTTCTGCATTTCGCGCCTGTTACTGTCTTACTTCTTTTTATAAAGCTCCTGAACTGAAAATGAAAACTTAAATAAGCCAAAAATTTTTTGTGTCTTACAGAACTTGAAAAGACAAGAAAGCACTAGTTAGACGAAACATGCATAGATCAATCTACATTTCGTCTGGAGGGTCTCGTAGGTAGTTGCCGGAGAATCTGGCGGACTCCCCAGATCGATAACCATTTTGGATGAGGGTCCCCGGCCATTTTTAACAGGGGGATAAGTGAATGTCTCCATTTTTGGCCAAAAACAGCCAAAAACCGCCTAAGATGATCAAAAAAATTTTTCGCAAAAACTGGGGAGAGGTCAAAAATTTTCTGGAGTTGGGTGGATGGGGGAACGGCCCAATTAGGGTGGAGGGATCCCTCATCCCGTTACATGTATGCCCTTCATCGTTGCAGGCTCAAGCCTAATCTGGGCGCCCAGCCCAATCATAGTAATTGATGTTATTAACAAACTATGATATCGCTGCAAAGCATAACACCATATGTGGATGGTCAATCCGAATCTTTTTTAAAAAATTAATTTATTTAGTATTAAACGGCTGCATAATGCATTGTACATATTTATCTATCTATATTCTCGTTTACCATTTAGGAAACTATGTATTTTGCCTTGCCTGTGATAGACAAACGACCGAATTATCATCATTTGTCGCATCGTCAACGATGAGCCTATTCGGTCTGGCTTTTTCTTTCAAAATTGCCGTGGCAAATTGATCACCCTTCTTTAGTATTTCATCCTTTCCCTTTGAACTACAAAAATGAAAAAGAGATTGTATTTTTGAACACTGAGACAAAATAAAGTAGGTAGCGCGTCAAAACAAAATCGAATCCATTCTGGAACACGAATAAGTTTATCAGCTTTGAGGTCAGGAGCCGACTGGATGGCCCGGTTTTTAGCGATCAGACTAGTTTTTTTCTACAAAATCCTCTATGAACGTACAAAGACCGTTCCCAAAAGCCGGAACTTTTGCACATACGTATAAGCTTTACGGTACTAGTATAACATATTATGCTTACTCTTGTCCATGGGACACGTTATTAGTAAATATCTACTGGGTTGGTTCATACATGTACATACATATGGGTCAGCCAGACAGGTACTTCAGGCGATTTGAGCCGATGGAACATTTTTCCATCATTATTGGGAAAAGCAGTAAAAAGGTCAAAACTTTTCCGCTGTTTCGCGCTAGATTAGTGCTTTCAAGTTCTTTTTTACCAAAAAGCACCGAAAATTGATAAATTTTTGCATTTTTTAGTAAGTGTTATTTTCAAATTTTTTTGCTTTTTTTCAGCGATTTTTTCATGCCATTGGATACAGCTCGACGAGAAACGTCGAAAAATGGTGTTTTATCACCATACGACCACTTTTAAGACCATTTTTTGACCTTTGAAAATTTTTTTCGCCCCCCCCCCCAGAAATTTTTTCACATTCCAAAAATTTCGGTGCTGCCCACCTATGGTCTACAACTCCCAGAATTCACACTCCACCCCAAAATCCGCTAGACGCCCCAGAAATTGATTTTCAGAATTTTTTGTTTTTCTGCGATTTTTTGATGCTAATGGATGGCTCTCATTGAGAAACGCAAGGAAACGGTGTTTCTTCGCCCTACCATATATTCTCAGGCACTTTTTGACTTCGAAAAATCTTGGAACCCCAGAATTTTTGAGCTGCCCATGAATGGATTTAACTCCTCTGACTTGGATGCGTTTTTCAATGTGCTTTACTTTGCAATTTTTTTAGGCTGATTATCAGTGAACGACCGAAGCTCAAAATTTTGCTTCGGCCGAAGCCGAAGTTTCGGCCAGCTCTTGCTTCGGCTTCGGCCGAAGGCCGAATCTGTATAAATCCGCAGTCTTATCTGATTTACGAAGAATGAATTGCGAATTGAGTCATAAATATGAAAGTTAAGCTTGATTATGTTCAGGAGTAAATATTAAGTAATAAAACAGTGTCATTCATTGTAAAATTTCATTCAAAAGCGCAATTAATTCTCTTCATTAGCACTGATTTCATTATTAGACATTTCATGTATATCAACAGCTAATACGTATTGATCATCATCACATTCACTATCCTGAATATATAAAAATATGATGTATTATTAGGAATAAAGCCTGGAGTTCCTGAGAATTATGTAAACAATTGATTACTTCCTGATTTTTCTGCTGATACTTATATTTGTAGAAGGTAGACATAAAAAGCAAATAGAGATTTATTCCCTTTATTAGATGCAGATGTTTAAGAAAGTTAACACGTCTACCATGGAGCAATTATTTAATACAAAAAGAGAATGGTACACAGCTGTTTTTGTACTCAGCAAAGATTTTTCCCATTGTACAAAGATTTATTGTGACTGTCTTCGTACATTTACAAAGATTTTTGGGAAGACAAAAATTGCAAAAAAGGTCTGAAATTCGCAAAAATCTTAGGCGCTTCGCGCCGAAATCAGTAATTGTGTTCTACATATCTTTATAATGACAGAAATTGCATTTCAAAAGTAAATAAGTCAAATTTTTCGGCGCTTCGCGCCATTTTAAGACGATCCTCAGTGATTTTTGTCCTCAGAGACCCAGAAATTATTTAAAATACACTACCACAAGTCAAACAACTCTGTTTTTACCACACTAAAATTGCCACTGTACCATATTCTAGTCAGTGATCGGACCGAGGGTACTTTTTGGACCCTCGGCCTCGGCCGAGGCCGAGGCGACTTAAAACCCTTGCCTCGGCCGAGGCCGAGGGTAATGCCGAGGGTCAAGCTTATATACCTATACCCATAAATAGTACTCTTAGAATATTTTGAATGCACATGAGCTAGAGAATAATCGTAATATTAAACACTTTTTCGAATGTCAAACAATTAATTTTTATTTTCAATAATAGTAGATTAAATGTGTGAAGGATTTATTGAATAAAGTCAGCAGCATGAAAGCATACTTAATTTAACAAGTTGCCCCGTTGATGAAGACTTGGAAAAGTTAATAAAAAATATGGCTGAACAAGCACTTAAAAACTTTTATTACTATAAATAAGAAAACAGTGTCGAAGAAATAAACGAACAAACGAAATAAGCTAAGTAAAGACAGAACTGTAGCCATTGTTGTGCTCGCTTTTGCAGTACCTAATGCATGTTTAAACACGCTTTTTCGGTCATCCAATTCTGGTGTGGCAGGTAATATGACGGAAACTGCACTGTACTTTCCGATCATAGTTTCCCAAGGTCCAGAGTTGAGGGAAGGGTGAAATCCCAAAATGAGGGACCAGTAAATTAAGTAGTGTCTTTGTATGAGCGAACAAATTTTTGTAGATATTTTATATAAATATATTTTTAAAGATACACATTTTTACATACTGCCAGTGTGTGACCTGCAAGCGGCATGTAGTCCTAAACAGTGTTTTTTGTGCAAGATACCTTTTTACATATACAAAGATGGTATCCAAAAGTCTTAGAACATTTTGTGCATGCAAATTTTTGTGTACTATTATAGTATGGTACAGTAGCGATTTAGTGTGGTAAAACTGGGTTTTTCGACCTTTGGTAGTGTATCTTAGCTAATTCCTGGGTTTCTGAATATTTGACATTTTTCCATTCTAAATGCAAATTCTACTATTTTAAAGATACATATATAGGACAGACAATTACTGATGCGCCGAAAATTTTCGGAAATTTTATAGTTTTTGTCTCTCCAAAAATCTTTGTGCATGTACAAAGATGGTCCTGAAAAGTCTCTGTACATTATGAAAAATTGTTGCCGAATATAAAAAACAGTGGCCCTAAATGTGATAATTCCGCTTGAATTTAGTTGATACTATTAGTTCGGCGCGAAGCGCCGAAATTTTCATGAGCTTTTGATGAAATCTACACATAAAACTCGACTGAGAAAGCTAAAACAACTCGTACTACAAAATCAGAAATATTACAGATATTGTAATATGCCAATTAAATCTAGTAAGAAGCACTACTGTGCTTAGAAATCCAATGCAACATCAGGATAAATTAGTCAATTTTATCTTTGAACGGCAAAAAAGTGCAAAGTTATTAAATAGTACTTATTTTGCATAAAATTTTTAAAAACAGTATAAATAGATACAAAAGATATTTAAATCTGCATAAAGATGCCTAGATTACACAAAAATTGATTTTTGAGTGTTTAATGCCCCTGCTTCAATCTAAATACAGTATATTAGCGATATTTTGCGCGAAGCGCCGAAAATTTTTTGAAATTTCCTAAAATATACTGAAAAACGATATAATTAATATCACTTTGTCCAAGAAAGTATTTTAACATTGTATAAAAATGGCTCCAAAAAATGCACGAGCCGAAATTGATTTTTGGAAAAACCTGCATTTATTGGCCATTTTTAGGTACGTTTTTGCGATTTTCGGCCGAAAATTCGTGATCATTTACCCCTTCTCCCATAAAAATGGCCGAAAACCATAAGTGTAACAGGGGGCTTTGGGGAATTCCCCACCCACCCAGGGTTGGACGTCCTTCCCACACCCTTCCCTCCAACGTCATAAAATTTTGACCCATCCTCCCCATTTTTGGCGAAAATTTGCGCTTTGTTGGCTATTTTTAGGTGCTTTTGCCATTTTTGACATAAAATTAGAGTCGCTTATCCCGCCTCCTTCTAAAAATGGCCAGGGACCCCTACCCGAAATTTCAAGCCGTTACATGTATGCCGAGCAGCCCCTCCCGAAAATTTTGAGCTGTTGCATGCATGTTTTATAGTGATAGTTTGTCTATTCACTCTTGCTTACATTCAAAAATACTGTATCACTTCGTGAAATTCTAATAATTAGCTGCACTTTTGCCATAGTAAATATTAAGGTCAAAAAATATTCAAAAGGTTTTCACCAAAAATCGTCTGACAGTGACTTGAGTCTTGTACCCTGAAAGGAGGGTAATAACCCTCCCTCACCCCCTCTTTGGGAATGTGTGTTTCCGATCCATGTAGCGAGCATGAGAATTAAAACTTAGTCATCACATGAATAATAAATTGGCACTTTGCTGTATGTAACTTGGTGTAACTGGGTACGCGACTAAAACCATAAGAAAAGTCTATAGGTAAAAAATAGCCTGTGTACTGCAGATGCATTCTGAATAGTTAATATTCAACGGATATATTAAACTTATTCAAATTTGATTTTAACCCTCGGCGCCTCGGCACTTTTCAGCTTCGCCCTCGGCGCCGAGGCCGAGGCTCCAAAAAACGCCGAGGCTTGCCGAGGCCGAGGCCGAGGCCGAGGCCTCGGTCCGATCACTTGATTCTAGCGACGCCAAAAATTTGTGTATACAAACTTTACAACAATTTTTTGGCAAACAAAAAGCTTATAAAAACGTCTATATTTCCCAAAAATTTTCGGTGTTCGCGCCGAAATGAGTGAATTTTTGTCCTGTGCGTTTAGAATGGGAAAATGTCAAACTTTTTCGGCGCTTTGCCGCCCTGCTGAGACAATTTTTAGTAAGTTTTGGCGTCAGAAACCCCAGAAATTAGATAAAATACACTACCAAAGATCGAGAGCCCTGTTTAGCCACACTAAAATCGCCACTGTACTATAATATAGTACACAAAAGTTTGCGTGTACAAAATGTACTAAGACTTTTGGGGACCATCTTTGTACATGTACAAACTAGGGATGCACCGGGGACGTCTTTTGACCGGGGCTGGGCCCGGCGCTGGGGCCGGTACTAGAGACTGTAACCAACCGGGGCCAACTATTTTGGTATATCCTGGATATACCTTACATATCGTATTTGGCAAAATGTGACTCATGCAAAATAGCGTCTGGGCAAGTCTATGGCATCCGTTCCACATGCATTTTCGAGTTCAATTAATCATCATAGCTTATATAGGCCAAAAATTTTTCCTACCATTTATAAAATTTGGCCCAATTCACGTAACTTGCATCATTATCAGCCGAATTACTCATGTTTCAGATCAGACGAGTTGAAAATAGCTTAAACAAGAATAGATATTTCGCGTGCATAGTTTATTATGTTGACAGCCAATCCAACACAAAAAGATCTTTGGAATTTCATCCGCAGACATGTAGCTGGCCGTCCTATTTTGGGGTGACCAACACCATATTTTGGAGGGACTAAGCCCAAAAAGGCCAAAAATAACACAAAATAACGTTTAAAAAGTCATATTTTTCCGATTTTTCTGAATTTTATGGGGTCCGGCCGGAGCTACGTACCTGTTCGTCCGGCAAAAAAACCTACAGGAATGCCACAAAATGTTATTCTCATGCAGAAGAAAAAGTCGGAACAGAATTGGATCCGATGGGCTTTTTGCGGACAATATTGGAAACTTACCCGGCCCTGGCATATGCGTAACTGACAAGGAAATATTTGAGCCCCCACCCATGTGTACCCCGAGTGAACGCTTGTTCAGTACAAGCGGCAATATTTGCTCGGATTCCCGTTCTCGTTTGCTGCATGCGCGATTAGAAATGCTAGTGTATTTGGCGAAAAACTTGTAGATTATCGGTTTTGACTATAAAATTGCTGCAGCTATAAGCGTGAATAAGCCCAATTTATGAAACAAAATTTGTGACCAATGTTTTGTTATATATGAATGATATGCTCATTCGATTATGCACGATTTTTCCTCAAAATATCCCCAAAATCCGAACAAAAAACGTTGAGATAATTCTAAATAATAGGCTGAAAAATTGAGTATTTTGGCCCCAGGGCCGGGGCCGGGGCCTGGCCCCAGTGCATCCCTAGTACAAACGGACATTGTTAAAATAAAAACACTAGTAACACAGTAGACACACGATATATATACAACAAGTACAAAGATGGCGTTGGAATTTCGAGTAAACAAAGACATGCCTTCAAATGTGAGACAAGTAGGAATAAAGGTGTGGCTTTTCCCTTAAGTGTTTCATCATTTTCGCGATCGCTAGTGATTCATTCATAGCCGAACTTTTTTAAAAATGGAAACAGATGCGGAGCAGATACAATGCTTAGATGAGTCAGCTTTTGTTATTAGTACATGGTTGCTTGCTGTTTATATAGTCAAGGTTACTGTTGTGAGCATATTTTCAACAAAATTAAGGTGACTGGAAGATAAATTGAGCTAAATGGCGTCGTCTGGGGTTAGTTATATTGCACATTGTCTTAATTTTAATGCGAATAAAAAATTGCCCTGAAAAAAAGCTTCGGCCTTCGGCCTGTTTTCCTTTTTGCTTCGGGCGAAGGCCGAAGCAAGAGAACACCCCACCTTCGGCCGAAGCTTCGGCCGAAGCCGAAGCTTCGGTCGTTCCTGCTGATTATTCTATTTGTTCTGATAGACGTAGCTGTCTGCTACCAGCAAGCTGAAAAGCTCGTCTATATGAATTGCAATTTAAAATATGTCAATTTTGATTATTAACTAGAGAATTTGCATCAACCTGACATAATGAAATAAAGATTTGAATTAGCAAGATCTGTCGTGTTGCTTGAAATTGAGCTTGAAGGTTAATCTGCCCAAAACATGATCAATTTTCTACATTATAATCAATTCTAACACTGGCCCTGGCGCCGGGGCCTGGCCCGGCACAGCTCTAGTCTAGACCCCCAGACGCCCATGTTTGGTTATATCTTGTAATCCCAACAAATATTAACGCTTGACGCGCATATCTACAAGCAAGAATATATACGTAGGTACAGGGGCGTAACCAGGATTTTATTTCGGGGGGGGCCCAAAATTTTTGAAGTCCTATATCTCGGGAACCATTAGGAGATACGCGAAAATAATGGCATTTTTGAGCGTTTCTCGACAAGATCTATATTATGGTGAAGTAAAAAATTTAGAAAAATTCAAAAATTTTCTTGCTTTATTTCAAATTTGGATATAAAAAATCTATCTTTTAACCTATCGGTATGACTAATTTCTCAATATCAAATTAAAGCTTGACTCCAAAACATTTCGAAATTCTTTTCTTTGCATTTAATTTTGCAGTTTTGTTAAGAAAACTAATTCAGAACATAATAAATCGGCGCGAAGCGCGAAAATTTTTGACAAATACGCTATTTTTAAGTAAAATCTGGGCTTCTAAGGTAAGAAAAAAGATAGAACATAAGAAATCCAGCGCGAAGCGCCGAAAATTTTGACAAATTCGCTATTTTTAAGTAAAATCTGGGCTTCTAAGGTAAGAAAAAACATAGAACATAAGAAATCCGGCGCGAAGCGCCGAAAATTTTGACAAATTCGTCTATTTTAAAGTGAAATCTGGTCTTCTAAGGTAAGAAAAAACATAGAACATAAGAAATCCGGCGCGAAGCGCCGAAAATTTTGACAAATTCGCTATTTTTAAAGTAAAATCTGGGCTTCTAAGGTAAGAAAAAACATAGAACATAAGAAATCCGGCGCGAAGCGCCGAAAATTTTTGACAAATTCGTTATTTTTAAGTAAAATCTAGGCTTCTAAGGTAAGAAAAAACATAGAACATGAGAAATCCGGAGCGAAGTGCCGGAAAATTTTGAGTTTAGAAGCTAAAAAGTGTGCTAAAAACGCATTATGGCTGTCCACAATCCGTTTCCACTTCACTTGAAGAAAAAAGCAAAGGGTCCCCCTTTGCTTTTAAAAAATTATTTTTCATTTCGGGGAAGGGCGGGCCCCCCATGGTTACGCCCCTGCATAGGTAAAAGGGGTACGGTAGGGTCGTACGATGAACACGGTAAAGCACGTTTTTCTTGAACCCGGCCCCGGAGCCTATACCAGTCCCGGCAAGGCGGCCCCGGCACAGCTCTAGATTTCAACCCCTCTTCCTGCCGACTCAAACCTTGTGCACCTATGGTTTGGTTATGATTATGCCTGGTGCGCGCCTACCTTTTGCGCTTGCCTCCGCCAGAGAAATTTTCAACCCCGCAAAAAACTTTTTCACCCTCCAGAATTAGCGATTTTTTGGAAGTTCCCAAAAATTTTCTAGAAATTTGTAGAAAAAGATAATTTTTAAAATATTTTTAGCTAATATCTGCTCAAAAGTGCCTAATTTCGGCGCTTCGCGCCATTATACTCATATTTCGACTATATTTTGTTCGATTTATTCCGACTTTTTTCGAAACAAAATTTTTTCATGCTTTTATGTTCTAAAAGATAGAGCATCGTCAGATAAGCTGAAGGACAACGTTTTTGACGCGTTTCTACCATTTTTGGACCAAAAAAAGGCACTTCATCATTTCACCCCCCCAGAATTCTCATGCTGTGCAGTGCATGAGCACTACCAAAATTTTTTAAAAACGTAAGGGGAACCAAAATATGAATTACAAAAGACGTTTTACGACAAGATCTGCGCATTTTGTAATGTTGCTACTCAGATGCCTTACATATGGTGAAAATCCAATGGACACCCTATAGAATAAGTCTCACTTTTCTGCATAAAATCTGTTCAAAACAGAAGACATAGATACAAAGTACGCTTTGGATTGTATAAAGACTAAGAATAAAGTGTTCAAAACGAGCGCTTGGGACTACATAAGTAGACCTTAACTTTGATTTAAATTTTTTGCGATTTTTGGATAAAAAAGCAAAAGGGGAAGTGAACGAAAAAATTACTATCATATTTCGTTTCGGGGGAGGGGAAGCACGCGCCTCCCTATCCCCCTGTATATTGGCCTGCGCTTAGGTGTACATTGATGAATTGACCCCCAAATTGGCAACTGACCCCCCTCGCAAATGGCTGCAACCCCAGAATTAATTTTTTTGTATAAAAGTTGTAAAACTGTGTTTTTTAAGCGTTTTTAGCTCAGTTTTGGTCCAAAAATCTTAAATTTCGGTGCCTCGCGCCATATGCACAGACCATATTTTGCTCAATTTACTCAATTGTTTCAAATTTTTTTATATTTCTCTTATGTTTTTGTTATAGAAAGAGCGAACATTATCTGAAACGTTTAAAAACAGTTTTTGACGTGTGCTTATCGTTTTTGGCCCGAAAAGGCACTTTTTAAAAAAATTTTGGACCTGACCATACATGATCTTGAAGGGTTTGGGGAAGGGGGGTTTTCACCCCCCCCGCAGAATCATTTATCACCCCCGCAAAAAATTTTTCACCCCCAGAATTGGCGATTTTTCAAGTTTCCTAAACTTACCTGAAAATTGGTAGAAAAAGTGTCTTTTAAGGGTTTTTGGCTATCTCTTTGCTCAAAATCGCCAAATTTTTCAGCGCTTCGCGCCATATATTCATGTTTTAAGCGATATATTGGTCAATTTATTCGACTTTTTTCGAAATTTTTTCCATGATTCCATGCTCTAGAAAGGATAGAGTATCGTCAGAAACGCCAAAAAACGATGTTTTTCAACGCGAACCGGCCATTTTTGGGCCCAAAAAAGGCACTTTAAGTTTTCACCCCCACCCCAGAATTCCCATACTGTGCATGTAAAGACCTGAACCCCGGAATTCTTATGCTGTACATGTATGGACACTAGTAGCTATACTTCAAAAACAAATTTTAAAAAGTCAAAGAGACTCCTCTTTCCGCACTCATAAGCCTAAGCCGGAAATAAGGATCGGGCATCTTGAAACGGAATATTGGAATACATAAAGCCGAGCTGTGCCCGTTCGTAAGTCTCGAACGGTTCGAGAAATGCAGGAAGTACATATATACAGTGGGAATTATCAGATGGTGGGAATGTTAGAACAAGACCTAGTAAAAATAGGTCTTTCAACGTTTATTAATATAGTTAAGCCGAATTGGCGCAGCAGGACTATATGTGAAAAATTCAAAAAGAAAAGAATCATAGGTAGCGCGTTAGCGCGTACCTATAATATACTTGGGTACCCCCAACACCTGGGCACCCCCTACAGCTATAACGGGACACTTCTGGAAGGTGCGGTTTTTTTAAAAGAAAGATAATAAAAAAATTCGCTGCCCGTGTTTTTTTGTTTTTCTTGAAACTCAAAATTGACTGTGTAAAGAAGGTGTAAAGTTTTTTGTGTAACGTTATAACATAGGACAAATTTTGAGACCTTTTTACTGCGGCATGTGGACAACTGAGTATTGATGACTCGAAGGATTGAACAGAATAGGATAATAGAGGGATGAATTCTACAGAACAGCATTTTTTGTTTTTTGAAATTCGCATTAGTTCTCGAATGGCAGTGTAAAGAGTAGAGCTAAGCCGGGGCCGCCTTTTTTGCCGGGGCCGGGGCCGGGGCCTAGGCCCCGGTGCCGGGGCCGGGGCCGGGGCCGGAGCCTGGCCGGGGCCAATAATAGCGTGCTTTACCATACTCATAGTACGACCCTGCCCTACCCCTTATATGTAATGTACCTATGCATATATTCTTGCTTGTAGATATGCACGTCAAGCGTTAATATTTGATCGGATTACAATATATAACAGAACATGGGCATCGGGGGATCCAGACCCCCAGAATTCTCATTTCCCCCCCCAAAAAAAAATCCGCTAGACCCCCCAAAAATTGATTTTCAGAATTTTTTGTTTTTCTGCGGTTTTTTGATGCTAATGGATAGCTCATTGAGAGACGCGAGAAAACGGTGTTTTTTTCGCTCTACCATATATTATCAGGCACTTTTTGACTTTGAAAAATGTTGGACCCCCTAGAATTTTTGAGCTGCCCATGTATGGATTTAACTCCTCTGACTTGGATGCGTTTTTCAATGTGCTTTACTTTGCACTTTTTTAGGCTTATTATTCTATTTGTTCTGATAGACGTAGCTGTCTGCTACCAAGCAAGCTGGAAATGCTCGTCTATATGAATTGCAATTTAAAATATGTCAATTTTGATTATTAACTAGAAATTTGCACCAATCTGACATAGTGAAATAAAGATTTGAATTAGCAAGATCTGTGGTTTGCTTGAAATTGAGTTTGAAGGTAAATCTGCCCAAAACATTATCAATTTTCTACATTATAATCAACTCTAACATTGGCCCCGGCCCCGGTGCCGGGGCCAGCCTGGCCCGGGGCCGGGGCCTAGGCCCCGGCGCCGGGGCCGGGGCCGGGGCCTGGCCCCGGCACAGCTCTAGTAAAGAGTGCGAAAATCTGGGGGTGAAAAAGCACTTTTTGGTCGAGTTTTCAACCTGCTTATGTCTGATACTAACTCCGGTTATGAGTTTTTTAAAATGTTTTCTGACAGAAATGTAGAGCGGATCAAGGGCTACATTCTGCATATAAGCAAAGTCTTCTATGCTCTATGGTGAGTTAGATCCTGGGGTTTAAGGTTTACACTCTAGTGGATGGTGTAAAAAAATGGATTTTAACTAAGATTTCTCTGCCAAATTTTTCCGCTTATGAGTCAGTGCAAATCGAAGACAGCATTAATAAAGTGCCTCACAGGGGCTAAACATCGCAGCAAACCGCATTTAAAAAAACGCAATATTGAGTTATTTATGGGGGTGTAAAGTTCGAAATCAGAGGTAAAAAATGGGCTAAAAAACACATTTTTTTCCGAAGTTTGATTGATAAATCATGTCAAATAATTTTTGCAACAGAATTTTGGCACACAGGAATGTACTACGATTTAAAAGCTACAAATTGTACCAAACCGAATTTCTTTAAACTCAATGGGGAGTTCGGTACGGAATTTTAAAGTTTACAGTGTTCTAAATGGTGGAAAATACGTTTTTGTTGCGTTTTTTGTTCGCCACTTTCTCCGTCCAGAAGTCGGGATAAGTCTAATAGAATAAAAATAAAGTGCTTTATATCGGGTGCATGTCAAAGCAAATTGTCTATACATTAATATTCAGCGAGTGTAAAGTCAAAAATTTAGAGTTTTAAATGCGTTTCTGTCTTGTTTTTTCTGCCTGCTTCTCCGGTTACGAGTCAGGGACACGTTTATCAAGTCTAGAAATGGACCAGGAATCAAATTTGATATGCCAGTCTGGCGCATATGTTTACACTCTACGGTGTTGTAAAGTAGTTTACACCAATTGTTAGTTTGCCCATAGAACATTATGTAGACTTAATTTTTTCATAAATATTAATCGTAATATCGGAACAATATCAAAATTACGAATCTGACTAAAATCTTCTTTACACTATGTGTTAACATGAAGTTTACACTACATATGTATTTATCTTCGTTTTTGAGCATTCCAGAGACCTAATTTTTTTCTGGAGTCTGAAAGTTTTCAAAGGATCAAATGTGAGACGTCACGTAGGCGCGTTTGTTTACATCCAACAGTGATGTAAAGTAGTTTACACTCATTGTTTATATGTCCCCAGACCATTGTAGAAACATAATTTTTTCATGAATGTTGATCATAATATCCGAGTAATTTTTTACACTGCATGTTAGCCTTTGTTCTAGAGCATTGCAAAAACCGAAATTTTTTCCTGAGATATAAAAATTTACAGGGAATGAAATATATACGTCAGTTGGGCGCGCTTGCTTACACTCAGCAGTATTGCAAAGTGGTTTAAACCTAATGTTTATTGTCTTTAAAACATTATGGAGACTCATTTTTCCATAAATGTTGAAAGTAATATCGGAGCAATATCAAAATTACGAATCCGACTAAAATATTCTTTACGCTATCTGTTTGTGTTAAGTTTACATTACGTGTTAACCTAAATTCGATAGACTTGCAGAGACTTTGTAACTGAAGTCAAGAAATTTTCAAGGATTCATATGTGAGACATCAATTAAGTGAGTTTGTTTACCCTCAAAAGTAATCTAAAGTGATTTAAAAATTATGTTCAAGTGTCCTTAGATCATTGAAGAGATGTAATTTTGTCTTAAATGGGTTGCATTAAAGTTAAATCCTTCTTAGCCGTGTTTATAATATGTTCCACAAAATCTTGCACATGGAGAGCTGACTGATTATGAAGGAATAGTTTTGAAAAATGAGCTTGCTAAGCGAGAGTTGTAAAGTAAGAGGAACTTAAAGTTTAAACCTACCATTAAATTATAAAAGATAATAATAAAAGATTTAAAGCTTTAAGAAAAAGAAAAATGTGGTAAATCAAAACAAATTTAAAGGATACGATGAAGCATTATTGTTGAGAATAGGACGATCACGTGCTATGTATAATGACTTCTTGATTAAAAGATCAAAAGAGTTGGATGCTCGACTGATAACCTTGAAGCAATCTGATGTAATTGGATGATTGCTATTTGAGATATGTTTGTGAAAAGCAAATAAACTATCACCCTGAATTGGCTTTCCTGTAGCAAATGAGATGCCAGTATGCTCTGCCATTCTACTCCCAAAATGTCGGCGAGTTTCACCGATGTAACTAGCCATACAGCTAGAACACGTATACTTATATACTAAATTTGAGGGTAGCTTAGCAGGTACAGCATCCTTGTTCTAGAAAAACCGGCTGATACACATAACAGGTTTGTAAACAAACCTTACTCTAATCTGAGGGTAAAATGCAGATATAACCTTTAGAATTCTGCTGCGTACATTGTAGCCATGCACACCAGTGTAAGGCAAAACAAGAGAATAGCATAGTTTATCACACCCGAATTTTATGTCATCACTCTTACTATAAACTTTTGTCATAAATTCTGATATGACCTTATCAATCAAGCTAAGCGGATACTCATTTTGAGGTAGAAGTGTGCACAGAAGTCGACAAGTGTGCACAGAAGTCGACAAAGATATGCAGCTTTATTGTAATCATGTACATTAATAAGCCGTAAACTGTTAGTATTCTCTACACCTAGTAGTTGAGTAAAGTTTGCACTATTCATTTGTTATTAATATGTAGTCTATACTACAAATTTATTTTACTACCAAATCAAAGCGTTAGTGTTCCTTACATTTGATATTTGCGTGAAGTTTTTGAATTTTTGCCGAAAATCTTTGCCTTCTAATTTACCAACATCCCGCCTTTTCCATTTTCTTGAAGTTTAAAATCTTTTATAATTCTCTCATAATTTAATGGTAGGTTTCAACTTTAAGTTTCTCTTGGTTTACAACTCTCGCTTAGCAAGCTCATTTTTCAAAACTTTTTCATAGTGATCAGATTAGTTGCGTTTAGTTTGGAATTGGTGGACGGTCGTTATTTTATTACTCAACTTAAATAAACCAAGTGACTATCTTTTGATTATTTTCTTCATCGCAAATTCAAACACCCAATTTTCAATTTGAAAATTGACCCAATTTTCAATTTGAAAATTGATCCAATTTTCAATTTGAAAATTGAAAATTGGGTGTTTTCAATTTCAAAAGTCACAACACATTGTGCTTGTGTATTGATTGAGTGAGGATTTGCAATGTGAATTCGTTGGTTAAATTTTTGTGCTTGATTATAAGTGAACTGTACATTTAGAAGAAATAACTTAATGCAGTTTTAATTTGAAAATGGATGGTGTCAATAAGGTTGTCTTGTTTAAAAAGGATAATGCTGATGTTAAGAACAATATTGTTTTCCGCGTTCTTGGACTGTTGTCATTATTGTGGCATGTTACTGATTGTGTTTACTGACTGATGTACTGAAATCACGCTAATTAAAAGTAGTGTACTAGCAAAGAAAAATGCTCCGATGGAACAAAAAAGATGAATATACTTGGAATTGTGGATTATTATGGATGTAAAAGGAGGGGACTAGGAAAAATCTACCTAAAGTCGGAAAATCTGCTAAAAATCACACTTTCTCTAAGCAACGCAAAAAATCGATGTATATTCTGCGGCCTCTAAAAAAGTGTCTTTTTTAAATAATGTTCGAAGTTTCAGATAAGAGTGTATAAACGAAATCTATCAAGGTTACTTTTTTAAATTGCTGGCACCTGATTGATAGAAAACTAAGAGGTATTGTATTTAAAGTTGTTTTGTTTTATGAGCATTATAGCAAGCAAAGCAGGAGCCGATTGATTAGTGCACACAATCGTTTCGGGCATGCTAGTGTATCTACATTAAGTCTGTTCCAAGTCAACTTACGTGTTTCCTACTGTTTTTAACCAACCATGTCTTCAATTGTCTTCGATGTTTGCTATTTCATTCAATTGGCTTGGAAGACTGTTAGTTTACTTAATATCATTTCCCATAGCTACTGCATAGCTAACGTGCTGCTGTTTCAATCATTGTTATGGTTGAATATTTATTTTAATCTGTTGGCCGCAGAATATACATCGATTTTTTGCGTTGCTTAGAGAAAGTGTGATTTTTAGCAGATTTTCCGACTTTAGGTAGATTTTTCCTAATCCCCTCCTTTTACATCCATAATAATCCACAATTCCAAGTATATTCATCTTTTTTGTTCCATCGGAGCATTTTTCTTTGCTAGTAATTTCCTACTTACCTACGTGCATACATACAAGTAACAGCTGGAAATATGGATCGCCGATTTTTGGTCAAGCACGTCCAAAAAAACACGTAAAACGAATAAAACGAAAAATTAGCGCTAAAAATTTCAAAAATGAGGAGTAGGTTAAAAATTTTTGACTTCGGGCGATGGGAGGGCGGACGACCAACTTAATTCGTCGCATTTACTTGACAAGACAAGACAAGAAAACATTTATTGTCCAGAAAAATACACGAAAATTGGAAAAACCCAAATACATGGTAAAACAGCGACTGAACAAAAGGACATACAGATCACGGAATGTGATACAACTATGTATGCCCCGACAATAAAATTGTAAAATCAATGTTTAGCAGCTCTTGTTTGAACAAAGTATTAGTATTAAGTATATAGTATTAGAAGCGATTACATCATTAGGTAATTTGTTCCAAATTTTCAAATATCTTTGGGAAAAGTCGTTGAGATGAGCATTGGAATGGGCTACTCATTATTTCATATTTACTTGACAATGAATCTTCATTCATTCATTCATGTACTATTATGTGACAGTTTTACAAATTTTTACTTTTTAGAATAAAAAACTTTTTGATTCCCCCTGGAAAAAATTCCTCGCCATGCATATCAATAACGTAACCAGTTAAGGGAGAATTTCGACATGTTCAAGAAGTGAGCAATTCGGTTGCATGATGTTGTTCTGCGACGTAAAATCGAAAAATAAGGCACTTTGCGCCGATTTCTTCGATCTTCTGGCAGTTTCTATCGTTTTGTTGGAGGAAAAGTAAAAGACAATTAGCGCTTCGCGCAGATTATAAGCATTTTTCCGGCAAAAACGTAAAACAAAATTTCAAAAAAATTTTTTTCACTGCTTAAATAGTGCAGGACGATGCGAAAAGACCAAAAAAAACACGTTATTTAACAATCCCCGCCCGTTTTTATGGTGTTTTTTGAATAGAAAAATTTTTGGGATTCCGCTTGGCGAAAATTCGGCAGTAATTATTTGCAGTCAACTGCAGGTAATATAGCGAGTAATGTAAAATTATATGCAGTCAAAAACCAGCGGCCTTGACTGCAGGTAATATAGCACACAACGTAAAATTATATGCAGTCAAAAACCAGCGGCCTAGACTGCAGGCAATATAACACATAATGTAAAATTATATGCAGTCAAAAAACAGCGGCCAAGACTGCAGGTAATATAGCACACAATGTGATATTATATGCAGTTAAGTTCAATGTTTATTGATATGGTAAGCTGGTGCTGCGCTCGCATTTTAACCTGTAGTAGATGGTTTTAGTAAGGCACTTTTATTCGAGATGGTCTGGCAAATTTGCTTCCTCAATAGGGAATGTTTTTTTGCGCTGCATGGGTAGCAGCTTAAATAGCTACCCATCCACCCATTAGCGAATTTTGATGGGCCAGCTTAAGCTCTGGTCCTGCATGATAGGTATTGCGCAGCTGTTGCTGTCCTTGTGCTCATTCTGGAGAATTGTTTTACTTTAGTGGAAATAAAATTATGCAGCAGATACATATGATACTGGAAAAAATGGTGTGTGGCGACAACAATTGCTTGCTGATTCAGATTGGTGCCAGATATGGGCTAAGCCTAAGGCATAAATAAAGCGAAAATTGCTCCGCTTGCTTCGATCGCTCCGCAATTTTCGCTCCATTTATCTCAGGCTTAATCCCATGCGCTGGCATCAATGTGAATGCACATAGCTAAGACTAAGCCTAAGACATTGGTAACCCCATTCAGTCAGTCCCCCGACGATTCCGAGAGTAATCCGAAACATTCCCAAATTCTTTTCGTAATCCTTGTTTCACATTGTCGAATAAACTTCGAAGCGTTTTATTTCCACTAAAATAAAACCATTCCCCAAAATGAGGACAAGAACAGCAACAGCTACTCATTATCTATCATGCAGGACCAGAGTACGCTGGCCCATCAAAATGCGCTAATGGGTGACGGACAGCTATTGAAGCTGCTACCCATGCAGCGCGAGAAAACTTTCCCGATTGAGGAAGCAAATCTGCCAGACCATCTTAAATAAAAGTACCTTCTAAAACCATCTACTACATGTTAAAATGCGAGCGAAGCGCCAGCTTCCCATATCAATAAACATTGAACTTGAGTGCATATAATATCACATTGTGTGCTATATTACCTGCAGTCTAGGCCTCTGGTTTTTGACTGCATATAATTTTAGGAGTAAGTCAAGAATATGGTACTTTCTGGATACTATGAAATAAACTTCAGAAGAGCGGATTTTTTTGCTCAGTACTCAGAACATGTTGAAAGAAAGCGCGAAAAAATATCCATCCGTCTATGATCAATATTACAAAAGCTATGGGTTTCGATAATTAGCCTCTTCTCGACCTACGCAAGCATCTACTCGACCTAAGTATTTAAAGATTCAAACAGCTGAATGCAGAATCACATGTAGATACCCAATTTACGTCGATATAAGCATTTATACATCGACCTAAGCATATATACATCTACCTAAGTATCTATACATCGACCTAAGCATCTATACATAGACCTAAGCATCTATACATCGACCTAAGCATCTATACATTGACGTGAGCGGGAGCGACCTCGACCTTAGCAGCTTAAAACACCTTTTCAGATATACTAAGCTTAGATTTCCCTATACCTTATCAAGTAAAACCGAAAAAAACATGCAAAAAGAATGAAAATTCTTTAAAGTTTTTATAAAATTTCAAACAGCTTTCCGCGCCTTTTCTCTTGTTTCTCCTTCATTGCTAGGCTTCCTTCCATAATTTCAGCCCATATTATTTATTTCTGACAAATGTGTAAGTCCTTGGATCGAGCCGTTTAATCGTCCCACCCAACACTCAAATCGAGAGTTGCCTCCAACTTTGCAAGTATGGCTCAGATTTTCACCAATTTTTTTCCGCGCTTCAATTTATCATGTTCTACCAGTTTGGCACAAAAATTTTGGCATTCCATATTCGTTTTGCTCCTTTTCTAGAAGTACCATATTCTTAACTTTAGCCATAATTTTATATTGTATTATATTGCCTGCAGTCCAGGCTGCTGGTTTTTGACTGCATATAATTTTACGTTGTGTGCTATATAACCTGCAGTTTAGGCCGCTAGTTTTTGACTGCATATAATTTTACATTGTTGTGCTATATTACCTGCAGTTGACTGCAAATAATTACAACCACCGTTTTTTTTCCCACTTTTTGGTCTATTTGTCAACCAAAATTTTGGGAAATGGAAAAAATTTTTGGGCTTGGTTGGCATTTGTGGAAAATTTTTGTAATGCTAAAAATGCGTTTTAGAGAGTTAAAACTTCAAAAATTTTTCGGTGCTTCGCGCCGAATTGATTTAATTCTTACTTATTATTAAGCTTTAAGCCGCGCCGCGCCAACTGCAGCATTTTTATCGACAATCTGGTCTAGAACTCCACAACGATTGAAAATCCTTATCTTCTGCACGGATTCAGTTAGCTTTTGTAATGCAAAAAATGCGTTTTAGAGAAGCGAAACTATAAAAATTTGATTTAATTCTTTTTGTTATTAATCTTTAAGCCGCGCCGCGTCAATTACAGCATTTTTATCGACAATTTGATCTAGAACCTTACTACGATTGCAAATCCTTATCGTCTGCACGGATTCGGTTAGTTTTTGTAATGCAAAAATGCATTTTAGAGAGGTGAAACTACAAAATTTTTCGGCGCTTCGCGCCGAATTGATTTAATTCTTACTTGTTATTAATGTTTAAGCCGTGCGGCGCCAATTGCAGCATTTTTATCGATAATCTGGTCCTAGAACTCCACTACGATTGAAAATCCTTAACTTCTGCACAGTTTTTGTAATGCAAAAATGATTTAGAGAGCTAAAAATTCAAAATTGGAGTAACTTAAGAATATGGTACTTTCAAAATACTGAAAAATAAACTTCAGAACAGCAAATTTTTTCGCTCAGTACTTAGAACATGTTGAAAGAAAGCGCGGAAAAAAATTTCATCTGTCTATGATCAATATTACAAAAGCTATGGGTTTCGTTAATTAGCCTCCTCTTGACCTAAGCAAGCATCTTCGCGACCTAAATATTTAAAGATTCAAACAGCTGAATGCAGAATCTCATGTAGATACCCAATTTACGTCAATTTATGCATCTATACAAGGACCTAAGAATCTATGCATACATCGACCTAAGCATGTATACATCGACCTAAGCATCTATACATCGATATAAGCATCTATACATCGACCTGAGCGGGAGCGACCTCGACCTAAGCAGCTTAAAACATCTTTTCAGATATACTAAGCCTAAGCCCAAGTATAGTAGAAGCAAAAACTTAGATTTTCGTATATCTTATCAAGCAAAACCGAAAAAAACATGCAAAAAATATGGAAATTTTTTAAGTTTTCAAAATTTCGAACAGGTTTCCGCGCCTTTTTTCTTTTTCTCCTTCATTGCTATGCTTCCTTCCGTAATTTCAGCCCATATTATTTATTTTTGACAAATGTGTAAGTCCTTGGATCGAGCCGTTTAATCATCCCAAAATCGAGAGTTGCCTGCAACTTTGCTAGTATGGCTCAGATTTTCACCAGTGATCGGACCGAGGGTACTTTTTGGACCCTCGGCCACGGCCGAGGTCGAGGCGACTTAAAATCCTTGCCTCGGCCTCGGCCGAGGGTACTGCCGAGGGTCAAGCTTATATACCTATACCCATAAATAGTTCTCTTAGAATATTTTGTATGCACATGAGCTAGAGAATAATCGTAATATTAAACACTTTATCGAATGTCAAACAATTCATTTTTATTTTCAATAATAGTAGATTAAATGTGTGAAGGATTTATTGAATAAAGTCAGCAGCATGAAAGCATACTTAATTTAACAAGTTGCCGTTGATGAAGACTTGGAAAAGTTGTTAAAACATATGGCTGAACAAGCACTTAAAAACTTTTATTACTATAAATAAGAAAACACTGTCGAAGAAATAAACGAACTAACGAAATAAGCTAAGTAAAGACAGAACTGTGGCCATTGTTGTGCTCGCTTTTGCAGTAATGCATGTTTAAACACGCTCTTTCGGTCATCCAATTCTAATGTGGCAGGTAATATGATGGAAACTGCACTGTACTTTCCGATCATAGTTTCCCAAGGTCCAGAGTTGAGGGAAGGGTAAGATACCAAAATGGGGGACCAGTAAATTAAGTAGTGTTTTCGTATGAGCGAACAAATTTTTGTAGATATTTTATATAAATATATTTTTAAACATACACATTTTTACATACTGCCAATGTGTGACCTGCAACCGGCATGCAGTCCTAAACAGTGTTTTTTTTGTGCAAGATACCTTTTACGTGTACAAAGATGGTATCCAAAAGTCTTTGAACATTTTGTACATGCAAATTTCTGTGTACTATTATAGTATGGTACAGTAGCGATTTAGTGTGGTAAAACAGGGTTTTTCGACCTTTGGTAGTGTATCTTAGCTAATTCCTGGGTTTCTGAATTTTTTGACATTTTTCCATTCTAAATGCAAATTCCACTATTTTAAAGATATATAGGACAGACAATTACTGATGCGTCGAAAATTTTACACCTTTTTACAGTTTTTGTCTCCAAAAATCTTTGTGCATGTACAAAGACGGTCCTGAAAAGATTCTGTACATTATGAAAAATATTTGCCGAACACAAAAAACTGTGGCCCTAAATGTGATAATTCGGCTTGAATTTAGTTGATAATATTAGTTCGGCGCGAAGCGCCGAAATTTTCATTAGCTTTTGATGAAATTTACACATAAAACTCGACTGAGAAAGCTAAAACAACTTGTACTACAAAATCAGAGATATTACAGATATTGTAATATGCCAATTAAATCTTGTAATAAGCACTACTGTGCTTAGAAATACAATGCAACATCAGGATAAATTAGTCAATTTTATCTTTGAACGGCAAAAAAGTGCAAAGTTATTAAATAGTATATACTTATTTTGCATAAAATTTTTAAAAACAGTATAAATAGATACAAAAGATATTTAAATCTGCAAAAAGATGCCTAGATTACACAAAAATTGATTATGGAGTGTTTATTTCCCCTGCGTCAATCTAAATACGGTATATTAGCGATATTTTGCGCGAAGCGCCGAAAATTTTTTGAAATTTCCTAAAATATGCTGAAAAAACTATATAATTAATATCACTTTGTCCAAGAAAGAATTTTAACATTGTATAAAAATGGCTCCAAAAAACTGCACGAGCCGAAATATATTTTTGGCAAAACCTGCATTTATTGGCCATTTTTAGGTGCGTTTTTGCGATTTTCGGCCGAAAATTCGTGATCATTTACCCCCTCACCGATAAAAATGGCCGAAAACCATACGTGTAACAGGGGGTTTGGGGGATTCCCCATCCATCCAGAGTTGGACGTCCTCCCCACACCTTTCCTCCAACGTCAGAAAATTTTGACCCACTCAGGCGGATATTTGCGCTTTGTTGGCTATTTTTAGGTGCTTTTGCCATTTTTGGCATAAAATTAGAGTCGCTAATCCCCCTCCTTACAAAAATGGACAGGGACCCCTACCCGAAATTTCAAGCCGTTAAATGTATGCCGAGGAACCCCCACGAAAATTTTGAGCTGTTGCATGCATGTTTTATAGTGATAGTTAAGTTAGTCTATTCACTCTTGCTTACATTCAAAAATACTGTATCACTCCGTGAAATTCTAATAGTTAGCTGCACTTTTGCCATAGTAAAAATTAACTTCAAAAATTATTCAAAAGGTTTTCACCAAAGATCGTCCGACAGCGACTTGAGTCTTGTACCCTGAGAGGAGGGAAATAACCCTCCCTCACCCCCCCCTTGGCAATGTGTGTTTCCGATCCATATAGCGAGCATGAGAATTAAAACTTAGTCATCACATGAATAATAAATTGGCACTTTACTGTATGTAACTTGGTGTAACTGGGTACGCGACTAAAACCATAAGAAAAGTCTGTAGGTAAATAATAGCCTGTGTACTGCAGATGCATTCTAAATAGTTAATATTCAACGGATAAATTAAACTTATTCAAATTTGATTTTAACCCTCGGCGCCTCAGCACTTTTCAGCTGCGCCCTCAACGCCGAGGCCGAAGCTCCAAGAAACGCCGAGGATTGCCGAGGCCGAGGCCGCACGGTCCGATCACTGATTTTCACCAAATTTTTTCCGCGCTTTAATTCATCATGTTCTACCAGTTTGGCAAAATTTTTTTGGCATTTTCTATTCGTTTTGCTCCTTTTCTAAAAGTACCATATTCTTAAGTTTAGTTTTCAAAATTTCCTGGCGCTTCGCGCCATTTGATAAATTATAATTTAATTGTCAAAAACGACTTCAGAATTGGCTAAAATGCTTTACTGAAGGAGGAAATTCAAGTTTCAACATAAATAACGTACACTGATCGTGATATTTCTTGTAGAGCGCGAAATTTTTATACAAAAAAGTGCATCAAACACCGCTATTGCATGTGTACATAAAATTTTCTAGGCTAAACTTAAGAATATAGTACTTTTAGAAAAGGAGCAAAACGAATACGGAATGCAAAAATTTTTTTGCTAAAATGGTAGAACATGATAAATTGAAGCGCGGGAAAAAAATTAGGTGAAAATCTGAGCCATACTTGCAAAGTTGCAGGCAACTCTCGATTTGAGTGTTGGGTGGGACGATTAAACGGTTCGATCCAAGGACTTATATATTTGTCAGAAACAAATAATATGGGCTGAAATTACGGAAGGAAGCATAGCAATGAAGGAGGAAAAAGAAAAAAGGCGCGGAAAGCTGTTTGAAATTTTAAGAAACTTAAAAAAATTTTCATATCTTTTTGCATGTTTTTCTCGGTTTTACTTGATAACATATACGAAAATCTAAGTTTTTGCTTCTATTATACTAAGGCTTAGGCTTATCTGATAAGGTGTTTTAAGCTGCTTAGGTCGAGGTAGCTCCTGCTCAGGTCGATGTATGGATGCTTAGGTCGATGTATAGATGCTTAGGTCGATGTATAGATGCTTAGGTCGATGTACAGATGCTTAAGTCGATGTAAAGATGCTCAGGTCGACGTAAATTGGGTATCTACGTGAAATTCTGCATTCAGCTGTTGAATCTTCAAATACTTAGGTCGAGAAGATGCTTGAATAGGTCTAGAATAGGCTAATTAACGAAACCCATAGCTTTCGTAATATTGATCATAAACGGATAAAATTTCTTTTCCGCGCTTTCTTTCAACATGTTCTAAGAACTGAGCGAAAAAATCCGCTCTTCTGAAGTTCATTCCTTCGTACTCTGAAAGTACCATATTCTTAAGTTACTCCAATTTTCTACTTAAAAAACACTGATTTTTCGACACAGGCGCTCTATTTTAAACGTTCTTAGACCTCCCAAAAAACGTGGAAAAAGTCGGAAAAAGGGAAATAAATTTTGGGTTCGGTCTATAATGTCAACCAAATCGCTGGGGAAAAATTTTCGCCAGGGGGGAATTCCAAAAAAATTTTTTTCGTCTAAAAAACGCGTAAAAACGCGCGGGGCCGTTAAATAACGTGTTTTTTGGGCTCTTCACATCATCCTGCACGATTTAAGCCATTAGAAAAATTAAATTTTCCCAAAAATTTTTCCATGTTTTTGACGGAAAAAATGCTTCTTATGCGCGCGAAGCGCTAATTTTTTGATTTTCCACCAATAAAACGGTAGAAACTGCCAAATAATAGAATAAACCGGCGCGAAGCACCGAATTTTTCGATTTTTCATCGCAAAACAGCATCACGCAACCATATTGCTTACTTTTTGAAAATGTAAAAATTTTCTCCCCTTCCCCCCACTGGCTACGCCAGTGATTCTGGCTATGACTACGACGATACGATTAACAACCAGTAAAATCTGAACTGAACAAAGGACAAAAACTTACGCCATTTGCAAAATAACGTTTTAAAGTTTAACCCAATGAATGGAGACCGCTAGGAATAACAATCGACCAGCCCAATGACTTCAAAATCGACAGACGGTTAAAATCGTCGACTCGTTGGTACCTAAAGTGAGTCAAGATCTATTTAGGTGTATACAGTAAGAACTTTCAACACGTAATCGTACAGATTAATTTTGATCACAATGTTAACTTCATTTATTTATTCTCTTCTCCAAAATCGAAGCGAAGGTAGTCTGTTTTTTAAGACAAGTGCATGAAAATTCCACAGAAATCTAATTTCCTTATAACTGTAATTCCAATATCTACACTGTTCGATTCGATGGGTGGCCGCCAACCTACGTGAAAGAAATCGGGTGATACAGTATTAAAACTTTTTGGTAATGAGAAAATTCGAGCACTGAGTTAGACTATAGACTGCACATGTCATTAACGTCTTATTGGTCTAAAATATAATCGAAATTATGATTATCACCTACGGTATTTATGGCCTCATCAGGATTTATTCATCTTGTAAATCTGGAACAAGAATGATTTTTGGTGGTAATCATAATAATGAATATTTATGTTAATTGAATGGCAAGTATCTAAATAAACTGCTGGTTATTGTACCTACTACTTATGATTTTTAAAAACAATGTCAAATAGCGTATGCATGTGTATTGCATAGGCAATACTAACTGCCTATTGACCGGCTGAATTGAGCCGGACTCAGTGTTACCAACAGTTGAGTATAGCTCAAATTTTAAAGTTTTTATCGTTCAAGGTTTCTAGCTTTTTCTTATGTTTCTGTTACAAATTTTTCATGTTTCTATAAACAGTTAGTAATTTTATATTTTGACAAGTTAGTTTATATTTACAATTAAATGCTTTTCGTGATTACTGTAGTTTATCATGACGCATAATTCAGTTTTCCACGCAATTAAGAATTTTGGTATGTTCTTAACCAGAATTTTGAGATGTGGAAAAAGTTTTGGGCTTGGTTTAAAGAGCGATAAATTTTTGTAATGCAAAAATGTGTTCTAGAAGGGTAAAATTTCAAATTTTTCCGGCGCTCCGCGCTGGGTTGATTTATTGGCACTTATATGCTTTAACCTCTGTCGAATTTTTTTATATCTTTTTTAAAATTAGGGTAAAAGCAGCATTATAATATATCTATCATGTGATATACTGTTTGAAAATTGATCCGTGCAATACAGAAACACTTGCCCATCATCAGAATTTATTTTACCGAAATCAACTATTATTGCCAACTGCGGCTAAACTTAAGAATATGGTACTTTCAGAAAAGGTGCAAAACGAATACGGAATGCCAAAATTTTTTTTGCCAAAATGATAGAACATGATGAATTGAAGCGCGGAAAGAAAATTTGGTGAAAATCTGAGCCATGCTTGCAAAGTTGCAGGCAACTCTCGATTTGAGTGTTGTGTGGGACGATTAAACGACTCGATCCAAGGACTTACACATTTGTCAGAAATAAATAATATGGGCTGAAATAACGGAAGGAAGCATAGCAATGAAGGAGAAAAAGAGAAAAAGGCGCGGAAAGCTGTTTGAAATTTAAAAAAAAAAACTTGAAAAATTTCAATTTTTTTGCATGTTTTTTTCGGTTTTACTCGATAAGATATACGAAAATCTAAGTTTTTGCTTCTATTATACTCAGGCTTAGGCTTAGTATATCTAAAAGGTGTTTCAAGCTGCTTAGGTCGAGGTCGCTCCCGCTTAGGTCGATGTATTGATGCTTAGGTCGATGTATAGATGCTCAGATCGATATATAGATGCTTAGGTCGATGTATAGATGCTTAGGTCGATGTATAGATGCTTAGGTCAATGTATAGATGCTTTAGGTCGATGCATAGATGCTTAGGTCGACGTAAATTGGGTATCTACATGTGATTCTGCATTCAGCTGTTTGAATCTTCAAATACTTAGGTCGATTCTTGTAAACTTCTCGTCAATCATGTAAATAAAAATTGCAGAAAATTTGATTTTTGTAATCGAATAATTCCTATCTGGAACTCTCTACCTGAACAGATTATAAGTGCTCCAAATAGACACGTTTTTCTGACTAAACTTAAAAGATTAAACCTTTCTAAATTTCTTAAAGGGGCGTAAGTAAGAGCAGTTTTTCCTATTGCCTTTACGTTTACCCTGCTTCGTCATACTTAATTTGTTTTGTCTTTCATGTATTTTCATTTTCGTTCATTCGTCCTATCCATATATGTTAATATTTTCTTTTGACTTAGCGAATAAATTGTTGTTGTTGTTGTTGATAAGATGCTTGATTTAGGTCGAGAAGAGGCTAATTAAAGAAACCCATAGCTTTTGTAATATTGATCATAGACGGATGAAATTTTTTTTCCGCGCTTTCTTTCAACATGTTCTAAGTACTGAGCAAAAAATCCGCTCTTCTGAAGTTTATTTGTTAGTATTCAGAAAGTACCATATTCTTAAGTTACTCCGCCGACGACTGCTGCGTACAACAATATGGCATTCGTGTAGCTGGTTCACATATGTATTAACATAGTCATATTATAAGGGCGTGTGTGTGCGGTCGATAGCATCTGAGGAAACGAGAGAAAGTTGCTAGCAGTCGGATTCGAAACGTGGACCCCATGCTCTAAAGTCCATAACCATAACCAACCGACTAACGCTGGTTAATTTCGATAAAGATTGCAAGGTGTTCGTGATGTTTTGCTGGTTTACCAGCTGATTAGGCTTAGGCTTAGTATCATGGACTGACCAAAATGTTGGTGCCAGCGTTTAAAATAAGCCTGAGTAATGGGATGCGACGAACTGGAAAAATCTGATGACCGCCTTATTTGTTTTCGACTTGACTCAAATCAAACCAGTCAGGTGGCAGCTTTCACCGGATACTACTTGCTGTATACGTACCTATAACGTGGCTATCTTAATACATATCTTAATACATATATCTTGATACATATCTGGTGTATTCTACGGGAGGGGGCATTTCCCCCTGCAGAAAATTTTGACATATTGAAGAACTGAGAAATATAGTTACATGATGCTCTTCTGCGACATAGAATCGAAAAATTCGGCGCTTCGCGCTGATTTCATCTATAATTTGGTAGTTTCTATCGTTTTATTGAAAGAAAAGTCAAAAAATTAGCGCTTCACGCGCGTTGTAAGCATTATTCCGTCATAAGCGTAAAACAATTCTAAAGAAAATTTAATTTTCCTTTTGCTTAAATAGTACAGGACGATGCGAAAAGCCCTAAAAACAGGTTATTTACGACCCTCGTCCGGTTTTATGGATTTTGAGACGAAAAAAATTTTTGTACTCCCCGCCGGCTAAACTTTACTTTATGGTGTGAACGGAAAACTTGCATATGTATGTGGAAAGGAACGACATTGGTTGAAATGATGAGGACATGCAAAGAGAAAGTGCGGAATAAAAATTTCATGGAAAACGGACCGATATTGATGAAGATAAAGTTGCGGTACCTACTTTACTTTGTCATAAATGCACTCAGATGGCAGGCAATATAAGCGAGAATATAAATGTGGATCTGAGGTGTTTCAAAAAGTAGGGCATCAGGAAAAGTCTGTGGCGATGTGAGCAAAAACGATTGAATAAGTTACTCCGGATATAGCTACATTAAAGTGGGGTATTTGACAGTTACCAAAAATGTTCCGAATTTGGGCTAAAAACATATTTAACTGACATTTTCAAGGTCGCTGATTACGAAAAAATGACTTTTGTTGCGCGGAAAAAATTTTTGTTTTAAAATTTTTAAATTTGAAAAAAAACAATTTTTTGCATGTTTTTTCTGTCATTTTACTTGATAAGATATGTAAAAATTCAAGTTTCCGCTTAAATGACGCTTAGGCTTAGGCTTAGTGTATCTGAGAAGGTGATTTCGGCTGCTTAGGTCGAGGTTGCTCCCGCTTAGATCGAGGTATAGATGCTTAGGTCGATGTATAGATGCTTAGGTCGATGTGTAGATGCTCAGGTCGATGTATGGATGCTTAGGTCGACCTAAGTTGGGTACATAATAATAATAATAATATTTTATTAGCATTACTGCCGTAGAAAATGCAATAGAAATTACATGAAAAAGGATATAATAAAAGATGTCAAAGGAACGACAGAAAGTTTATCAGCATAGCATAGTAATGGCTGAAACGTACAGGCGGATCGCGCTCACGTACGCTTCTTTAGAAACTCATCTAAACAAAGTTTAGAAATCAAACCCTTAAACCGTTTAAAGATTTACAATCAACAATACTTTGGGGCAGAGCAGTGTTTTTTTTTGTACAAGGTCCGTTTGTACATGTGCAAAGATGGTCCCTAAAAGTGTTTGTACATTTCGTACACACAAATTTTTGGGTACTACAATATGGTATAGTAGCGATTTTAGTGTGGCAAAAACAGAGTTGTTCGACCTTTGGTTACGTATTTTAGCAATTTCTAGGTTTCTGAGGGCAAAAATCAGTAATAATCGTCTCAGAACGGCGCGAAGCGCCAAAAAATTTGGCATTTTTCCTTTCAAAATGCAATTTCTGAAATTATAAAGATATATAGAACACACAATTGCTCATTTTGGCGCGGAGCGCCGAGAATTTTGCGAATTTCGAACCTTTTTGCAGTTTTTGTCTTCCAAAAATCTTTGTATATGTTCAAAGACGGTCCCCAAAAGTCTTTGTACATCGCGAAAAATCTTTGCCGAATACAAAAAAAACCGTGGGGCAGAGTATTCCAGATTCTAGCCGTCCTGTTTGCAAAGTCGTTTTTCCTACAGTCCAAATGAAATTTGTGGATATAAAGCTTTATATCACTTACCGATCTGGTACCCCTTTCGGGTGCGAGTTCGAAAAAGATCTTCAAGGAAAGTAACTGTCATAATGTAACTATCATAACTAAAATAACATGCTATTCTGCATTCAACTGTTTGAATCTTCAAATGGATTGAACTTTGAGATAATCCAAAAATGCTGTTTGAATCGTATTTAAGTAGAAATCTTTAACTGGATGCAAACAATGCTAAAAATAGTAAAATTTAAAAAAAATTTCTCGAAAATTTGTGCAAAAAGTTACTTCAATCTTGGTTTTCGCGCAGTATAACTTAATTTTTTGTAATCTGCGACGTTGAAAATGGTAGAAAAATATGTTTGTTTTAAAAATTGGAAACTTTTGATAAACTGCAAAAATTCCTAAAAAGTGGCTCAAAATCGTGGATGTCGAAGTATGATGTTTGAAGTACCGTAACTCTGTGAGTTTTGTATGGATTTGGTTTATTTCTTTTTTCCGCGTCTTTTAGTGACACAAAGTATCGTTTTTGCGCAATTGTATGGCAATTCTGCCGGAATGACGCAAAATCGGTTCACACCATATTCTTCAAAAACTCCATCTCCGCCCTGGCAAAAATCCTGGCTGCGCCTTCTGCATTTTCCAAGGGTTATCAATGTCTTTCTTAATTTATCCCTTGGTCCCTCTTTATGTCTTTGAAAAATTTTGGTCTTGCCCTCCCCCGAAACAAGATCCTGCGTACAAGCCTGATCATGACCAGTGGAGATCATCGAGGTATGTCAGATCCGTCGGGTTTATGAGTACAAACAAAATATTGATATTTAGCTTTTTTGAACTAAATTGGTCGTAAAAACTTTATAGGCATTAACACTTTCGTGAAAAATTTCACGTTTGATTCATTTTAAGCCCTGGTTTGGTGTGATGTTTTCTTATCCTTCCGGCTGTAATTTAGTTGATGTCCTATGCACCTTGCAGTCTATTCGTGTTAGTGCTAATAATAACAACTTGATCGTGTACGTTTTTTCGCGCCTTTTTGTTGAAATCTGATTTTTTATGCGAGTGATTTCAGGGAATCTCTTTACTCACCAGAGCGACGTTTTTGGAAGATTCAATGACGACAATACTACCTAATTCCTTGTTTTTATTTGTAGGTTTCAGAAAAATTCACGTCTATTCAATTCTCTTCAGTTGACTAAATGTACAAAATTCCGTGTCGCGGGAAGAAAATTGCTCTTAAAACTAGGAGTAAGATAAGCATATTTTGCCAACTTCGTTATTATTATTATTATTGTAAAGCTATGCTTAGCGTGGCTATAAACTTTTCTAGTTTAGTGCAAGCGATCTCTTTTTCCTGACACAGGCTAATTTGTTATAGCCTTCTGCAGCACCTTAGATGAGTTTTATTTTAAATTCTTCATTGTTAAGCGTTATTAAACAATATGTTTGTAATGTATTAGGGATGCAATGGGTTTACATTTTTCGAAATAGCGGATGTGGCTACGGGTTTCCGCCAAATTTCAAAATAGCACTTTTTCGTTTTTAAAAAATTCTTATTTTTTGCGCATTTTTGTTTGCTTTTTTGCCATTTTTAATCAAAAGTTGAACGTCATTTACTATCCAACCGCTCCCTTAAAATGGTTGGATACCCTCTCCCAAACCTTTGAGCCATTACTTGTAAATGACCGCGCGTAATAAACGAAATATGTGCTCTTTTTTATGGATCTTTTATTTTAGCATTACGCCTAGATCCCCAGTGCCAAACGTGCAGGGATGATAGCAGCGGTCACGGAAGTGGAGTTAGCAGCACAAGTTCTCGCACAGAATCGCCCGAGACCTGTAGAATTCAGTGAGTTTGAAAAATAACAGCGAATAAGAATATCTTAAATAAGACCATGTTGAAGGGCGGCAAATGATCCTCCATTGTTAGAGGTCAAAAATAAGAAGATCAATGGCAAAGGTATTTAAACTTCTCCTTGTTTAATCACATAAGCCCAAAATTCGGCCGCTTCGCATCGTATCTTATTTTTGTTTCTGCACAATGTTGCTTTATTGCGAAATACTAAATTCTTTTGCAAACGTGTTTGTGTGGCGGAGGATTTTGAACTCCAGTTCCTTTTATTTTTAGGAAAGTTTCGCTTAAATTTAGATAGCTGTACTACTGGGCTAGAATTATGACAAATATTCTAATTTTTGAATTTTCATTTGAGAACAAGTAACTTGTGTATCATACCTATAGATTCGCCCTTCCCTTCGATTACCTAATGTTGATTGGATTGAGAGAGTCTGAAAAAAATGTTGCAAGTAAACGTCGACTTTTTTGCTTGATTTCGTAAACGTAGTCTGTAAACAAAATCCTGATTTTTGATTGTTTGTTATCAATTGATTCCTATATCCTTGGATATTTAACTAGAAAATAAAGATAGTTCTTTTGATTGAAAATTGAGAGGTAATAATGGATGAACTTATGGAAACAGAGCCGTATTTAGAGCAGGCACATGGGCGGTCGTCACCCTTAGACTTCAAAAACTATTTTGGTAGGTAAAGTAGCGTACAGATATGTATACAGGGTGGCCCACTTATCTATTGAGAGTTTTTACGCAGTATGAAATAGAGAGCTTACATGTAAACAAGATGAAACTTTACCGGATTATGAAATACAGCTGGAATTTTATCTGTAAAAGTTTTGTCGTAGAATATTCGTTATTTGCAGAAATATTAACATTTGACTACGACCAGACATGTAAAGAGGTGAAGGGGGATCACCCACCAAAGGTTTGCCGTCCCCCCAATACCCAAAGTCAGAAAATTTTTGACCCCTCTCCCTTTTTTTGGAAAAACTCGCGATTTTTGGCTGTTGTTAGGTAATTTTTAGGCCGTTTTTGGCCACATCGCCTCCCCTGAAAATAGCCGGGGACCCCTTTCCCAAAATTTCTAGCCGTTACATGTATGACTATGATTTACTGCATTTAGTAACGAGCAAAAGTTGCAACTTGGTATGAATGAGCTGATCGGTTCCTTTTTCTTTTCACATTACAGATTGATCCCGTTTCCATTAACAGCCCGTGCCATTTGCAAACACTGTTATCTGATGGCGTGTTAAGGGCCAACTCCGCACAATACTTTCTTCGAACCGTTATATCGCTACAGTCCATTCATACCAAGTTGCAACCTTTGATTGTATCAAAATTGAGTAGGCCATAGTTGAATTTCCATATTTCTGGAAATAACATGAATATTACAACAAAAGTTTCACATTTGAAATTCCTATACGTACTTTACATACTGGCAAGTTTACACAATAGCATGTGATCTTTCACTGTTCCGAATTAATATATGAACCACCCTGTATATTTCCAGAAAAATCACATCTTTTCGTCCGGAAACAACGAATTTTCGGCGCTTCACGCGTAAGGTAATTTTCCAGACCAAAAAGTAACATTACTTTTGGCATTTTGACGAAGAATTACTCTTAAAGTAAATAAGACAAAATTTTTTATAATTTAATGTTTTTGATACTCAAAATGCAAAATCTGGACGTAAAATACGTCCCTATTGAAAAATTTTTCGTATGCAAATTTTTCTTTGTTATGTTGCCTTATATCCTGAGTATGGTCAGTGTCGTACATGGGCAACTACGAAATTCTGGGGGTCCGTTGGAGCCGAATCGCCAAAAATAGCACCAAAAATTTAATTCTGGGAGTCTATTGATTTTAGGGGATGTTTAAGATTCTGTGGGTCCAGCCAGACCCCCAGACCCACCACGCCCATGTATGGTCAGTGTATTGACGCTGACATCATGTATGCTTAGCTAGATTCATCACTTATTTAAGATTAGATAACAGACTTCGGCCGATGCGTGATGGATCAGCAAATTGTAACGCTTATAAAGCTCAAATACTTTCATCGCAGAAAACATGCCGAAAAAGGGAGGATGTTGCTGCAATGGTTAATTTTTTACAATCAGGTATATATTGTATGTTCTTGGCGAAATTACGTACATAAATATTGTGCGGTTAGCAAAAAGTTTTGAACGGGAATCACGGTTTTTTCGCCTAGCTTGGAAACGAAGTGTTTAAGAAAAGAGTGGTAAAATCAGTCAAATTTCATACATAAAATAGAATTCTAGCTCTCCGAAGTTCTTTTCGCCTTAAAATCCCTAACATTTTTGGCGTCTAGCGCCTAATTCTATGTATTACATGAGTTTAATCTCAAAGTAATGGCAAAAAGGATGAAAAGTGTATGCATTTAGTGTTTGTGTGGGGTAAGCACCTTATACATAAAAATCTGACTATAGTACAAAGGGTGATAATGAAGTGGCAATTTTCTAGCACGCGTGCAACGGGGTATTGTATCGTGCGAAAAAAGCGCTGGTCGGGATGTCTGTTTCACTGTGTACATAGTTTATAAGGAGAGGGTTCGCCTGACACGTTAGAAACCCGGCAGATTCTTTGTTAAATCAAGTAGGCCCTCCTACGTTACATTTTTCACTATTTTTTCTCAACTGTTTGGTGCTAGTGAAGAGAGCTTAAAGAGAAACACCGAAAAATGCTTTTTGCTTTGAAAAACTGATAGCTTTACAACCACTTTGGCCGGAAAAACATTGCTACATAGCCTATTTTGGGCTCAGAAAATGAGCTTTATAGTCTTTTTGGGTTCAGAAAACTTGGTATATTGCCTTTTTGGACTCATAAACTTACTTTGTGAGCTTATAAATGCTATATAGTCATCTTTTCTTAGTTTAGAAAGGATATATATATATATATATATATATATATATATATATATATATATATATATATATATATATATATATATATATATATATATATATATATATATATATATATATATATATATATATATAATCTATTTTCGACTCGAATAAGGGCTTAATAGTTATTTTGAGCCCAAAAAGGCTATATAGCTGTATTTCAGAGCCGCAAAAAGGCTAGATAGCTAGTTTTGTGAGCCCAAAAAGGCTATATAGCTAATTTTGTAAGCCAAAAAGGCTATAGACCCGTTTTTACGAAGCACATAGCTATCTACTAATTTTTGGTTTTCACCATCCCCCCTGAAAGTTTGACCTTGCACATGCGCCTATGCTCTGCCCTATTTCTGACTTATGTCATTTGTAGGGTCCTCAGAATTTCGGTCTTGTCCATGTGTGCTATTGACTGAAATCTTTAATCCAAATATTTCTTATCTTGCGCAGGGCAAATTTCTTTTTGTGTGTGTGTGTGTAAGATTATTATTTCAACTGAATACCTGCTCGTAACAATGTTCATGGTACACCTTTTTTTCAAATCTATGCTTCACGAAAAATTCGGGTTAGTGTCGCGCATAACACACGGTCATAAACGTACATGATCTTTGATGAGAGGTTTTTGGTTTCCTCAAAAAAAAGTTTTCGCCCCAGAATTCTCTTGTTGTTCAAAGCGTTTTTAACGATCTTTTGGCTCAAAAGTGTCAAATTTTCGGCGCCTTGCGCGCATACACCTATTTTTTGATTATATTTTGTTTAATGCACTCGAATTTTTATGTTTTTACGAAATTTATTTTTCTTTTGTTCGAGAAAGAAAGAGCATCGTCGAAAAGGCCGAAAAATTATATTCTGGACGCACATCTACATACTATATGTGGGCAGCAAAAAGAATCTGGGGGTCAGGGCCAAAAATAATATTAAAAATAGAATTCTGGGTGTCTACAGTAATCTGAGGAAGGTTTCAACTTATTTGGGGTTCAATCCTCCCCCCAACTCTCCCCCACGCCCATGTGTGACAACTAACCACCGTTTTTGAGCCTGAAGAAGGCTTTCGAAAAAACTTCTTGCTTTCACTCTTAAAATAAATTGATCGTTTTTTTCCATGTTTTATACAGATGAGTCAAACTGCGTGTACATGTAATAGGGGAATTCCACACTAAAAGTCGGTCGCACCGTCATTCCGCAAAGTCGGAACATTTTGTCTTGATTTTTGGCCAAATTTTGCGTTTTAGGCCATTTTTAGGTGCTTAATTTGCCACTTTCGACCGAAAATTGGAGTTCATTTACCTCCCCCTTGAAAACCCTCCCGAAACGTCGATCCGTTAATGTGTGGCTTGCCTGCTTGTCAAAACTGGTTATGAACGTGTATCTTGAAGGAAACTTGATATTTTTTATGGCAAACCAAGCTGCTCATGTAAATAAAAATTTCAATTTAATGAGTTGGATTTTTGATTTTGAGCTCAAAAGTTCAGCAACACCTTGCGCCTTACTGAAGTTGCCTTATAGTATCTGATCATTTGAAATTTTAGGCAGGAATACTACCGTCTCTCAATTCTCTTGATGCTTTCGTTGTCTTTTTGCGAATCATGTTTTTGTCTTCATTCGTCATTAATATTTGCAACGAGACCACACGTGGGCGGGGGGTATGCATCCCCCCCAGAAGGCCGAATACTCCTCCTACCAGAAACCAAAATACCCCCCAGAATTCAATTTTTGAAATTTGTTTGTTTTTTTCGCAATTTTTTGATGCTAATGGATAGTGCTCGATGAGAAACGGTAAAAAATGGTGTTTTTCGCCATACCACTAATTTTAAGACCATCTTCTGGCCTTTGGAAAATCTTGCAACCCCCTTTTCCAGAATTTTGGCGCTGCCCACCTATGATCGAGACCCACATATTTTGCTTGATTGATTGCATTCTGCCGTTTCTGATTTTATGTTTGTTTTATTTAGTCCTTAAACTGATGAATCAATTATGCTAAGTATATTTCTATGTGTTAAAAATTGAGGTTTAATTTAGGCTGGAACCAAGTCATGAATGAATACAGGGCAGCAGTGAAGCAGGGTAATACGTCCGTGGTATTTTATAGGCCGAATTCGGACCATCTTAAGAGTAAATACATTGAAGCGTCTTTAATGAATATTTTTTTGTACGTGACTTGATGAAGTGCTTTGAGCCGGGTGTAGAAGTGGCCATTGTGTGGCATTCGGAAAGCATAAATATTAACTAGTTCGAATTTATTTTTACCTTTTGCTTATTTGGAAAGGAAATCGATTTGAAAATTGCCTTCCTTCTTACAAAGCATCGTCTTACTCTTATTAAAACTGCTCTCGATCATACATAATTTTTGGAGAAGGGTTTTTACCCCCCCCCCTCAGAAAGTTTTTCACTGCCCCTCCCAAGAAATTTTTAGCGTCCCCTATGAATGCGCGATTTTCCAGAAAATTTGCAGAAAAAGTTCCCTTTTAAGCAAGAAATTTTTAGCCTCCCCCAGAATGCGCGATTTTCCGAAAAATTTGCAGAACAAGTTTGTTTTAAGCATTTTTAGTCATCTGTTTGCTCAAAAGTATCAAATTTTCGGAGCTTCGCGCCATACACTCAGTTTGACTATATTTTGTTTAATATACTCGAATTTTTTTTGATATTTTTTCAAAGTTTTTATGACCTTACGCTCTAAAAAGATCGAGCATCGTCAGAAACGCCGAAAAATTATGTTTTGGACGCATATCTACCATTTTTATCCTAAAAAAGGCACTTTAGACAAATTTTGCGGTTTCACCCCTTCAGAATCCCCAAGCTGTAATGTCTGCTATGTATGTGTATTTTTCATCCTCTATTGTCAACAAGGGACTTTTAATGCTCGAGTAGTAGAAGTTTTCTTCCATGCATAAATCCATTTTCAGCCTTTTCTTCATGTCACGTCGATATTTTTGTTCTAACATAGAGGACGCATAATTTTTCAATTAAAATTACCAGAGAACTATGGTTCTCTTTATACAAGAAATTAGATGTCAATAATTTTCCATTTTCTTCATGTTGACCTTAAGTATGATCACACCTGGGCGTGGGGGGTTTGGGGGTGTGCACCCCCCATAAGGCCAAATACCCCCTCCCCACAGAAACCAAAATACCTCCCTTCCCCAGAATTCAATTTTTTGAAACTTTTTTGTTTGTTTTGCAATTTTTTGATGCCAATGGATAGTGCTCGATGAGAAACGCTGAAAAATGGTGTTTTTTTTCGCCATACTAATACGTATGAGTATGACTAACTACATGCACATATAGTTTAAATGATATGTGCGAAATCAAGTGCTTAAAGAAAATAGCTTAATGTCATGCCTGTATTAGAAGCAGTGGCGGATCCGGGATTTTCCTAAGGGGGGCGGAAGCCTGACTTGGGCGGAAAAATTAGCCGTTTTAACCAGAAAATGGCTGAAAATCGCCCAAAAATCGTTAATTTTGCCACCATATTTTGGGCCAATGGGGGCGGCCGTCCCCCCTCTCCCGCCCCCTTAAATCCGCCCCTGATTAAAAGAGTCCTACAAAGCGCTGCGTATTAGGCGAAAATTGGGCAATGCACTTTTTTACGTTGAAAGATGCATTTGTAAGTTCGCCCTTCTGAGTATCATCCGTATCTATGTATATAAGAAATGCTAGCTCAAGAAAAATTCTGACAAAGTGCATGTTTAAAAGAAGAAATATTTAATGCTTTGTGTGTATGTATGTAATGCTAATTCAAGAAAAATTTTAACACTGTCTTTTCTATGCTTCATATTTTGTAAAAATTTTCATCAATGCTTTGTCTGAATGCATAAATATATTTTTAAGAACTAATGCCAATTAAATATTTTTGTATCAATATAAAAAGTACATACAATAATTTTTTTTGTTTTGTTTACTAATTTAAACAACAAAAAACAAATTTTTTGATTTTTTTAATTTTCATTTATTGTTTATCCGTTTGCCTAATTTTTCAGACTTCAAGCCGATCGATTTAGAAACGTGGTATGTTCAGAGGATGCTACATAACATAGACCTGGATCTGTCCTTAGTTACGGATACGTGATACGAGTTTATCTAAAAAAATAGCATTGTCATATGACCTCTGTTTACGTCGAGTAGTTGTCAAATCGCTAGCAGCTGATTATTCTCTTCCGTAACGACGTAGTTTTTTCTACTAATGAAATATCAGTTTCAGCCGTAGTTTTTGTACATTTTCGTAGCGTGATTTGGTTGTTCAAATTGCCATTGTTTGTTGTTTTTTGATTTATCATGGCTTTTGCTATGACGATTATTTTACATAGGTACCGCGTGCATATCTGCTTCATTACAAATTTTTATCATGCTGAGATGATTGCTCACGATAAACTCGTCTGGTCTGTAGTCAGTCGAAGTAGTTTGTTTTTAATTTATTAAATTAACAACACTCATTGATGCCTTATGATTGATTGAAGATCTGTGATTGATCTATATGTATATATCTGCTTGCTTTTAAATATAAAACTTGAGGTAATCGTGAAGAGAAGCTCATAGCGGAATAGTAGATTGGATGTCCAGACCACATGTGGGCGCCGTGGGGGAGCAGAAGGCCGAATACCCTCTTTCCTCCCAAAAAAATTGAAATATCCCAGAATTCAATTCTCGAAATTTTTTTTGTTTTTTCGCGATTTTTTATGCCAATGGATAGTGCTCGATGAGAAAGATTGAAAAACTGCATTTTTTGCCATGCCACCATTTTTTGACCTCTAGAAAACTGCACACACCCCCAGAATTTTTTCCTCTTGTAAACATTTTTAACTTGATTCGAACCCTGGGTTTGAATGTATTGTCTATAACAGGTGTTTGAAGCTAATGGTGCCTATAACCTTCCATGATCTTGGGATTCACCCCCAGAAAAGTCTACACCACTCCCCTCCCAGAATTCTCGATTTTTCGAAAAAATTGTAGAAAAGGTGCTGTCTTAAGCGTTTTTAGCTATCAGTTTGCTCAAAATCGGCGCTTTGGGCCATATACTTGATTTTCGACTACACTTCCTTCAATTTATTCAAATCTGATTTTGGTTTCATGCTCTTGAAAGATTATGCATCGTTAGAAACGCCGAAAACGATGTTTTTGCCCTGTATCCATAGTTCTGCCTAAAAAAGGCACTTTAAAATTTCAAATACCCCTATTCTCAGAGCTCACATGATAGATGAGCAGACCTCAGAATCCGGCGGACCCCCCCCTCCAATCGGTACATCCAGAATTGAATTCTTGGTGCTATTTTAGGCAATTTTACTGTCATCGAACCCCCTTTGAATTTGGTTGTTGCCCATGTTTGGTTCTCCATGCTGAGCATGTCCGCCTATGAATTATGTATAAGGTCCCCTCTTGAAAAGGTTGAAGTGTCAGTCTAATCAGGTTGTTTGAGGATTGTTACACGTGGTCTGACCCCACACCCACGTATGGACTTGACTCATAAAAAATAGGAGAAAAGTTTGAATGTTAAATTTTTATTTCTTTGTCTATTCTAGTAAAATAAAGTTCATTGATTATAATTTGTCTCATTTAACAGAAGCATGATGGCTCGCATATCATGTCAAGTTTTTTAGATCATGACGGCTGTTATTTTAATGGGCGTCTCTAGCTCAGGCAAAACTACGGTTGGCCAAGAATTAGTTGAAAATTTGAAAATTTGTGGCAAAAATTTCGAATTTTTCGATGGCGACGATTTTCACTCGGACGAGTCAAAGAGCAAAATGAGATCGGGGATCAGCTTAACTGATGATGATCGCGAACCTTGGCTGAAAACATTGTGCCAGCTTATTAGGTCCAGTCAAAAAGTTGGCCGAAATATTATCTTAGCGTGTTCTGCCTTGAAAAGGACTTATAGATCAATGCTGAACCTGAATAAGGATGTGATATTCGTGCATTTAAAGCTTGACTTTGAAGAAGCCGAGAAGAGGGCTATTTCCAGGTCCGGTCATTTCTTCCCTCGATCCTTATTGTTAAATCAGTACGAGGCTTTTGAATCCGTAGAAAACGGCGAAAACGTGAAATTTATGCAAATTGATTGCAATTCAAGATCTAATGCGGAAATAAGCCGAGAGATTTGTGAAAATCTGATCCAAATGATTTGAAGTTCTTCATTTCAATTTTTACATCGTGTGTTTAGGTACCTTACCTATTTCGATGTCGATCACGTGTAATAAATCGGAAGAGTAAAAAGTAGCAAAAATGTGAGTTTTTAAAAAAGCACTTGGAAGGATTTCTCTTTCTAATTTTATGTACGTTGGTGCATTTTGTGAGATTGTGGGACACCACAGCAGCTATAAATCATATTTGCGTTTATGTACATGTGCATCGTCGTAATTTTGTTCATTGTAGAATTCGAATTGGAAAAAGCATACATTATTTAAAAAATTTCTAAACGCCCGATCATAATCACTCCTTTTTTATTTCTTCTAGCACTTAACTTCGCAAAAACGTGTGATTCTGTCATTCATTGCATCAAGCAGATTGCGAATCATTCGTATGGCGATGAGTATTTGCTTACGTTCGCTATCCTGAAAAATTGAATCCTTTTATAGGTGTATCAACAAAACTAATATACATAGTTTTAAAGATTCAAAAGTACGAGTAGGTTAGGTATGCAAATCAAAACGTTCATTCAGGCATTTCGAAAGATTTTTAGATATAAATGTGTGCTTTAAATAAGTTTGAGCACGATTGGACCTTGCTAAGCATTGTATTCCAAGTAAACGTCATTTAGGGACACTTACATAGCTTCATAATTTATCTAGCCTGCCACATAATCTCGAATACGATTGCTGAACATTTTTTAAAAAATTACCAATTAACTCGAGGCAATTATCATCGTAAATACACATGGGCAGCAAAGCAATCAAATTCTGAAAGGTTTTGGTGGCGTAAAACGGCCAAAATTCTAAAAATTCAATTGTGAGGCTCTATCGGTTTTGGAGAGTATACCGAATTCTCAGAGGCCTAAACCCCTTAAACCCCTCGTCCATATGTGGTCGTAATTGGCCAATTTACATTAGGTATTGTCAGCTGAAAATTCTTGAAGAAAAGCGCAAATTATTTTAAACAAACTTGGACATAAAAATCCTAAATCATAAACAGCCATAACAAATTTCGAATCTCCATGCACAGTACCGCTGCAAACTACGTTTTTTAGCCAAAGGTCAAGTTCCGTTTTAATTTAAGATTTGAAAATCAAAGACATTTAGTAGGAAAGACTAACAATATTTTTGCAGTAACGCGAATCTCATTTTTCATTCCCTGATGGCGTCGGCTTAGCTAGAACTTTTATCATAATTTTATCGAATAGAATTTAAGCAACATTATATCAAGCTGAATTGAAAGTCAAAGGAAATTAGAATTCAGTTGATTGCATTTTATATAGGTATACTATTCTTTGATCGTTTTTCAATGAATTATTCAACGAGATGAGAAGCCCAGATAGCAGATTGAAACTTTCTTATCACCCTGTATCTATGCTAGCCAACAACCAGTCTTCTCTACTGGCCAGAAAAATCAAAATTCATCTAATTATTGGTGATAATAATAATAATAATAAAAATAATATCATTGATAATAAACTTATAATATTAGTATTGACAATAATAATAAGAAACATAATTTAATTCAAAAAGTAATAATCGTTAAGACAAGAAACTGCATGCTGGCAGATATATCTATATGATCTTAGGGGGTTTGGAGGGTTTTCACTCGACAGAAAAATTTTCACTCCCCCCAGAAATTTTCAATGCCTCTCCCCCGAATACGTGATTTTTCGAAAGTTCTCAAAAGTTTGCTAACAATTCAAAGCAAAGGCGCTTTTTTAAGCGTCAGTCTATTTGCTCAAAAGTGTCATGTTCGGCGCTTCGCGCCATATACTCATGTGTTAAGTATATTTTGTTCAATTTATTCACATTCCTCTGGTTTTCTTCGAAAATTTTTATGCTTTTATGCCCTAAACGAGCATCGTCAGAAACGCCGAAAAACGATGTTTTTGACGCATACCCACCATTTTTCGGCCCACAATAAGCAATTTAAAATTTCACCCCTCCTCCCAGAATTCCAATGCTATGAATGTCTGATGGCAGTGAACGATTCTTGCACTGACTCTGAATAAGATGTGTAAAAATGTAAGCTTACGCTCTTATTCTGAATGCTTCGGCATGCATCGTCTATTGCCTGATCAATAGTAATGGTGGCAAAAATATTCTTCTTCGCAGGTATGCATTTCCGCATTGAGTTTTGAAGCATGTACCCCCAGCCTCCAACGCTTAAAATTATAGTGCATGGAAATCAATTTTTAGCGCTCAAGTGAGCAGCTACAAAAGTGTCTTGTAGGCAGCCTACTATAATGCAATTTTGCATAGCAAAAGTTCATACACGATATCGTAACTTTTGCTTCAGTTTAAACCGCTTTTGTAATCGATTCTCATTGATCCAGAAATTGTAATCCATGCACAAAGTTTTATGAAATAGACTATAGTCACCAATTATTAAAAAACTTAATTTTGTATAAATAACTCTAATGGAAAAAATAAATATGCTTGTCATATAAAATTATCCTTCGATTCGACACCGTTTCCACGACAACAAATTCTAACTTTTTTCATTCCTCTGGAAGATTTAAGAATGAGTCTAAGTCAGTTTTTGCTCTGATTTCGAATTTAACTTTCAATTTTTCTAGTGCGTCAAGTTTTCGAGATATTTGCATATTAATATTTATGAAAATTATTGCTTTTCTGAGGAAGCTATGCAAATCTAAAAGTCAAATGACAATTTGTGGTCTCAATACTGCCAAGATATTTTAACACGATCTTTCTCTTAATTTTAATATTGTTGGCACAAAGTTTTATCTTTAGGCCATTAAAATATTACACCTAATTTGCATACTTATAACAGTGTAAAGTCTAAACATTATGTCTACACAGCTTAATAGTTCTGCGTCATAAGAATATTACATGGTCATCTAATATTCTATTTTTTATGCTGATTTTGAAAATGCTCGATATTTTGTTTGATCGCGTCTAGTTCTTTTGTGTACTTTTTAGAAATCTTACATTTTTGAATTTTAGCTAAATGTTTTTATAGAGAAGGAAAAGTCTCAATCATTGCTAAGCATGTTTCCGTACTAACAAAATATATTCTCAGTTTTTGACGCAGCTGAAAACTCAATAGACGGCCAATTTGAAAGTTTTTCTACTGTTCAAGCTGCATCGAAAAACTTTTTTTGGGTTTTTTACTCGTTTTTGTTAATTCTTAGTGTTTCAGAAACAAATTTGCTAGCACAAAACAAAGAATAGACCCGAAACCAGCGTAAAAAATTGTTTAAGTAGCTATTAAACTTAATTATTCTGATGCAAGAATATTAAGCTGCAAAAATGCTTGAAATTGACCAGAAACTGTGGATAAGCATAGTTTTTATGCTAGCCTTTATACCAGTTTCTGGGTCATATTGGCTCAAAAAAGTAGATGGTTGACCCCTTATCTGAAACCATATCGGCCATTTGCGCATCTAACAACATGTGATTCTTTGTGTTGAGATCGCGCACAGGCAACGAAAAGAAAGAAATAAGGACTGCGTTATGACAAATAATAAAATGTGGTTCACATGATAGGCAGAAAGTCAAATAGAGAACATTATCTGAGTGAATCTGAAATTTAAAAAGATAAGAATGACTTTTGGTAGTCATCACAAGATTAATTTTCAATTTTCTATAAATTTCATCAATTATGTTTAAAATAATAATATTACGCTTCTTTGATGCCAGCGGAACAATCTCCTGGCGATGAGTAATTTTCGATCGTACTCTTCACTTTGTCGAACTTATTGTGCCACTCATCTCGCTTTTCGAACATGCAGTCGCAAGTGGCTCCATTCACCTTGTCAAATTTAGTACTGCAGTCGCTGGAAACCCTATATAGTAAAAAATCGTCAATAGTAATAGAAATTAGAGTCTGAAAAATTATTGAAATCAATAATGATTCATTTGCATATTGGGGCGATGTTCGCAGCTACAAAAAAATAATTTGGATACGTACTTGTCCTAGAAACCTATGTACTTTCTGATATTTTTACTCGTGCGGTTCTAGCGTTTATTCAATAGTTTGCAATGTAAAGAATAGCCTTGCAGTCTACATCAAACATGCACGTGGGGGTTTGGGGGGGTAAAGAAAGACCCGCTCACAGTGGAAATATGGAAATTTTCTAGGGAAAATGATAGGTGAATAGGTGAAAATTAAAATTTCCTTCAAAAGCGTTTCAAATTGATCAGAAACTCTTTAATATAGTTGCAACGTCATTTTAGCCTTTATACCATTTTTTAGGTCAATTTGGCCCACAAACAGCTCAATTTTTGGCCCCCAGACCGGCTGACCCCCTCATATAGGCCATGCTGTGCATCTATGGTCTACTCTACACCCTTTGTGTGTTCCTTAATCAAAATTTGTACGATATTGAACGAAACGCTTAGTTTTGTAAACATTCTTAGCATAAAGTTGTCGCTTAAATTAAAGTAGAATCATTCCTTCTCTTTCATTTATTTAGGGCTGCTTTTCTCAGAATAGAAACAGTCAGAAGAATCAGCCAATTATGCTTAATATAGGACTTTTAGATTATTGGTTCATGCTTAAAATTGTCTTGTACGAAATCTTTCATTTTCGAAAGTTTCAACTTCAAAAACATTGTGAATAGTACAAAAAGCGAGTGCAGCGAAAGAATCTGGAGAATTATAAAATTTAGGCCAAACGATTGCTACAATGATTAGAAAAATTAAAGACAGTAATATTTCTAACAGATTCAACAATGGCTTCACATTCCACAGGTAAAACCACATGTGCCTGTGTATCTCCAGCCAAGAAGGGCGGTTGTCCATAAGCTCCATCGGATCCATCACTTGAATATCGAATGAGATATGAAAATTATCTTAGAAACTGAAGCTGTCAACTAATTTTACTACGGGTTATTTGATTTCAAGACGTACCAACTAGAATGAGCTTTTGAAAATTTTAAGCCATAACTAGCATACGTGTTCTTGGGAGTGGTGGTGGTTGAAGGAGTTCGAGTCCGTACATGCACAGCATGGGAATTCTGGGGGATGAAGTTTTAGAGTGCCTTTTTGGGCCTAAAAACGGTGGTAACGTGTCGAAAATTTCGTTTTTGGCGTTCCTGACGATGGTGTCTCTTTCTAATCATAAAAACAAAAATTCGAAAGAAATAAAAAAAAGTCGAATTAATTGAACAAAATATAGTCAAAACATGAGTATATGGCGCGAAACACCACAAATTCGACAATTTTGAGCAGATGCTTAGCTAAAAACGCTTTAAAAACACCTTTTCTACGAATTTTCAGTAGAAGTTTTGAGATCTTTTGGAAAATCGCGAATTCTGGAAGGGGGTGTAAGCATTTCTGAGGTAGGTGAAAAATTTCTTTGGGGGAAATACACACTCCCTCAACCCACCAAGATCATGTATGGGTTTGACCCTAGAATGGCAACTGACTACCTACAAAATGACCGCCCCCTCAGAATTGCAGATTTTTCGTAAAAATTGCAAAAATTGGGCCTTTTTAAGCGTTATTAGCTCATTTTTACTCATAAGTCTCGAATTTTTGGCGCTTCGCGCCATAAACATATCTTTTGACTATAACGTGTTCAATTTCCTGAATTTTCCAAGAGTTTTTTTCGAAATTCTTTGTGTTTTTATGTTCAAGAAAGAAAGAGCACCGTCCGAAACGTTTAAAATAGTTTTTGACATGCATCCGTCGTTTTTAGCCCTCCCGAAAATGACACGTTTTTGAAAATTTTTTGGGCCCGATTCCCCAGAATTCCCATGCTGAACATGTATGATTACTAGCCTAAATTAACCTTTGTTCTGACACTGCATGAGCACTTGGAAAAGAAACTTAAATCGTTAACTTTTTTTCCGTTTGCGGACACATAGTTTTAGTACATAAGATGTCACAGGTAAATACTTGATTTACGTATGTACAGATGGTCCAAAAAACACTACCCGAGTTATAAGGTCATATCTCAAGAACCAGGCTAGGTGAGCACTTGAATTTTTTTAATTGATAGGTCTACAGTAAGGCTCTATATTTTTACGTTACAATACAAGCCCGTTCTTTAGATGTTGCACATTGAATGACAGTAGGTATATTTCGAAAAAAACAAGAAATTTCATAGTGCGTACGAAGAGTTTGCGAAGAAAGTGTCTGCCATTTGTGCGTATAGTACAAATGCTATTTGAAATTAGTAAACTAGGTACTATGTGAACGTATTAAATGAGTTGGAATCATTGCAATTTCAGAGTCTATAGAGGAGCTTGGCACGAAAAAACTGAATTAAGTTGAAAATTGCAGTCATGACGAATTTTTGCCGTGTTTTACTCCATTAGTGCAGCACAATGAACCTGCATTGTAACTAAGCTCATTTGAAACTTGTTTTTTGTCTCTTTGAATTTATTGCTTATCACTAAAAATAGAACAAATTGAATGAGTGAGTGATTGAGGCAAGAAGAGAGACTTACAAGCAAATAGTTAATCGGATATGCAGTATTTTTCTCGAAATAAACACTTTCGAAAAATTTAAAACGTTATTTTTACGCAACTAGGTATCGGCACAAAATTCTGCATTTGTATTACGGACCTTTTATCATTTGTTTAAAAAAATTTTAGGTGTTTAGCTGCCGTGTTGCTGAATCTATGACACAAAACGTGGGTAGTGTGTTTTTTTGACCACCTGTATATCAATTTGTTGAAGAATTCTCACTTTGATGCTATTTCCTAAAAAATAAATTTCCCAAACGTCAATCTGACTGTTTGATTTCGTCGAATTTTCTCAATTAATTCATAAGTGTAAGTTGACTGTACTGAAACGATAATAATTCTATATTTAATTATAGTCTGCTTCACATAAGTTTGGGCATAAATTTTAGGAATTTTTCCGAAAGTTAGCCGACGGATCGCGATAATTATATATCAAATCAATGCTATAGTCGCAATCTGTCCGTTTATTGTCGGACTTAGTTTTTAAGATTTATGCTGAAACTTGTGTGAAACAGACTATAGATTTTCGTGCTAAATAAAATCGCACTCACTTTGACCGGCAGGATTTGTTCAAATCGCAATGCAATTTAAATAAGCCGCTCTTGTCTTTAAGTAATTTGCTAGTCTTTTTAGCTCGCTCGGGATTAAACGAACTGCACACGGAGAGGCGGCTGTTGGCCATAACGCGATAGGAAACAGCTTTGTAGCTGAAAAGGGTTCGACAGATATATACACATATGGGCGTGAGGGACTGGGGATCCAGACCCCGAGAATCCTGCAGACCTTCCTCCGAAAATTCATAAACCCCTCCGAAAATTCATAAACCCTTAGAATTGAATTTTCGGTGGCCGTCCGTCCAGCCTGGCCGCCCGCATAGGTTGGCCGCCCAATGAGCTAGGCGGTCTAATCGCTCTGCAATGTTTCTACGACCATACCGATTCACCGACTGTTCGATTCTCTTCAGAATAAAACAGGTCACTATTAGATTGCCCGGAATTCCGTTTCTTCTACCGTTTCGATTGTCCGACTTGTATGATAATCGGTTTTGTAAAAGATAGCTGGTGGTTTATAGTTTTTAGTAGGTAGCATAAAGGAATAGGACTTACTTAAGGTATGAATTAGGCATTACGCAACGCACTATTCTGCCTTCACCCAAAAAGTCTTTGCTCAGTTATTTACTCAAGCGGTGAGTGACATTTTCTAGCTATTAAATTACTTTGACACAATGAAAGACTTATTGTGAATAGTTGCAACAAATTTTTTGTTCGAATCATTCATGTTTTCAGACAACCACTTCACAATTAAACTAGAATATTTGAATAAAACTGAAAATATGCTTTCTGCTGACGGGAATATCCTTCACTCAGATTTTGCTTGATAAGTGTATGACAATATAAAAAATACGCACACAAATCAGGTGCTTTTCTTATTATGTGAGATGCATATCAATCAGGCGCATTTTGTTCAGCAAATGAATGCCAGTACATCGTACTCGTTTAAGTAATATTCAAATAAATATTGACGCAATATTATGTTGTATTTAAAATAACTAAATATTGCGTAGACATACGGCCACTCTGGACAGTATAATTAAGCCATATTTTACTGTAGACGGCTATCCTGGATGGGCGGCCAGCCTGGATAGACAGCCAGGCTAGATAGGCGGCTACCCTGGAAAATTCACGTAAGCACAGGACAGCCACCTTGGAAGGACTTATGGCCAAGCTGGACGGGCGACCACCCTGGACGGAAGGCCAGTGGCCACCTGGACGCAGTCCTATTGGACCTCTGCCCAGAATTTTGATGCTGCCTGAATCTCTAATCTCTGATATCATTGTTATGAATTTCCCGATTTTTAATTTTGCATGTGGTAACTTAATGTTACTCGGGTGACAGCTTGACAAGTGTCTTCGAGGGCGAAGGTGCTACATTTTTTCTTTTTTATTTTTACCTTCCTTTCAAAATTGTGATCTCTGAGCGCCTTAAAACGCTCTGTTAAATAACTTAGGACTAGAGATAACATGATACCAAACTAAAGAAAATCGCAGAATATTTCAAAACAGCAAATAATTTCAAATACTAACGAATTCATTGAGAATTCTTGAAACGCGTGAAAAGACGATATCTAGACATTTTTAGAAGAGAATGCCTCAAGATAGGCCTTATTCATAGATGTGGAGAATAATTGCGAATGGAAGCAGCAGATGACATCACACAATAAAGAGTTACAAATAATCATATATGTAATTGAGAAGCCTAAAAACTGGGCAGATCCGAAGATCCGCCACTGCGCAGTCAGTGTCCGGTTGCTTTCGCGAGCCGAACCAGTGCTCGATCACCCGGAAATAGCGCTACTTGAGCCGGAGATGAAACGTCAAATCGACGGGTTAAAGCTGCAAAAGCTATAACTAGCACGTCCGAGCAGCAAAACGAGCTGACAGGAAAGCACATCCATATACTGGAAAAGCAGATCTGGACAGCGAAACGAGCTGACGGGAAATCCAGGGGCGGATTTATGGGGAGGGGGCTGAGGTGCGGTCGCCCCCATTGGCCCAAAATAGTGCGCAAAATTAATGATTTTTGAGCGATTTTTAGCGATTTTCGGGTTAAAACGGCTAATTTTTCCGCCCACGTCAGGGTTCGGCCCCCTCCCTTAGGAAAATCCTGGATCCGCCACTGGGGAAAGCACATCCATAACAGCGAAACGAGCTGCTGGGAAAGCACATCCGAACAGCGAAACGAGCTGACGGGAAAGCATATCCGAACAGCGAAACGAGCTGTCCGTAAATAGCGCATGAGTTCGATGAGTGTGAATGTGCACCGCACTTACACCATACGTGGGCAGCAAGAAAATTCTGGGGGTGTAAGATTTTTCAAAGGTCAAAAAATGGCCTTAAAAGTGGTGGTATGGCGAAAAAACACCATTTTTTGACGTTTCTCATTGAACACTATCTATTGGAATCAAAACATTGCGAGAAGAAACGAAAAAAATTTTTAAAAATTGAATTCTGGGGGTTATTTTGATTTCTGGGGGGTATTTTGGTTTCTCGGGGGGGGTGCATACCCCCAAACCCCAAGTAATTTGCGATTAATTTGGTCAAGGATTGGAAAAGTTATAACGACCAATATGAGATTTCTTTTTTAAAGCCACATACGTATTTTAGCTGCATTGTAACAAAAAACAAATTGAAAGAACAGTTATTATACAAGGACGGATCCAAAATTTTCTGACAGGGGTAATATCCCAAATTTTCCAAATAGTGTCAAAAATTGTCTGAAGAATCCGTCCACGATGCTTAAAGTAACGGTTTTTTTCCGTCTTTTGGTAGAAAGAATGATTTGTGAGCCTTAAAAAGTTGGAAAATTTTTTAAGTTTTCTGCGAAAAACGCGCGAAAATCGGCGCAAAGCACCAAAAAATATTCAGAGATGATTATAACAACTAAAAAATCATTGTTCTGCACATAAACTACTCTTTTGACGCAAAAATAAAGCTTTTAAAGCGTTAAGAAAATCAGTAAATGTCATTAATGAGTACTACCCGGCGCGAAGCGCTGGAAAAATTTGAAAAATCGTAAAAAATGGCTAAAATCATCAAAAAAGCATTATTCTCATTGCGCCGAAGTATTTTTTGACGACAGGGGGCGCCTCTCCCGGACCCCATCTAAATCCGCACCTGATTATGCATGTTTTTCCAATGAAGTTTGCAAGCGTAGCTTACATAACGTCTAAAAAATATTGGGCTTCGCGATCAAAGTCTGGTAATTCGGGAATCTTGAAGGTATTATCATTGAGTTTTGTGCCAATGCAAGGCTGCATTTCATTGACAACTGCTGCAGCAAACTCTAGCCTCAAGCATTTTCGGACATCTTCACTCGCATTAAAAAACTGGTTTCGAATTTCAGTCGCATATTTTTGGCAATCATCACAGCCCCTTAGTGGGCCGATGGGACCAAGTATATCCGTTCCGAGCTCTGATTGCGACAAAATGCACTTATCGTTGCTAAATTAAAAAAAAGTTTAGCTTAATATCACACATGGGCGTGGGAGTTCCGGGGGTGTATAACCTCGCAGGAGTTAAAAAACCCACCGGAGATTACTTTAGACCACATAATTATATTTTTAGTAATATTTTTGGCAATTTTTGGCGATTTCTCACTCCCCCTCCCAGAATTTTATTGCTGCCCATGTATGTTTAACATATTTTGTTTGTCAATCTCTGCGAACTTAAACTATATTCGCGATGAACAAGGACTAAAAATTGGTAGTTATTCAGTTTGTAAGGCGCAGCAGCTGCTACATTTTCGTATTATCTAATTTACGAATTCTCGAGATGATGGAGAAAGCAGAAAACATATACCTATGCACATACCTACACAGAGCATGCAAAATTGTCATTTCGTTCATTGCTCCTTGAATTAAATATTTGTTGTATTATAAAATTTCAAGTAAATTTAGATCGCGCGAAATGATGAAGGACCCGAAATTATATCTAAAAACATACATGAACGGTGGGCTCATCGAGTTTACTTTTTCTGGTAAATGCGCAGTGCATTATGCTTGTGAAGGCTAGGCGACTCTTAAGATAAAACACGCACGTGGATTCTGTGGTCACTAGGCCAAAAAATTAAAAGGGATGTTTTACTCGTGAAATAAATAAATACTAATCGCAAAGACGGATGAAAAGTCTAAATTTTTTCACGAGGGTGCCTCTTGAAATCAGATACAAATCGTGGCTTAGATAGCTCCTAAGTTATTTTAACATTTACTTAATTTGTATTATCGTTCGAACTAGACAAAGCCAAAAAAGTTGGGGGGGTTATCGTCGGCTGAAATTAGACCGACCATCGAGAAAATGGAACATAATAATTACAGAGGAAAAGGTAAAATGAGTCAGCAGATACGATAAATAAATTTTTCGTAGAAAATCACATGAAATCATCATCGAACCATCAATACATATAGATATATGCATATTTTTTAGATCAATGCTCCGCATAATTTTTCGTAAGTTTTAAACAATACACGTTTGCTAGAAAGTAAGACTAAAAACTACACGTATTGCTGACATATGCATACCTTCCTGTACTACTATCATCGAAGCTTCGAGCAACTAATTTTGCAAAGTCGTTTGCAAATTCTGTTTCCAAAACTTTGCCCTTTTTAGCATCTCCAGTCGTTGCTGCAATGCAGTCCAAATAACCTTTGAACGTACTATCGCAATCTGATCGTATTGTTACCTTTACATGTAAGTGCGCATATGACATAATTCACTTAATTTATGTGCATAAATTAAAAAATGAATTTAATTTATATGGATAATTGAAAAAAACAGAAAATACGCATGTAATCCTGCTTAAAATTTAGATACAAAAATGTAATTATGCATAAGCCTGCGATAGTCTAGCTATTATTCTTGTTGTCCAGCATGCTAGTTCAACTGCTTTTATCCTCAAGCTAAATCTGAGAAATGAAGCATGCTTCTAATTTGGAGTTTGCTCATAACGTAGGTATCCGTAATATTTCAAACGATACACGCATAAAGTGCTATCGTAAATGACTTAAAGAGTTTGGAGATTCTCTTATATTCTCATTTATTATGAAAATACGATTAATGAAGACTTTATGCTCTGTTTCACATAAGTTTGACAATAAATTGTAAGAATTTTCTTCGACAGTAAGCTGGCGGATTACGATAATTATATATCAGATCGATCCTACAATCGCAATCTGTCAGCTTTTTGTCGGAGATAATTTTTAAAACTTATACCCAAGCTTGCGTGAAACGGACTATATGTCATTGAAAAAATCTGATCAGAAATATTTTATCAAGTAATTTGTGCTTCATGTTCATCACGTGTCCCGTATTAACCGTTATAGAATTTATGATCACTTTGACGGTTGAAGTGCAGCGGTTCCGAGCGAGAGCAACAACTATCTCGAAAATGCGTAAAATACAATATTTTAAAATATTTATTTAGAATAATTTGCCAGATATTCAATCAAAAATAATTTTTAAATGATAACTACATAAAGCACACCGTTGAAAAACGTAATAAAATAAAAGGGAAACGAAAAATACCCAATTTGCACTTACTTCTGCACTGCTCCTTTAATCTACTCTCTTTTGGAATCGCCTTCTCAATCAGAAAGCAATCAGTTAAAAATTTAATAAATCAATAAATTTATGTAGGTGCGAATATTTTGAAATAAACAGTTAAGTCAATTGAGGCCTTTTGTTTTTCTAAAAGTTTTTCCTAGTTGGACTGACGCTATTCAAGATAGAAGACGCTATGAGACATTTTCTGACTTTTCCACTCGTTCAGCTTTATGTTTGCGTACATAGGCAAGCGATGTTCAATTATCATAGGTGAGCAGCAGCCAAATTCTCAGGGGGTCTGGTGTGTCACAATCACCAAAAATTACACCAAAAACTAATTTTGGGGCCATCGATTTGGAAGGGAGGTCCACCGGATTTTGTGTGTCCAGATCCCTCACGCCTATGTTTGGTTATGACCGTAGACGCACAGCGTCGCCGGTCAGAGGGTCTTAGCCAGAGAGATACTTGTGAGCCATAATGGCTTCAAAAATTGGGAAGAATGATGAAGACTGAGTTAATTCCTAGTTGCTAATCATTTTCAAGCGCTTTTGCAGAAATTTTGTTATTTTCATCAATTTAGGCTTTTATTTTGATTCATTTCCCCGAAAAAATTTCCTTTTGTGTCTCGAGTAATTATAATATAATATAATCTATACATATTATAATTTATGCTGTATCGTTTGACTGTTTTGTTTGGAATTGAATGTTAGTAAAGCATGGGAAATTTATAATCACGGGAGTTTTGTTATTTTATGAAAATAGCTTAGCTGTGCCTCTGGAGCAATAAGCGGCACATTCGAGGCATTTCTTGTGCTCTTTTTTCCTAACATATTTCGAACATACTTATCTGTGATCGAAGTTTCTTTTTTATCAGAAATTAAGTAATGGAAAACTTGTAGAAACTACCACATTATACTCTTAGTTGATACATTTTAATCTAGGCAAAAACTTACGAATAAGCTCGCAAATACAACGACACTAACTTTCATCGTTCCAAGTGCAGCAGTAACCATATTAACTAATTACTTCGACTGCTGGGACTTGGCTGGCAGTCAGTGCATCTATTATACTTCGGGCAAAATACGGATGTTGTACTACCTACTTTCTTTAAAAAAACTTCATCGTTAACCACTTAAGGCGTTGGCGTTTACTTTTCAATACCGAAAACACATTTATGAAACGAAATAATTTTACCATCACTTGTTGTCCCGTAAATTAATAATTTCTTCGAGATTTTAACTGTGGGCGGACATAAACAACTTCAACATTGCATTATGCGACTTGATTTTTTGAGACCTTCGTTTCTCGATACATCTTGCTTAGCTTCTCCAGTAGAACCAGTTCTTTTGTAATTTTCTTACAAATTCTTGTCATCGTCAATGCGTCACGTGATTTTTGTCAAAGCGAAGACCTTTAACTCAGACTGTTTTCGTAATATAGCATAATATTAAAGCGATAGATTCGTTTTGCTTTTTTTATTTAGCACAATTGGCTCTCTTTGTTTAATTTGCATGGGTGGTTAAGGTCTGTTTAGTCTCTCGGTAATTAAAAACAGCAAGCCGACTCATTCGCATAAAAAATCTTTGATAAAAAAATGACAGGGACGTTTTTAATCAAAAGTTCACTTCCGGTTGTAAATCTGGATTAACAAAGTAGGAATATTGTGTAAGACGAAAGCCTATTAACTTAATTGTAAAATCATGTATTTACATGGTACCTACCTACCTACTATGGCATGAAGATTTTAGACTTATTGTACAATAATCCAACATTATCTTTTACTAGCGAATCCTTCTTATTTACTTTTTTCGGCAAATGCATTCAATTTTCTCAATTAAATGTTGTCATGAAATGTGTTTGTAATAGGCAATTATATATATAGCTTAAGACATTCATTTTTACGAGCGAAATGTGACTGATAAAATATAAAAATGACGAGAGTGAAATAAGTTCGTAAAAAACAAAATCTACTACGTGTTTAGAAATACAAACAACAGCGATACAATGCAATTAGCACTGAAGTTCGCAAAATCGGGTAATTCTATCATTCATAGCATCGAGGAGATTCCTTACTATCCGCAAGGCTGTCAACACTTGAGCTTTACCACTCACCTATAAATTATCAAACATTAGAGAACAGACATGCAACTCATGAAAATTTGAAAAACAAATTTGCAATTTGCCGACACTTTATCTTTCTAGAGCATAAAAACATTTTAAAATGTCGAAAAAAACCAAACGAATTGATCAAAAGATAGTCAAAACATGAGGTGAGGCGTGATGCATCAAAAATTTGACCTCTTTGAGCAAATAGATAGCTAAAAATGCTTAAAAAGGCACCTTTTCTACGAATTTTTAAGAAATTTTTGGAAACTTCTGGAAAATTGCGAATTCTGGGGATGATGAAATTTCTGGGGGGGTTAAAATTTTTTGGGGGGTAAAAACCCATAGAGCCTTTCCAAAGATCATATATGCTAGAGAAGCACTATATTAGCAAACGTCAAAAGAAATACCTATGTATGAATAATTTTTGACACACAAATTGCTTTATGCGTTTTATTTACTGGCATAAATTTATTTAATATCTCATTATTCGGAGATGCTCGCTTGCGCCAACGACTTTTGTAAAAGTCGTCAAATGATTTCCCGATATAATAGGATCCTATAAACATTTCTCAAAGCTCTATGAACGACGTTAGAAACACTTACAGACTTATTCATAAGTGCAAAGAACTAGAGGAAGCCGATTTTCAACCCGAAACAGAGGGAAGAAATTTTCACAAAAATTTTACACACCAATACACAAAAACAATCTTGTAGGATGAACATAATAATCTAACGAGCCCAAATTTTAGAAGTTATTGGTGTAAGTGCAAACGAACACATAAGAACATACGAAGACCTCCTTGAAGCCATAAAACTCTATACTGATGAAGTCATGAATCTGTGAAAACGCACTATCATATGCAAATCTAACGTAAAATTCCGCTTATCAAAATGATCCCATTAGTTGCATTCAATGAAGATTCTCGCTCATTCGGAGAATTAAAAATTATTAGTTTTTGTTTTTGCGACAAAAACTTAGCGGATGCCGAGAGGCTGGTTAGCCATATTCAGTCTTTCTCAAGGATACGGCCTTGGAAAAAAAACTTCTGCACAAAAAGTGAAGTTTTTGATACTCGAAACTGCATACAATCACGGAATTATCTATTCCAAGAATATAGAAATCGTCGTAGGTATTTGAATAGTAAAAAATGTGCTTTGATTAAGTGGAAAATATCACAGGTATTTAAGAAAATTCCATCAAATCATACGTACGTCAAGTCTTTGAACGTCGTCGCACGCTTTGTCGATCGCTTTGTCAATGCTTATACTCGCAAAAAAGTTTTCTTTTGCGGGTACACACGTTTTCATCGCATTTTGCAACTTGTAGCGCCAAATTCCAACTCTTGTTTCAAAGTAGTAGCGAATAAGAAATTTGATTTTTATTATATGAAAATCGTTTAAAACAACGAAAAAGCTATAGAAAATTTCTACTTATTTAGGGCATGAATTTGATTGATAATTGATGCAAAAATTATTAATTTACTTAATTGTCATTTTGTTTAAAAAACGCGTACGGTGATATTCTTAGTATACCTAAATCAATAGATATCATAATCCATAGTACAGCAAACTAATAACTTTTAATGCAGGAAACTGAATTATCGATAGAATTCGTAGAATTTTATAATTCATAATTATATTTTAATTTTATTGTATATAAATATCATTCCCAGAAAATAGATCAGAAAATCTATTAGGACTTTTTCTATTGTAATTTAGTTTCCAACAAGACTGAAATTTGTACAAAAATCAATTTAGACAATAAATGGGGAATTAATGTAAACTTAATTTTCGAGGTAAAAAAACAGGAAAAAATCTTATATATATACTGGCTTACGCATTCTTTATGCCAGCAGAACAACTGGAAGACGTGCTGAAATTTTCAATGGTATTTCGCACCTGATCGAACTTTTCGTGCCAGGCGTTCCGCTTACTGAGCATACAAGCGCAAGTTGCTGATTTTACCTGCTCAAATTTTGAGGCACATGTACTCCTGATTCTGAATAACAACATTCTTTATTCAGAATGCTTGTCTTAAAGTTTTTAGTGCTTTTAGAGTAAATTATCTTGGAAATCTCAAATATTACTGCAACTATAGTTTGTTTTACACGAGTTTGGGCATAAATTTTAAAAACTATGTTCGACAATAAGCTGACAGATTGCGACTAAAGCATTGATTTGATTTATAATTACACTGGTCAACAACAATTTTGCATCAGAAACTAAATCAATTGATTCTTTATCAGAGTTTTGCGCTAATTCCGAATCTGGCCTTAGAACTTCTCTAGCACGTCAACTTTTTGAGACATTTGTGTATTAAATTTGTGCAAATCAGAGCTCTCATTGATATTAATTATGGAAATCTAGGAGCCACAACGATTTTTTAGAAATTTAAACTCTAAAATTGTTTTTATATACTTATTAGTGATTTAAATATCACTGGTGTTGCTTACTTTTTTCTCACTTTATAAATTTACACCTAATTTGCAAATTTATTGTAGTGTAAAGTTTGAAGCCTATATTCAGCATAATCGTTCTACATCTAGAAAATATGGAATATCTTCTGAATACAAAAAACAGATTTCGAAATTATGTATTTTATTTTACAGAAATGAGTAAAATAAGTACGAAAACAGCTTTGAATTTAGGAGGGAATCATGTAAGAACGATGTTTTAAGATTTAGTCCTACTGTGATTATTTTGCTTTCCCCAATTTAATATTTACACACAAAGAAATAATTATTTGCATGAGTTTTTATGTTCAAATATCTCAAAAACTTGATGTGCTACAAAAATTCTAGAGCTAGATTTGGAATCAGCTTAAAAATCTGATATAGAATCAATTAATTTCGTTTCTGATGCAAACAAAAAGTTTAAATTTGTTGGCCTGTGTTATCGTAATCCGTATGCTAACTTTCAAAAAATTCTTAAAATTTATGTCCAAACTTATGTGAATCAGACTATAACTGAATTACCGGCTGGCCGTGAATTAATTAAAAATTATCTGCTAATACTTTTGTAGGTCGTAAAGGTCTATTAATGTCATTTTGATGTAGAAAAATCAGTATACCTGTTGTTACTGTTGGTTATCCGAAAATGTTTTGATTGAAATATCTGTTATGCATCTACGCCGACAACGTTAATTATTCTGGAGAGGCGCAGGGACCTGTTGGGGCCTCTACGTCCACCCCACTGTAATGACAAATTGATCCACAACCTTAAGAATTCTTTTTGCCGATAAATGTCAGAATTAGCATTCAGATCATCCACACCAGACCAAGTTCGACCAATTCAAAAAAATAAATTAGATAAATGGTGTGCTATTTGAACGGTGAGGATTATACACAGCATGGCCGATCTGGGGGTCAGCGGACCTCGGGGGGGGGGTTCCTTGTGCTTTTCTGGAAAAAACTCAAAAACTGATATAAATGCTAAGACACCGTTAAACCTAGGTTATTCTACAGTTTCTGGTCTATTTCGAGCACCTTTTTGGTCTTCATCTTGCCTAATTTTCCGCAGAAAATTTTCCATTT